>VXBQ01011232.1:346717-430367 GCA_013400175.1 Phainopepla nitens | reverse complement strand
GGCGGCGGGCGGCGGCGTGTCCATGTTCCGCTGGCTGGAGGTGCTGGAGAAGGAGTTCGACAAGGCGTTCGTGGACGTGGACCTGCTGCTGGGCGAGATCGACCCCGACCAGGCCGACATCACGTACGAGGGGCGGCAGAAGATGACGAGCCTGAGCTCGTGCTTCGCGCAGCTCTGCCACAAGGCTCAGACCGTGTCCCAGATCAACCACAAGCTGGAGGTGAGCGGCTGCCGTGGCACCGGGCCCCGGGGCAGCTCCCCCCCGGCAGCTCCCCCCGGGTTCCTCCTGCTCGTTCCCCGCCCCGAAGCGGCTGAGGAAGGTTCGCCAGGCCCCGCGCTTTGGGATTCGGGCCTGGCCGCGGCCGCGCTCCCTCTGGGGTTGGTGATGCCAGCTCTGGCGTGGAGCGGTGCGTGCCAGAGGAGTTCTCTGTGATGTTGAAAGCAGGAATCTTGGGCAACAGATGCTGCTGACTGGTGTTCTCTTTGCGGTGAGTCAGGACGAGAGGACGGAGCCTTGAGCTGCGGCCAGAGGAGGTTTAGGTTGGACATTAGGAAGAAGTTCTTGGCAGGAAGGCTGGTTAGGCGTTGAAATGTGCTGTCGAGGCTGGTGATGGAGTCACCGTCCCTGGAGGTGTTTAAGGAAAGACCTAGTCTGGTTGCCATGGTGGTGTTTGGTCGCAGGTTGGGCTTGACGATCCCAGAGTTCTTTTCCAGCCTGATTCCTAGATTCTGTGAATTTGGAAAAACTTGTAAAAGGAGGGACAGAGACGTTGTTGGAGGAGGACCTTGTTCCTCCTTACAAGTAAAGGACACAGAAAAGTGGATTGGGGATGGACTTTGACAGGTCCTCTTGATCCTTCACACTTCAAAGCAGATCAAAGAGCTCTCTGCCAAGCTTAGTGACTGAAAATAATGGCAGGGGTCGCACATTCTGTGAGGAGAATAATAACTGGCCTTCCTTTTGAAACGCTTTCTTCATGCCTGATACAGAGTTTCAGTCAGGGTGGGAGAAAAGAAGCCAGAGCCAAGTTATTGGTCCTGGTGCTGCTGAGAGGCAGGGCTGCGGGTCCTTTGGCCTGTGAAAGAACTGGAATGCTCTGGAGGGAGATTCGGGGAACTTCGTGGTGATTTTATATCTATTCAACCCGAGTGTCTTTGGTTTAGTAGGTGTTATTTGTGGTGTCCTCAGCAGGTGTGAACGTGAGCTGCCCTCTTGTCTTTTTAATTGTAATTGGAAGGCTTTTGATGTTTCTTCCTCGGTTACCTTTTCCCTGGACTAAAGCCTTCCATTTTCTTCATTGTCTCTTGTAGGCCATGCATTTTAGACTTCTGTTGCTTGTTCTTTTAACTTGTAAAGGTATAGGAGTGAGAGGAGGAGTTCTGATACACCGTGAAAATATGGGCTTTGTAAGAGCTTCAATAGACAGAATTCCCTTCTTTCAATCCTTTGTGTTACCCTTATTATAATAAAGGAATTTTAGAGTCTTCAAGCAGTAACCTGCTCTTCTGAAGGTGTGCCTTTCAGTGGGAAGTATAGTAAGTAGATTGTCTTTGGTTTTAATCAGGTTTCTTCCTGGTATGAAGACATTGTTATGCAAAAGAGCCCGTGGAATTTTACAGAGGAGCAGGATTTTTCAGAGTAGAGCAAGCATCTCGTTGAAGTAGGAGTTGTTTTCATCTCATTCTTTATTTCAGCAGAATGCTTACTATAGTGATGTTTATGTTCCTCCTTGTGTTTATGTTGATATGCTCTTTTACATGTTTCAGTATTGGGGCGATATTAAAAAAAAAAATTTAAAAAAAAATTATTTATAGATACACACACATACAGTGGCTACCCATAAAGTAGGTCTCATGAAGTGTAAGTATAGTAAAATGAGATTACAGTAGATAATCAGAATTTATTGCCTGTTGCACAGGCAGGGTGGGTTGTTGTGTACAGGCCTTAAACCAAGTGAGTTTTCAGGTTATTTTAAGAGAATGAAAGGTTGGAAAGCTTTTAAAAGGTTGTTTCAAGCTTAAATATTTTGAAAGGAAATTATATAACTCAGATCCTGAAAGGTTTTTTGTATCTAATTAAAATTATCAGGAGCACCTAAAGAACTGAAGATCTGTGCCTAAATCTCTTTTGAGTTGAAGAGCAAAGGAGCCCAGTTAGGAGTTGTTAACTTAGCATAATTATTGTGTATATCTAAATGCTTGGGGCAATTGTTTGATAAAAATTATACTGATAATCTAGAGTGAGTGCTTTGGAAGTGAATAAAAAGTCTTACTTTGTATTTTTATTACTGTGAGTAGTATCAGGCCTTATACACATAAAGGAGTTTTTACCTTTCAAATAGACCTTTAGAAGACTTTACTGTTGCCTTGAAGGTCGTTAATTTTAGGACCTCGTGTTTATTGGAACCATAAACTTGAAATGAAAGCTGCCATTTAAAATCTCCAAAAGATGGAGCTGCTCTGTTGAAAGTGAATGTCTTTTGTCTTCTTACGGGCACAGATTTCTGGTCAAAAGCCCCAGTGACCAATATGAAGAGTACAATTGTATATTTTGAAAGAAATGACTAACATCAGTACTGACACTTAGGATGTGATTGGTGATTTTACTTCTTTTTTTATTATGTGAGTTACTCTACTTCATATGACTTTAAAGATTGCAATCATTTCTTAATAACTCACCATTGTAACTTTATACTGCTTGTATGTTTTAATACAAAACCTTTCTTGCAGTCACAAAAATGTCCTCTCTAAAAGTTTACTTAGGTACACTTATTCAAGATCCATTTTGAGAAATACTAAAATACTACAAATAAATCCTTTTTTTGGATTAAAATAGTACTTGGACTGAATCTAGCTTTGTCTAAGCTAATTCCTGCAGCTGCATTTGACTGGACTTGTCTTACTGAATAAGTCATATTATTTCATAAAGGAAAATAACAAAAAGTTATGAATATCATTCTGTTGTTTGTGGATACCATTTCCCCGACCAAAATTGTTGAGGCAAGAATAAAGTAGTGCAGTTCAGACTTCGATTTATCCACTGTATCAGCTTAATACACATTCTCTGATTGGTACAATCACTTTTAAGAGGCACAGCTTGAAGTTTGGTGAATGGAAGCTCCTGCTCTTGGCTTCCCAAAAAAATTGTTGCCATCTTGCTGTGTATCTACTGCTAGAGAGAGGAGTCTAGGTAAAATATTGCATGAAGGATGTTCCTGGGTAGTGAAAGACGTGTTCCAGGAAGACAGTAGTTTCCAAAGAGGCAACTGCATGTTGGCATTTCTGGGCCAGGTTATTTTTAGAAGGAGCCTGGAGGTATTTCAGATGCACAGGGGATGTATGCAAATAAATTTACCTGTGCTTAGGGTGGTGGAAGTTTATAATTCTACTACTGTGCTAATAATACTTGCAGTCTTAAATTAAACTAATGATATGTTGGGGGGGAGGATTTGTTTTCATCATTTTCCTGCTGGTCACAGTAGGACAGAGTTGAATAGCTTGTCAAAGAGGAGAGAAAAAAGGTGTTTGACAGTACAAGCCACTGTCTTTCCTGAGATCAGCCTCATTTCGTTGTGAACAAATGGAGAAGTGTATCTTGTTAGTAGGATAGCAAGGATCTCAGTCTTTTAGAACTGGTGAGAGAGATTTTAAAGGAGATTTTTTGTGATTCTCTGCTGGAAAACGATATAAATCAGCAGATGCAGGCTGGTGGTCAGTGTGTGATTTTAGAAAATGTTTAACTGAGAAGCAGTTCATAGGTTTTGTTTTTCCTGTTTGACTGTCACTTGCCTATGACATTTTCTGAATGTCCATTTCAAAAAATGAAAGTTCTGTCTATCTGCAGTTTTGTAGAAATAAAAGTAGGTCAATGTGCCAGTGAAAACTGAGCTTGACTTTAACTGTGGTGCTTTGACTGCCAATCTGATTCTGCAATTTTAAATGAACAAGCTAGAAAGGAATGTTTAGTGGAGCACACCCTGTATCTTGGCAGATGTGTTGAGCCTGTGTATGTGCTAAAGCTGAGGAAGACATGTATGTGTAAGAAGTAAAATGTAGTTTTATGTCTGTGATTAAGTTGGAATCAGCGTGTTTAGAGGAACATGTTTCTATGAGCTGAATTCTTCTGTAACATGTCATCTGTTCAGCTAAAGCACATTATAGAGTGATGTGGGTAATATGAAGATGTATATATAAAAAACCCCGACTGCAAACTGGAAAAGCTAAATGTAGGTGGCTTTTTATGTATGGTGACTTTCCATAAGCATGCAAGTCCATCTTCTGGGCCCCACTGCAGAGGTACAGTCCTGCTCTCTTGTTTGGCAGTACTTTCATCCAGGTGGGACCATACACATTCTTAGGAAAACAAGATTTCTGGATTTTTTTTTTTTTTGCCTGTCTCCTTTATTTTGTAGTGAGAAATGCACTTGTTGAAGACGATTTTTTTTTTTTGTCCACATGAGGTATGTATATACATACATGTAGAATAGTTGCAATAGCTTATTTACTTTTTTTCAAATTTCATTAATATTTCCAGTAGTTACTGAGATATTATTTTATCAATTGGACTTTCAATACCTTTTCTCTTTTGGAATAGAAATCTGTTGGTACTAGATAGAATATGTTTTTTTGAAATATCAATGGAATGAGATTTGTTCCAGCTAATTTGATATCCTGAAATGTGAGCATTTTTCACATATTCAGGAAATATAGATTTATATGCATTTTTCCGGTCAGCTTGTATGCAGATTTGTCATTAGTGTGATACATATAACTTCTATCAGAATCATTATGCCCTTTCTAATTGCAGTTATGCCTATACTTAATTCATATTTGCAGTTATGCCTATACTTAATTCATATTTTCCTGTATCAAAAGCCTATATAATAGAAATTTAACTGGCCTACTTCATTTTCAGTCTGTATGTGGTAAAGTGTTTTCCTTTTCTGTCTCATTTGTTGGGACCTGCCAAGGAAAAAGTGAGAGAAAAACAGTATATTAGTTTATATTTCTTAGGGTTTTTTTTACTGAGTTACATTGCATAGGTAGTAAGGATTTCAAAATAATGACAATAATAAAACTATTGATATGACTTCTAAGAACAAATTTGTGTCTTCCTGCTAAGCAACTAGAAGCACGAGCAACTTGACAAAAATAGTCACTGTGAGGCAATCAGAAATTTGTCCCTATCAGCAAAGTGATTTAAAAAAAAAGTGATTTGTTCTTCTGTAAGTAGGTGTAAACAGAATAAAACAAGCACAAAGTAAAACAGTAGCAAGAAACAGCAGCTGGTATTTTAATGATAGAGGTGGAAAAGATCAGTCACAGGTGTAAGAATGTTGGCAGATGTATCCATTTATGTAAATGGAAAGCAAATTTTTAAGATGCTTTAGTTAAGATGTGGTATTATTATTTATCCTTTAATTGTTGGGAGGAAATGTGTGCAGATAATTACATGCCCAGGATGGTCTTCAGCAGAGAAGATAAAAAAGTAGGAGTGTTGCTTTGCATCCTTTTTATTTGCTGACCCTAAATGTTTTGTCAGGACTAGAACAGAACCTGAGAAATGGAGCAACTCATTTGTCTTATGTCCTTTGTCTTCTGTATGGAAAATAAAATAAAATTATAAATAATAAAATAATAAATATAAATAAAAATAAAATAATAAAAGTGGATTAAATTAATTAATGATTCATTTATGTCTTCAGTATCATACACTGCATTTTTACCAAGACTGCTTACATAGCTAAACTACCATACTGTTTATTTAGGGAGCCACTATTAGGGAATGAGGATTCCATTGTTTGTAAAGCATAATTCAAGGTTTTTGATTTTTTACCTGCGTTTGCCTTTAAATGAGGTTTCTGTCTTTNTTTTCACATATTCAGGAAATATAGATTTATATGCATTTTTCCGGTCAGCTTGTATGCAGATTTGTCATTAGTGTGATACATATAACTTCTATCAGAATCATTATGCCCTTTCTAATTGCAGTTATGCCTATACTTAATTCATATTTGCAGTTATGCCTATACTTAATTCATATTTTCCTGTATCAAAAGCCTATATAATAGAAATTTAACTGGCCTACTTCATTTTCAGTCTGTATGTGGTAAAGTGTTTTCCTTTTCTGTCTCATTTGTTGGGACCTGCCAAGGAAAAAGTGAGAGAAAAACAGTATATTAGTTTATATTTCTTAGGGGTTTTTTTACTGAGTTACATTGCATAGGTAGTAAGGATTTCAAAATAATGACAATAATAAAACTATTGATATGACTTCTAAGAACAAATTTGTGTCTTCCTGCTAAGCAACTAGAAGCACGAGCAACTTGACAAAAATAGTCACTGTGAGGCAATCAGAAATTTGTCCCTATCAGCAAAGTGATTTAAAAAAAAAGTGATTTGTTCTTCTGTAAGTAGGTGTAAACAGAATAAAACAAGCACAAAGTAAAACAGTAGCAAGAAACAGCAGCTGGTATTTTAATGATAGAGGTGGAAAAGATCAGTCACAGGTGTAAGAATGTTGGCAGATGTATCCATTTATGTAAATGGAAACCAAATTTTTAAGATGCTTTAGTTAAGATGTGGTATTATTATTTATCCTTTAATTGTTGGGAGGAAATGTGTGCAGATAATTACATGCCCAGGATGGTCTTCAGCAGAGAAGATAAAAAAGTAGGAGTGTTGCTTTGCATCCTTTTTATTTGCTGACCCTAAATGTTTTGTCAGGACTAGAACAGAACCTGAGAAATGGAGCAACTCATTTGTCTTATGTCCTTTGTCTTCTGTATGGAAAATAAAATAAAATTATAAATAATAAAATAATAAATATAAATAAAAATAAAATAATAAAAGTGGATTAAATTAATTAATGATTCATTTATGTCTTCAGTATCATACACTGCATTTTTACCAAGACTGCTTACATAGCTAAACTACCATACTGTTTATTTAGGGAGCCACTATTAGGGAATGAGGATTCCATTGTTTGTAAAGCATAATTCAAGGTTTTTGATTTTTTACCTGCGTTTGCCTTTAAATGAGGTTTCTGTCTTTAAAAAAAATGCTGCCAGAATGAAATGATAAGCAAATATGCTAGTGTCACATCCTGGTGTTTATATTGCTTTTTTTGCATATGGTGGGACAGAAGCCACGGAGTAATTGCAGCATTGTAGTGTGCTCTGTTGTGTTTCATGATCCTGGGTCCTGCAGCCTTTAAATCAGGAGGTTAATAGTCCTGATCAGCAGTGAATGTTGAAATACATAAATGCATATGTTGGTAAACTTTATGGAGTCTGGTATAAATTACATAAGGACGTGCTGCTGAGGAAATAAAAGCACCTCATAAACTTGATGTGTCTATGAAATTTGGTTTGATCCCATAGCAAGATACATAAGGACCTGTCCTTTAAAATTAGCTATTAAATATATATATATATGCCAGAGGTGTTTTATTAGTAACAGAATCAATGGAGCTTGGAAGTCTTGTGATTTGTGGGGAATGGAAATGTTGAGCACTTTCTCAAGTCACTAAGAGNTTTTCACATATTCAGGAAATATAGATTTATATGCATTTTTCCGGTCAGCTTGTATGCAGATTTGTCATTAGTGTGATACATATAACTTCTATCAGAATCATTATGCCCTTTCTAATTGCAGTTATGCCTATACTTAATTCATATTTGCAGTTATGCCTATACTTAATTCATATTTTCCTGTATCAAAAGCCTATATAATAGAAATTTAACTGGCCTACTTCATTTTCAGTCTGTATGTGGTAAAGTGTTTTCCTTTTCTGTCTCATTTGTTGGGACCTGCCAAGGAAAAAGTGAGAGAAAAACAGTATATTAGTTTATATTTCTTAGGGGTTTTTTTACTGAGTTACATTGCATAGGTAGTAAGGATTTCAAAATAATGACAATAATAAAACTATTGATATGACTTCTAAGAACAAATTTGTGTCTTCCTGCTAAGCAACTAGAAGCACGAGCAACTTGACAAAAATAGTCACTGTGAGGCAATCAGAAATTTGTCCCTATCAGCAAAGTGATTTAAAAAAAAAGTGATTTGTTCTTCTGTAAGTAGGTGTAAACAGAATAAAACAAGCACAAAGTAAAACAGTAGCAAGAAACAGCAGCTGGTATTTTAATGATAGAGGTGGAAAAGATCAGTCACAGGTGTAAGAATGTTGGCAGATGTATCCATTTATGTAAATGGAAAGCAAATTTTTAAGATGCTTTAGTTAAGATGTGGTATTATTATTTATCCTTTAATTGTTGGGAGGAAATGTGTGCAGATAATTACATGCCCAGGATGGTCTTCAGCAGAGAAGATAAAAAAGTAGGAGTGTTGCTTTGCATCCTTTTTATTTGCTGACCCTAAATGTTTTGTCAGGACTAGAACAGAACCTGAGAAATGGAGCAACTCATTTGTCTTATGTCCTTTGTCTTCTGTATGGAAAATAAAATAAAATTATAAATAATAAAATAATAAATATAAATAAAAATAAAATAATAAAAGTGGATTAAATTAATTAATGATTCATTTATGTCTTCAGTATCATACACTGCATTTTTACCAAGACTGCTTACATAGCTAAACTACCATACTGTTTATTTAGGGAGCCACTATTAGGGAATGAGGATTCCATTGTTTGTAAAGCATAATTCAAGGTTTTTGATTTTTTACCTGCGTTTGCCTTTAAATGAGGTTTCTGTCTTTAAAAAAAATGCTGCCAGAATGAAATGATAAGCAAATATGCTAGTGTCACATCCTGGTGTTTATATTGCTTTTTTTGCATATGGTGGGACAGAAGCCACGGAGTAATTGCTGCATTGTAGTGTGCTCTGTTGTGTTTCATGATCCTGGGTCCTGCAGCCTTTAAATCAGGAGGTTAATAGTCCTGATCAGCAGTGAATGTTGAAATACATAAATGCATATGTTGGTAAACTTTATGGAGTCTGGTATAAATTACATAAGGACGTGCTGCTGAGGAAATAAAAGCACCTCATAAACTTGATGTGTCTATGAAATTTGGTTTGATCCCATAGCAAGATACATAAGGACCTGTCCTTTAAAATTAGCTATTAAATATATATATATATGCCAGAGGTGTTTTATTAGTAACAGAATCAATGGAGCTTGGAAGTCTTGTGATTTGTGGGGAATGGAAATGTTGAGCACTTTCTCAAGTCACTAAGAGTTTCTGATTCAGGCAGTTCCTGTTCTCTTGCATGATCTGGGAGTTTCCACATCACAGCATCCTTTCCTTTGCCTTTTCATCCTTGCTTTTTTTGGTTAGTTGGCTGGACACGAGAGCAGCTCAGTCTTTAGCTCAGAACTGCACGTGTGCTGCCTGTGCCCCAGGCTGCCAGCTTCCCTCTCTGCGTGGATTAAACAAATCAGCTGAAGATGTGACTCTTCCCACTTCTCCCTCTGAAAGGACGCTAATCTGTCACTCTCTCCTGCTGGCAGCTGTTTAGTGTGAAAGTTGTATGTTGTAGGAACTTCAGTGAGACACACCTTTACCCCTTTAATAGATTCGTTTGTATCTTGAATATTAACTCAGTTCAAATCAACAGGGAAGGAAGGTGAAATAGGGAGAAACGTAGACGTACAGATAAAAAGATGGCACTAGATGGCCTTGTTTAGGTAACTACAGAATTCTGAAAGGAACTCCTAGGTTCTGGCAATTGGAGATTATATGGTGAAAAAAAATAATCTTTAGAAAGACAGTTTTCAGACCTTCATGAGTTTAGAAGGCTTGGCATAAGATTGAATTAGATGTACCCTAAAAGCCTGAAATGAAACAAAAACTAAAGACGTTTGATGAGTGCTTGGCTTATGACTTGTAGTCATTTGAGACTGGTAATGGATGCTTTTGTGTATATCTAGGTTCTCTTTGCTGAAAAATCTGTGAGTTTTCTATAGTGTTTGAATTGTGCTTAGACTTTTTTTGAGCTAGAAATTCATATACCAAGAAGTGCATTTGTTACACTTTGAGGTAATTCAGGTTTTCCTCTCATTTTTATTTGGTGTGGTGAATAATGCCTAGTGGTATGCAGGCCTATGACCCAGCTTCCCAGTTCAGCTTGGCTCCACTTTGAGTGCTCATGTCTGGGCAATGTGTAAGTCATAGATCTCTTTTATGAATCTATTTGCTCAAATGAAACTCTGGTCCACATTGCAGAAGTTACTGCAATGATAGCTCAGAAAATGAAAAGGCTTTTCCCAAAGCTAACCCATCGTTGTCACTCTATCTAATGATGCCATCTCTCAGTTTGCCCTTCTGCTTCTGAGCAGTCATAGGTAACCCGTGGTTTTAGCACTGTCTGCTTCCTGTGGTGCACTTCCAGGCACAGATACCTCTGTAGTTGTACTTCTCTGTTACATTTATTCATCCTTTCCTTGATGTATTTACATTGTAAGCTGTTCGGGGCAAAGTCTGCATTCTTGTTCTTCACAGTGTATAAACTCAGTATAAGATGTTTGAGTGTGTCCCTGAGATCTGATAGAAATAAATCATTTTTGGTTAGTTATTCTAACTGTTCTGTTAGAATAATGAATGGTCACTTTTCTGTGAAAAATGTAGAGATGAAAGTTCAGACCATGATATGAAAAATATTCTGTCAATTACTGGAAAAGGCTTAAATGCTAATATTTTGTTCTAAGACTCCTAATGAAAAACCCTAGTAAAGATTTTAGGAACTCCATGACTATAAATGCAATTAACCCCAGCATTTCAGATGGCATTTATTTTATTGCCAGCTTAAAATACATATTCAGTATAGTTGTAGTAAACTCCAATTTTTGATAATTTGTGACTACTTGAACAGGAAAAAAGAACTGTTGATTGAAAACAGGACATTTGCCTAGAGATTTATAAATTTTTAAAAAATTTTTGACATGTTCTGTGGAAAAAATAAAAATTGCTTAATGCCATGATTTCTTTTCTTTTATCTCTTATGAGAATAAAAGGAGTAGTTTATAAATTCTTGAGTGATTTCAATTGAAATTGGCATTTAATTTTCATAGCTGTAAGACCTTTGAGAGATACAAAATACCTGGTAAATGGCAAAATATGTCCCAAAATTGACTAAATGTTTAGTTAGCCTTTCTAAACTATTTTTCTGGTATCACCTGGGTGTTAGATTGTGTGGAAGATAAATGCTGAGTTTTACTATTTGATGGATTTGACCAAGATCTCCAGTTTGTTGGAATTGTAGACTTTTATTTAGAATTTAGAAATAGCCTGTGGTGATAATCTGAGACGGTAGCTTCATGATGTGCCTGCTTGATTGACGTAGGTCTAGGTGTAGGTTTTCATGATTAAATCCCACTTCCATGACCAGAGTCTGGTCCTGCTGTTTGCTGTGCATTGGCTGGGGCAGAGACACAAAGGAGGGAGCAGAGAGAAACTAAGATGTAGCCTTGCAGCGTGGTGCTTGCTGATGAGTGGTAATTGCTGGTCTGCACGGTCGTGTTCTGCCCAGAAGGGTTCCTTTTCTGGCTGAATCAGCAAGTTACAGTGAAGAGGAGGTTCTGAAAATGAGCACACTGCCTTCTCTTCAACCTCTGCCCCTCATTGTTCCCTGTTCAAAGTTTCTGTTCTGTTTTTGTTGTTTGGTGGCTCTTCCTGAACTCACCTAACCGTGAAGCTCAATGGTCTCCTGTGGGTGGATGTTGGTAAATTCTGCCCAGCTGACTTCTCTGCAAATTCTAAGGTAGTTGCAGGTGACCACCAAAACACATGACAGCTCTCTTTGGCAGTCTTGTTGGAGAGTACATCCAACAGTTGTTCGTGCAGCATTAGTTTATCCTTGTGTTTATCCTATTATGTTTGTAAAAATTGAAATATAATATTATCTGGAACCATCTTTTTCTGCAGAGCTCTTGCCTTGTGCAGTGATTGGTGGTCTGGGAAGGAATGGCCTTACTGATAGTCCTTGTTTGTGCTCATGGATTTCATCTGCTGTCTCTGCCCCATCCCTGGTTTTTACTGAGTAACTACCAAAATTGAAGATTGAGAGGCTGAGTTTCCAACAGTCTTTTCTTATGTTTTTTTTTAATAACAAATTGAGAGAATTTGGATTAAAAAAACCAGAGCTAGTAAGGGTGATACAAAGGAAAATTAAGTGAGCTGGCCAAACTGAGAATGGCAGGACTTTTGTAAAGTAAAGTAAAGATTTGTCAGCCTTCATAGAATAGATCACAGGATATGAAAGCAGCTTGATGTGTTTGCATTTTGGTGTGACTTGTGTGCCTGCATCTGTTCCTGGGGATAGATTTATGATTTTTCATAGCGTGTAAACAGTTTAATTCCATGATATATGCTCTTACCGTTTCTCTTTTTGTTTTTTTTTTTTATTCTATGCTCTTTATTTTTCCAGGCCGTATATTACCTGGAGGGAGGTGACAAGAAAGGTTGGAGAGGAACTTTTTACAAGAGCATGTAGTGACAGAGCGAGGGGGAATGGTTTCAAACTGAGAGTACATTTAGGTTAGATAATAGGAAAAAATTCTTTATTGTGACGGTGGTGATGCACTGGAACAGGTTGTCTGGAGTGCCCCATTCCTGGAAGTGTTCAAGGCCAGGTTGGATGGAGCTCTGAGCAACCTCATCTAGTCCAAGGTGGTTGGAACCAGGTCTTTAAGGTCCCTCTCAACCCAGGCCATTCTGTGATTCAATGGTTCTATGATTAAAGCAGCAGGATATGAATTTAAATGTTAGGTTATATGCAGAGTAGTATTTTCAATTTTTATTATGCATTTGACAATCCTTTTGTGATACTTTTGGGGCATCATTCACTCTGCAAAGCTGGTGGCTGTCATTCTTGCTGCTTTGCTACTTGCACAGGGAAATAAATTTGTTTTTTCTTTCCCCCAGAACTCCAATTGCCTGTTAGGTGAGGCTGGACAATATTAAATTGGTCTAATTTAGCTTTCTGCCACTTTGCCGTTCTACAGTCTTTTGAATTAGAGTAGATGAGAGGACATGTGTGTGTGAGTATAAAAAACCAATAAAAGTCAGCATGTTAGCTGTTAGAAGGGAGCAAGGCAGTAGTGGTCTTATTTTTTTTGAAGTAGGCTTAATATGTACAGTATGTAATAATAACAAAATACTGTTATTGTGTGAACTTGTGACTGGGTCAATCTGTGCCCTCAATACTAAGGTCTTTGTTATCTGCTCTGTACTGTACCATCAGCTTTTATGCTGGTGATATTTTCATTTGCTGTGTTAGTTCAGGCATGTGTCTGCTTTTGTTAGAAGGTAGGTAAACCACAGCAGAGAGACACTAGCTGTGGTTGGTTACTGGGGACAACAGCTTTGTAAGTAACTCATTTCTCTAAAATTATTTGGCACTGTAGTATTTTAAATATCATTTTACTGTAAAAGGCAATTTCTGCTTTAGAGTTCTGCAAGGGTTTGCAAGTTTTTCAAGTTTTTTTTTGCTATTCCGGCATTTGGAAGTCGAAAATGCATGCAGCTCCATTTCCTTGGCAGAAAGTAAGTGCTGGCCTGATCTGCTGAGGCTCTGCCTCGAGGGACAGGAGGAGGTAGTTCTGCTCTGTTCAGTCCCAGAGGTGTGGGACTAAAGGGCATAGCCAGGAGGCAGGAAGGGAGAGTGTTCTTCTTGGCAGCTGCACGCTGGAGGTTGGCTTGGACATCTCATCAGTTGCACTCTGGGTGCTCTGAATCACCTCTGGAAGTGCCTGCTTACCTCTGAATTACTCTGGGTGCTTGAGGAGGCTGTCCATCTAAATTATGTACCTGAAGTTAGACTCAGTAAGTCCTCCCCACTGATAGTCAAATCCTTCCTGCTTTTTTTTAATTAACAGATGCAGACATTTTATACCAAGTTGCCTTACAACTTGAGTGTCATGGTTAGTTTGAATGTTAATATTATGTTGTTAAAATACCTAAAATACCCTGCTTTAATATAAGAGGGCATTTTTTAAAAATTAGTCACTTTTTCATTTTGGTCTTTAGTTCCAAATCTTTTGGATGCAAAAACATACTCTGGGAATTTGCCTAAAAAAATCCCCTGAAATCATACTCTGTGTGGTTTTTTTGCAAATAGTAACTTTAAAGCTTATCTAAATGTAGCTTATCTCATAAAATGCTACTTGAACTTGGATAAAAAGTAACTTTATAAACATGTAAGTATTTGTTCTTTCGTTACAGATTTCTGCTTTGTTACATAAACCCTACCTGAAAACTCTTTTTAAAATGTTTTAACTTTTTTCAAGAGTTAATAACTATTTCTTGTTTTCTACATATGCATTTTAGGGGCATTTCATAGCTTCTGGTTTACCCAACTAATTTGCTATTTCAGTTAAACTATTGATAATAGACCAGCTGTAAATAGGATTATTTGACTTCAGCATTGGATAAATAATTGTCATTTTGCTTTGAGCAATTTTTTTTCAGTAGGATTTAATAATTTTACAATTTAAAATTGTGTTTACATTTCTATGGGTGTAAATCCTGCATAGGTTTAATGCCATTGCTTTGTTTTGGAGTGGACATCAGCATCACACACCATTGTCTGCATGAGGGAAAGCTCAGGTGTTAATGTTGGCAGTATGGTCATTTGATGCTGCTTCTGTGGCTGCATGAATTTTGTGGCAGCTTAGGGAGAAAATCCTGCAAGTGGTCCAGTGTTAAAGCTGGGCTGCAGAGGAATGTCTGACAGCAGATATTCTTAACCTGTATTCTGCCATGTACAGCATCCATGCACCAGCAAATGCTGTGATGTGTCACAGTTGTGGTGACCCCCTTTAATCCTTGCTCTCATCACTATGATGGATTATATCTTCACAGGCACAGTTGGTTGATCTGAAGTCTGAACTGACAGAAACACAGGCAGAGAAGGCAGTATTGGAAAAGGAAGTGCACGATCAGCTTTTGCAGCTCCACGCTGTTCAGCTTCAGCTACATGCCAAGACTGGTCAGAATGTTGACTCTGGGGCTATTAAGGCAAAACTGGTGAGTATGGCAACGTGAATGTGGAATTATATTATTCTTCTTCCCCTCCTGCCTGAGGTTCTTCCTTGGAAGATGTGAATAAGCTGATTACAAATTTTCATGTTAAACATATTAACTTTTTTGCTTTTAAGTAACAATTATGGTTGGTTGGTAGCAACCATTAAAAATTCATAATATCAGAACAAAGAATAAGGATTTAAGAAGGGTTTTTTAAAAAATAATCCATTTTTAGTGGTTTCTGAAAATAAAAGAATAAAGTGTTTCTGTGGTTTATAAAGCTTTTCTGAAGACTGAAGTTGCAAAAGATAACAGCAGAAGACTGTAATAGAAGCACTCAGTAAACTACAAGTATTTTTAAGACTCAGACCTTTACAAAGCCCACCAAAAGTTAACAGCAATTAACCTGTGCAGTTAGTTGGCATTGACTGATAGCCTGAGCACTGACTGCCTTGTTACTAGCCACACCACAAATTCAGGCTCTAATACTGTGGCTTTGTAAATTAAAAGAGTAGTGTTGTATACATGTGGTTTCTAACTGTTGGCATGAATCAAGGTCTATCTTTGACTTACTAAAGTTGTTTCACAGTTTGGTTGTGAATACCTACTCCCAGCATATGTGGAACTTTAGATTAGTCTCTTCTGCTGTTTTGTCCCATTAATTAATGTACAATGAGACACAGCAGTAGACTATAAGTTTTAAAGGATGTCTAGGCTAATCACTGAACAGCAGGAGTAACTCAAATTCTTTGTGTTTCTGATTCAAAAGCTGTAATTGATTAGAGCTGTCTTCCTAGGGCTACATAGTTGTATATTCAGTATGAGAGCAACACTTTCTGGATTGTCCACACATAATTTATTCTGTACTGAATTATGGCTATAGTATGCTGAAATTCATTTAGAGATCTGAATAATTCTCATGACTTTTAAATAAGCACTAGTTAAATATCACCAGCATTTTGTAAGTGTTAACCTGCTGGTTTACATGTGGAAAAATTTTTAAGTTAACATATCACTGTGAGGGATTTTGATCTGTGTGGAATTTTTTTACTTAGACTTAACTTCTGACTAACACAGAGACTAATACTTTTAAGCTTTTTGTTTCTTGTTACCTTGTTATAAATGATTTCTAAAGATATATTAAATTTCCATGCAATTGAGAGCAGTCTTCTTCTCACAAGTGACAATAAATACATTTAACATACATTGCTTCAGGTTTATCTGTGTTGAAATTAAACTTTATTTATAGCTTAGGCTGATATTCTCTGCTTAACTTACTTTAGTTTTTCCTTTTTGTAAATATGAGGACTAGTGTTTTGGGTTTGTTTTACTTTGCCTTCAGGGAATTCATAGTTCCATGGACAGAAGCTCAACTTTAAACTCTTCTAGATAAAGAAAGCTATGAAAGTTTGCAAAGCTAGAACAAGCTAAACTGAGGCTGCTTAAATGACAGTAAAATGGGACCTCTGATGTTTGGGTAAATGAAACTGTTGTGCTGACCTTCTGGCAGACAGAAGGTCTCTGAGGGCAAAGAAGCACTGTGTCAACAGAATATGTAATGGGGAGATAAAGCTCTACTAATTGACTGCCTGCTTTCTTGAGGGACAGACACTCTTATTTTGTATGTAGACTCTTTAGACTCTTAGCATAAATGTATACTCTGTAATCTGTAAAACTGTGCATAGTGGTGAACTAGGATATTTAAAAATGTTTAGATTGCTAAGCAATTGAGAATTGTGCAGTTTAGGCCCAATCTGTTTTTAGAAGTGAGGAATCTTCTTAGTGCAATCATAATAACTCTTTGTGAGAGTATGAAGTTGCCTAGTTGATTTTTTTTTTGCATTTTTCCACTTGATGCCTTTTCTGATACTTCTGCCTGTCCTTTATGTCCCTCTTGTAACTCATATTATGTTGTTCTTTCTGAAAGGAAGAAAATCTATTAGCTATATAACATTATATTACAGAATGGATTTTCTGTGATTCTTTCCTATATATTGTATTATCTTGCTGTTTATAGAGATTCTTGGTATTTTAGGAGAAGGTATTTTCAATACTACACTAAAGTTAAGTTTTTAATAAATTTCACTGCAAAAAACAAAATTGTTGCTAAACATAATTGTAGCAGTGTGCTTGTTCTTTATGCCATCTAGTGAAATACACAGTCTGCTGGTGAAGTCCTTTTGGAGTAAATAATTTATGTTGTTGCATTTTCCTATTGCCTGTTTCTCTAATTATGGAACTCTTTTCTTCTGTCTTAAGTCTGTCCTTTCTGTGGATGAAATGGTAAGTATGCTGATTGCCAATTTTTTTATGTTTAAACAGTGCTTTTGTTTTGTGCAGCAGCTTATATGTATGTTGGCCTCAGAAACTGGCAAAACAGATCTGGCTTGTTCCTTCTTCCCAACAGTTGGCGAGATGCTGTGTAAAGAATTTCCTTTGCATTTTAATTTTTCTTTTCTGAATGTGGTGTCCTCTTTCCTAATTCTGTATGTATTCTGTTTATTATTGCTACAGCTAGTTTGGGGTGATATCTGGCAGCTCGACATTTTGAAAGATTATTCTGGCAGTATCTCAAAAAATGTGAAGGTGTTATACAATTGCTAAAGCATAAACACTGTGCACATCTATGAGTGTAATATGAAGTATTCTGCATGCTGTATTTTTTTAAAAATCCTGTAAATTTCTTATTTTATCCCCTTATTATTTTCATGGGCATGATTTAATATGGTTTACTGGCCGATGTACCACTCAAAAGCATATGAGCTCAATAATACATAGATAGAAAGAAAAAGTGAAGCAAATTTGACTTTTATCTTTTCACAGTGATAGACTTGAAAGGTTTTTAAACAGCTTTTCTACCTTTATTATTTTACATGCTTCATTATCATTACTCAGTGTTTTTTTGAAAAGCCACAGGATAAGTGGTAGCTGTAAGCTTTAGTCTTCAACCTTGCTGTAACTTTTTTTTTTGTATTACCAACAGAAAATACATTTTCTGTTTTCAGAACCTATGCCATACTATGAACACTAGGAAGCATGAAACTATTCTGTGACTTAAATTCCTTGATTTCTTTAAACATTTTTGAGACTTTTATCAACTATTTTGACAGTCATTCAAAACAGGACATGTTCTTTCAGGACATCTTCAGAGATTCTGTATTGCAAACCTTTTAATATTTTTTTTAATTCATGTGGTGATCAGTTGGAGACAGTCCATAGAAGGCTGGCTTCTAGGTGTAATTTTGCACCTCTGTCACAAAAGAGTAGTCATAATAGTGGAGCAAATAGGATAAAACACTTTTATGGGATTGCATTTGCCTTGTATTTTAGGTGCAATATTTAAAATGCATGACTAAAAGTAATTCTAGGTAGAAATGTAACATTTGGCTTCCTGTTTAATTTAGATGACAAACCAAATTCAGAGAAAATCAGTGGAAAATCTGAGTCTGGATGAGGGTGTTTAAGGGACTGCTTTGTATAAATACTGTAAAATGTGCTGCATGAAATTCACTAACGTAATCAAGAATCTTTGATCACTTCAGCAATTCACTTTTCTGAGGGAGGATGGAATATGCCTATCATTAATTCTAGTCTTGGTCTTTTTATCTCTGTCAAATAAGAGATGTCTAAAAGTGGACAAACAGGGAGCCTATACTACTTATTAAATCACCTTAATGCAATATTGACAATAGGAAGAGAGCTAACAGGAACACTCTATTTGTATATGGACTTTGTAGCTATTGTAAAACAGATGTTAAGTGTGAACTGTGACCCTTCTTAGTCTTCAAGTGTGTGACAGAGACAACACAGCATGGTGGCACTCTTGAATTCTTGACCAAAATAATAATAGAAAAAACCGGTGTAATCTCAGAAATTCCTGTTCTTGAAATGTGGATTAGTCAAAATTCTTGATTTAGGAGTGATCCTGCAGTTCAGAAAGAGATTTGCTGCAGAGTCATTCTCATAAGACAACCCCAACCCAAAGGCCAGAGACCAGCAGTGGCTTTGGGTGACATATTTTCTAACATGCCTGTGGAGCCAAACTTGATCTGAAAGTGGGTCATCATGGGAATTGCAGGAAGTGAAATGGCAGTGATTTCAAGCAATCTTTGAGCTGCTCCTCCTGAGCACTGTGCTGGGCAGTTCTTGACCAACATGTACATAGGTGTGTACTCTGTTCTTCTAAACTGATGAAAGTATTTAACAGGTGAGGGAGACAGTAGAGACTGTCAAAGGCAGAGTTGACTTTCTGGCAAAGTCAGTAAATGCTTCCATATAATCTGTTGTGAAAGTGACTCCATTTGGAAGGACCAACCTTGTGTAATTTCTCAAATGTGGTGATATCAACCATATTAATGGTTTTATATCCACGCTTGGAATAGTGAATAGCATATGCACAGTTTGATAACAGATTTGTCTTGCCAGTTCTGTAAAATTTTGTATCTGTCCTGTTGCTTCTTTAGTAGCACTTCGTGGTTTTATTTAACAATGTAATTGGTACAGGTACAGAGAACAGGATTTTTTTGGGTACTCCAGATGTCTTCAAAAATGCATTATGGTGAACTTAGTTTTTATTGCTGTTTCAGTTGACAGCCATTTTTGAAAGGAAACAGTATTAGACCCTGTGTCTTTACGATTTTCCTGGTTTGTGGTGGTTTTCCTCCACTTTGTAAGAGGTATGCAGAGCAAGATATAAAAGATACAAGTTATCAAGCATGTTCTCTTTAAAGTAGATTTTGTAGATTAGCAGTCTAATTCCTTTTGCACCAATACTGTGGGTATTAGAAAAGGTAATGACTGTGCAGTTTCTGTACATTTGGGATGGAGTGATGTGGGACTAATTTATAGTTCCATAGTTCTTTTTCCAGAGGGTGAGGCACAGGAAGATAGCTTGCTTAAAGTGTGGTTTTTGTTTTTGTTTTGTTTGGTTGGTGTTTGGGTTTTTTTTTTTAACAGAGCTGTTTTGTACTAATTTTCTTTTAGTTTTGTCAGGGTGAGCATCTTCATGTGTAGAATCCTTGGCTTTATTTATGTGGTCTTCAAACTCTAATCTGGAAATGTCTCTGGCTGGACATTTCTTGGTTGTTTGCATGAAAATAATTGTCATTGTAAGGACATATGGACTTACGTTTCCATGTCATCATCATCATGATAATAGTTAAAGAATTTAGTTAAATTGAAATATTTAGTAACTTCATAGTTACTCTTTAATTTTAAAAAGAGTATTGCTTAACTTTGAATCTCCTATTTGCAAGACAAGAAAATGTAAGGATGATATTCAGGCTATTTAAATTTTGCCACCTTAGTGTAGGATAGTATGCAAACCACTAGCTGTAGTGCCAGAGTCCCTGCTTTTTTTTTGTTTGTTTTTTTTTTAATTTCTTTTCCTGCATGCATGTCTTGTACACAGGAAAATAATTTCAGATTGTGTATGCAGAGACAGTAAGTGTTCTTTCATTATTAACTTGGATAAAAGCTTTTTAACATTCTTTTCTTGTTTTGTTTTTTTTTTTTTTTTTTTTTTTTTTTTTTTTTTTTTTTTTTTTT
Source organism: Phainopepla nitens (assembly GCA_013400175.1). Taxonomy (NCBI): domain Eukaryota; kingdom Metazoa; phylum Chordata; class Aves; order Passeriformes; family Bombycillidae; genus Phainopepla; species Phainopepla nitens. The sequence goes on along the minus strand of VXBQ01011232.1, from coordinate 409,837 downwards.
TTTTGTCATTATAAAGGAGAGAGAACTTGAAGCTAACAAGAAGGAAAAAGTGAAAGAAGCTCAGCTGGAAGCTGAGGTGAAGTTGCTGAGGAAGGAGAATGAAGCCCTCCGTAGACACATAGCTGTGCTTCAGGCTGAGGTTTATGGAGCAAGATTGGCAGCCAAGTATTTAGATAAGGAGCTAGCTGGAAGGTATGTGAAGTCAATCCATGTCCCCTAGCATAATATGTTTGTTGTTGTATCCTTCCTTCCATCCCCAGAGGCAGGTTCAAGGTTAAGACTAAGTAGGAAAAGCCTCACGTTTCCAGTTAATTAACAAAAGGAAGAACAGAAATCCCCAGGGTTCTTGCGTCGGTTGCTGCGTGAGCACTTGCTGTAGCCACAGGAGGTGTGTGAGTCGTACAGTGCATTGCTTTTTCAGTTGTAATGCAGCATTGTTTTACTCTCTTTGTCACTGTGTAGGGTGCAGCAGATTCAGTTACTGGGCCGGGATATGAAGGGACCTGCTCACGACAAGCTGTGGAATCAGCTGGAAGCAGAAATCCACCTTCACCGCCACAAAACTGTTATCAGAGCGTGTCGAGGTCGGAATGATCTCAAACGACCAATGCAAGCACCACCAGGACATGTAAGCTGAAAAGATGAGCCATTCCTCCACGATTTCCAGACAGGAGTTACTTCTTCATCTTTGTGTTGTGTTGTGTTTTTTTCAAACTTGCCACTTGTTCTTTTGTATGCAGAAGGACAGTTCTGTGCTGAATAGCATATCCTTGTAAATGACCAGGAAGAGGATACAGTTCCTTTGACTTACCTAGGAATACTCAGTCCTTCTGAAAACTGAACCTCTGATATAAATATATATATATTTATGTGTATAAATGCAACTTTAACAGCAGAATTTTGTAACCTAGGTTTCAAAATGTGGATCTGACTTATTTGCAAAAACCAAGAATAAAGTTCGTAGCCTTAGATTGAACTGCAATTGATTTTAATTTATTTTCTTAAAAGGCCTGATAAATTGACACTGTAAAATAATTATTTGTAGGTTGTTTGGGTTTTTTTCCTCCTAAAGATACTTTTTAAAACAAAACCTTTAAACAGCATGTCACTATGCATCTCTGGTAGAATTCACCCAACTTGGCACATGTCCTGTTAATCACCCCAGTGTTCAGTCCATAAACCCAGACATTTTCAGCAAAGTGCTTTACTTTGATCTGTTCTAAATACTTTAGTTGATCAGAGTGGTCTTACTGCTTATGTCGCTAATTGCATATAAAACACTGGTGGACAAATACATGTATTTGTGATTTTATATATGTGCATAATGGCATCAGTGACTTAAAAGGAGAAAACAAACCTTGATTTATTTAGTCTCTCTTTTAGATCTGTGTTCAATGGCTTTTTTTAAAAGTAAACTCTAGCAAGCAACCTCTTCCTTGGGAGTATATTACATCATCTTCTGTCATTTGGTTACTTTTAAGATGAGTTTACATCATACAACATTTCAGCAGTGATCAGCACTTCTTCATGTAGTCCCTTAGCATTTTTAATATGTGGCTGATTTCCTTCTTCTGAAGTTAAGTTCTGTGTTGTGCATTAATCAGCAATGAAGTATTTTAAATAATTATTCTCATCAGGAGTGCATAATGAGGAATCTTTTCTGATTTCATTCCCTTTCTGTATAGGGGCACAGTAAGTTTGTCCTGCCTGGAGCTAGCCTAAAACTCAGTTGCTCAGAATACTGCCTGTATATACTTACAAAAACTCAAAATGCTGAAATGCATCAGTTTTTGGTTCACACATTGTGCTATGTTTGTTTTTTATCAAACTAGGATCCTGATGCCTTAAAGAAGAGTCAAGGTGTTGGTCCAATCAGAAAAGTTTTGCTAGTTAAAGAAGATCATGAAGGACTAGGAATTTCAATCACAGTAAATATTTGCATTTATTTTCTATGACATGGAAGCAGAAATTCAAGTTTGTATTCCTACTTCTGCAAAATACATTGATGAGTAATTGTGTGGTTAGAACAAATGAAGAAAGTGTACACAAATCCATAACTGTGGTCATAGAACTTCAAGACTAATTTTGATAGAGTAGGAAATAGATAATTGCTGCTCTGTGTTAAACTTAGGATTTTGTCCTATGTGTAGGGGATAGACACTTCAGCAGATTAGCCAGTGGTCATTCCAGGTGTAAATATTTAGAAGTGCAGAGACAATTGGAGACCTGACTTCCAAAGCTTAGCTGTTGTGATTATGACTTTTTTAAAAGTATCTGTATTGGCATCTCTCACCTAACAAAAGCTGTGTAAAACTCATACAACAAATTTGGAAAATTTTGACTGTTATATTTTTATTCTAAATATGAATACTGTTTCTTGAAAGTCAGTATGGTGCCTGATACGCCTTTTTTAGTGAGGTTTTCTGCTTTTCATTAGTTTGTATATGATTCTATAGTTTTATTAATATTGAGAATTGTGTGCTTTGAGTACATACTCGAAATTTTCCATTCTTCTGTGGGGAGAAGAATTAAGGGAACCAGCACACGCATTCCTAAACATTCTTTGTTTGAAGAATGATTTCTAATTTTCTAAAATAAAGCTGAAATAAGCGCTTTAGGATTTCCTATCTGAATGTCAATTTTATGTTAAAAGGCATCTCAGTTAATTAAAATTTGCATTTTTTTATTAGGGTGGGAAGGAGCATGGTGTTCCAATACTGATCTCTGAGATCCATCCTGGGCAGCCTGCTGATCGATGTGGAGGACTGCATGTTGGTGATGCTATTCTGGCAGTAAATGGAGTTAATCTAAGGGATGCCAAGCATAAGGAAGCTGTAACTATTCTTTCCCAGCAGGTCAGTTTGGACCTATTATCCATAGGCACATTAGGTGCTTCCTGCATTCTGCCCATTGAATTACATCGAATTTTAATGTTTCCTGTCAAGTACTGTGTAATGCTAAGCTGCAGGGATTCTTGAGGCTCTATCACTTTACATTTAATCCTCTTATGTTTTGGAATTTAAGGAGAAAAATGCTGGGTCACTAGTAGTTTAGTTAAACATGTGTTGACTAATTATTATTCAGTAAGGCTGATGAAAACCAATTTATTACATTGCCTCATAGAAATAACTATTTAGTGACATATACTTTGCTCTTATGACTGAACAGCTCCAGCCAAACAATGTTTCTCATATGCTTTGGGGTCTAGAATCTTCTTCCTGATTTGCTTCCTGTTTTCAGACAGTTAACAGGTGTGCTTAATTTATCAGAAAACTTCCTCTTTAGAAATCACTGTTTGAAATGTACTGGCATATAAGAAATATGGGTAGTTTTGGTAAAGCTTAGCTGTAGACCTGTTCTACTTTAGTCAGTAAAAACTTAACTCAGATACCTATCCAGTATATTCAACACAACTGTAAATGTGTTTACAACAGTAAAATGTTTTTGTTCGAGTAACCTCGCTCGTCTTGGTAATCCTGCTGGGTAGCTGTGCAGTAGTTAGTAAATTTGTATTTTTGGCTGCATTTTAGAGAGGTGAAATCGAATTTGAAGTAGTGTATGTTGCTCCCGAAGTGGATTCGGATGATGAAAACGTGGAATACGAGGATGAGAGTGGACACCGTTACCGTTTATATCTTGATGAATTGGAAGAAGGTGCAAATTCAAGTTCTAACAGGAAAGACGCAAATGCAGATGTCAAACCCTCACAAGGTAAACCTTCTAAAATGTGTTACATGCTGTTTAATTCTGAAGTCTCAATATGCAAACCAATTTCTGGAATATACTGGTTTTATATTCATTGTAAAATTAATCTGTCAATTCAATTAACCTACTAATAGTCTGTCAGTTCATCTGGTTGGTCCCTCACTGTTTGGCCTGGTTTACTTAGGTATAACTGAATTAACTGAATTAACTTATGAACTTTTTTCATATTTATCTTTTCCCAAAGGTTGAAACTCAAATTTATTCTTATCTTTTCCTACCTCTAACTAGGAGTCCTTAATTCCCCTTAACACTTCATATTGGTGGCTTCTTCAGATACATGTTTTAAATCAGAAAAGCAAAGAAACAGTTCCTATTTTCCTGCCATGCTATGTTCTGCTAAAAACCTGTCAACTTTAATTTTAGTAGTCATTTCAGCAGCCATTCCAGCCTTTGAAACAAGGATCACTGATCTGTCCTCCCCAAGATTGCTTCTTTCCTTAAATCAATTTTCTTTTTAACTTGCAGTGTTTGATAAGAAGCCAAGTATTGATGGACATGAAAATGGAGACCTGGGGAATTCAGTTGAAGCTTCATTAGAAGACACTGCACCCAAATTGGCCCGTTCTGCTGAGTCTTTATCCTAGAAACAAACAATCCAAAAAAAAAAAAATCAAAACCTGGACAGATCCCATCTTTGGGAACAACTGATAATCAATATTGACTGCTTAAAGTTGCATTTACTAGTGTAGGTTGTAAAAGGATAATTAAATGTCAAAAGGAACTGTATTACTGTTGCCTGGAAAAAAGGCGGTTACCTCAGGGCTTCATTGTGAGCAACTCTAAATGTGGAAAACTGTCTTTTGCGTGACACACAGTAGCTATCGAACACACAGCATGTGAAATGAATTTCTTTTAATAATAAAAGAGTAGTCCCACCAAAGTGTGGGATTTTTAGAGTGGATAACCTCAGTACGTTCCACTTTTAATCTCATTGATGTCCCTCAGGAGGCAGAATAATGCGTGACCAGCCTAATTTTGACCCTCGGGTGTTTTAAAGGGACAGCTGATGTTCAGTTTGGTGTGAAACATGCTTTAACCCTAGAGAGATTGGGGGGACACTTGTTCCATTGCATCCATGTGCTTTGTATTTAGGATTTTTGAACTGTAACTTTAAAAAACACTTCTTTTTTCTCAGAATAGTAAAGATGAGAGCTTTCATTTGAGGGAAGACTGTCAAAACCCATGTAAGCGGTGGAGTGCTTGCTATTCATGATTGTTCAGCCCATGGTAATTTTACAAGGGAAGTTTTTGGATTTGTTGTTTTTATTTAAACTCACCACCGTTTGTTCCATTTGTTCCACCTGCTCCAAAACTAGTTAGACAGAGTAGTATGGGATTTTAAAAGTGAAATTAGTTGAAAAATTACTCACAAATAATGTGAGCTCTTTGGTATTTTTTTCTGAGCATCATCAATTTAGCATTTGTTTTTGAATGGATGTGGTTGCTGCTAATGCAGAGTTGTTTGAGTTGGTCATCGTTCACTTGACCTTATGAAATGATGAGTGCTTTTGATGGGTACTGAACATACTCATTTCACATGAAAATAATCCTTAAAGGAGTAGAAATTGAGTGCACAGTACTTTACAGGAGGCTCTCAGAATCATACGGTGCCTGGCCCTGTCTATGTTATGTTATGGCAGTCGTATTAACCTATAATTGTCTTACTGTTGAAGCAAAATGTTACTCCCTTTGTGAGAGCAGTGTATCTTAAAATAGTTTTTTATTGGTGTGCATCTAAAGGCCCCTGGCGTGGCTGCAGATGAGGATGGTGTCTTGAGCAGTTTCTCATGCTCCATTTGTAGCTCTCTTGGTGAAGTGCAGCACACTCCACAGACAAGCTCTACATTGTCTTTGCACTTACTGTTTCAGCATGCAGTGCTATCCTTCCTGTTCACTGCTCAGCAGGCTGTTGAACTGTAACATGAAGTGGTTTTGTACATTGGAAGAGGAGCTAATGTGAAAAGACATCTTTGCAAGTGTTAGCTGTGTAGGATATAAATACATAAGAAAAAACCTCAAAGGCCTTTAGAGTAACATCAATTAATCTTATGTTCTAAGTTGTGATGTAGAACACAGTTACCTTGTCTCTCCTAGGAGCACTATATATATATGTTTATAGAAAAAGCCTAAAAATGTATATACTTTATTCAAAGATTTTGCTATTTATAAATCCCTTAACTTCACTATTTACACGATCATTTTGTGTGTGTGTGCGTGTGCATGAGTTCCACTCACTCAGTGGAGTGACATTGCTTGGTTCATTTTTTGTACTAGTGTATGTCGTACAGCATACTGTTTAAGGTTTTTAAAATAGTCAAGGCTGTACAGTTTTCAGCGAACAGAAACTAGTATTTAAAAATAAAGCTGGGTGAAGAAGAAACAGGTCCCCAGGCATGTTTCTTTTTCTGAAGCTTCAGAAACTTGAGGACACATTGGCTGTGTGTTAGCAGATGAATCCACTGCCAGAACTTTTACATCCAGATTTGTGTTTTTCCCGCAGCTACTCAGGCAGAGTTCACTCTGGAACTGTCTGTGGCCTGGAATACTCAGTGTCCTCTCTGTCAGGAAGGGACAGTTCAAAGCTAAGTTGTGGTCATCTTGTCTTTGAAAATCATTGCTGGGTGAAATCTTCCTGCAGTTCTCAGAAATTAGACTTGTCCAACTAGTCTTGTAACTTTTTTTAAAAGACATTCAGTTTTCATGTACAGTTTCCCTTTATTTGAGGGAAAGGTGAAATTTTTTATTTATTTTTTCTTCCTTACTTCATGGCGCACTGTATTTTCTGTTCAATGCATTTGATCAGTTTTAGCCTGAAGTGGAAGAATGTTTCTAGAGTTATTTTCCTCACATTCCTTGTGTGCCAGTTTCACGTGGTGCTGTGCTCTCTTCTTCATCTGCTAGACCTTTTCTCTGCTTTTACCTTCTTTATTTTTATCTCTGTATGAGATCAACAGAAGGAACAATTGCTGAGGAAAATGACTGGGAGTAGACATCAGGTAGCAGTAAATTATCACCAGATTTCCTTCCCAGCAGTTTTTATAATCTTTCTTTAGGAAGCCGTGGTTGGGAGGATTTTGCTCAGACACTACAGTCGGTCTCCACGCTGTACTTGTTGCCAGCTGATTTAATGTACTGGTTTATTTGCAATCATACTGAAATGCTTAGAGATTAATATTTAAACTGAGAAAAGTTTTGCAAGTTGAGATTTCCAGATTCAGTGGACAAATGTGTATTCTCCCCTTTGTCAGTAACTGGAAGACTCAGTCCTGCTGATTCCCAGAGGTTGAACGAGTTAGACTTGGAAGAATTTCTGAGGAAAGTCAGTGTTCAGACTTCATTTTTATTTTTTAAAGTGTAAAACAGTTTACTTGCTTGTGTATATATATTTTTACTTAAAAAAATAAAATAATATTCTAAAGATAATTTTACAATTTTTTTGGTATATAATTCCTTTCCTATTAAAATCTTCAGTAAGACAATTGTATTTTAAGCTAAAGGTGGACAGTGTTTGGCATCTGGGACCAATGTTAATTAAAAGCATGTATGATAAGGAAAGTGCTTTATGGCAATAAATTTAACTCTGATCAAAGGTTGTATGTAGTATTTCCTTTGTAGAAGTGTATTCTTGGCAGTGAAGGAGGTTTGTATCCATCTCAATATATGTTAATCCACAGCTGTATCAAACAAAGTACAGATATTTATTGTATTTGTCCAAACATAATTACATCATGGGTTACTCTCATTTCTGTAGCAGCTAGAACATTTTGCAAAACATGTATACACCTAGCTAAACTGAATATAATATATTTTTATTAGCCTGTAAATAAATATACTCTTCTGCATTGCAGTGATTTCTGCACCTAATTCAGAGTTGTATTTCATTTTCTTCTCTTTTTATATATAAAAAAAGACCCAACCCTGTGTGTGTTTTTTGTCTGTTAAGCATGTAGTCCACACCTGGCCAAAAAACTAATATGGAGGAAACCAAAACAGCATAATGTGAAGTTTGACTCTAATCTAGTCTTGGCTGGCAGTAGTTAAGAGCAAAATACGTTTTTTGAAAAACACAGTTACAGGACATGTCTCAAATTCATTGAGATGCATTTTCTGCTGAATGCTTTTCAGTTAAAAAAGCCAAAAAATAATTGCAGTGTCTGACTATATAATAATACCGTAGGTATTCTGAAGCCCTTGACCAGGAAGAGCTATAAAGACTTAAACCTGTCAAAGGGTTAAGTCATTTGGCTAAAATTGTGGAAACTGCCCTTTATCTCTCTTTTTTTAGTTGGTTTTTATTTTTTTTCCATGCATGTTGAAATAATCTAAGTTTTCCACTGAAGTTACAAAATACTTCCCTTTAAGTTACAACTTTCAGTCCTGATATTTGAGTCCTTTTGTTTGGGTTGAGTGCCTGTTTTGTGTTTTAAATTCTATTTTAAAAGAAATAATCTCTCACCTGTACTGGAGTGGTCATCTCACCCTAAAGCATGAAGTTCATCTGAATGAGCAGAGAGCTCAAGTGAAAGGCAATGGTGTGGTAACTGGTAGTAGTATAATTATGGTAGTGCTTAAAGATTTATTGGGAGTGTTTAAGCAGAGGGCAGAAAGCTGTGAGCGTAGGAACTGTCTCAATAGACAAGGCTGAGTCATGTTGCATGAAAAGATGTAGAATGTACAATTGGTGAGGGCTGAAACTGTTAACTATTTATTTTTTAGCTCTAAATTTTTTAGGAAGGTTTAGATATGGGTGACTTTGGCAGATGGAAGGAAGAGGAAAAGGAGAGAAATCTAGCTTGAGTTGTTGTAAAACAAGCAGAGGAATAGAGGCAGCTGTGAATGAAGATGATAGAAAGAGGAGAAACAAAATTACTTCATTATATTACCTGAGGTCAAAGGAGATAATTCAAAATTTATTTGTGTTTCAGTGTCCTGCTGAAGGACCACTGCTACCAGTGACTCTGGTCACTGAATAGTCCTCTGCATTTTTTTTTTTCCAGAAACCCACACGTGACAGAAGAGAAATGTGTCCTGTCTTAGGATATGTGTAAGAAGTCTGCTTTTGCTGATCAAAACCTTAGCTTAATGGCCTGAAAAAAATGGGCCAACATATTTCAAGCTTGCCTTTATAAGCTTGAACTTACGTTAGAATAACTGGAAAATATTATCACCTTGTCCAGTGTGTCTTTTCCAACAGATGCAGTTCCCAATTCTTTAGAAGTTTTGCAGTTGTAAGGGGATTGAGGAGTTGAGAAGCCGACTTTGAAAGAGAAATACTCAATTTCTTTGGATTTTCTTTTCTCATAGATTTTCTTTCCTAATGTTCCTTTTATTGCTTCAGAGTAGCCTTGTCCTAGCTGCTCTGTTCACCTGGTGTTCCCTTCCCACAGATGTACTTTGGAACCTACTCGTGATGCCCGCTCCTGTGCAGGGCACGATGCTTCTGAGACAAATGGTTGAAAAAGGCCAAGTAGTATTTTTCAAGGATTTTCAATTCCTAGGTGAAAACTTTAAGTCACTTTGGTAAATTTTCAACACTCTATACAAGTGTTTGAGTCAATCAATTGTCCAAATTATTTGGTGTCTCTTTGTCAGCCTTCTGCCTCATGTGCTAAGGCTTGTGTTTCCCAGCTGTACCTAGGCAAGCGTTGGAGCTGCCAATGTTTTGAAGGCTCTGCAGGAGTGTGCTCTTCCAGTCCCCTGTGAGAGGTATGTTAAAAGTCCATGTATTGCTCCCAGGAGAACTGATTACAGTTTTTCTTTGTAACTTTCTGCTGGAGATAGTGATCACAATTCCCTTCAGAGTTTTTGGCACTCTGTATTTCTTAAAATTTCGTTTTTGAAATGCCAAAGCATTGCAGTCTTAGCTGGCTTCCCAGCTTCTCCTGCATCAGTTGTGGGGCCATCAGCTCTTTGCTGCTTGGTTTTCAATGGCTGGGTGTCAGTCAGGAGGTTAGGAAAATGTAAATACAAATAAAGTGAAAGTACAGGCATTCACAGACACGTTTTGATTGCCTGTAGTGCTGGAAGTCAGGGGTGATTGGGAGACAGCTGGTAACTTTTCTGTTAAAACTGTAAGTCTTCAGCTATATCTGTAAATCTCTGTAAATCCTGTTGATTAAATCCTAATTTGCCTATGAACTGTCTAAATATTTGCATAGATATTACTTCTGTCAAATGAAATGTCAGATTCCATGAAAATATTTTTTCTAATGTTACTTTACTTGCTGTTGTCCAAGTGTTTCTGTCTTTCATCAATTTCTTTAGAGGAATGGAAGCATTAAAAGTCATGCTGCTGAACTGGAATAGTTACATATTTGGTCCACTGGGCTTACATTACTGGAAATGTCCTTGACTTGAATGCTTTCCCTTCTTAAGAAATTGAGTGTCCCTATTCAATCCCTGCTGGGACAACCTGTAGAGAGTTTGCCACTGTTGACTCTTCTTCTGCTAAAGGTCAGGGAAGAAGGTTGCTGTAGGTTGTCCATGCTGATCCTCTTGTAGAAGTGAAGCCTTTGAGTTATATGCATAAATGCACCAGTTCCCCTTGGTTTAATTTATAATTTGCATGGTAGTCTGTGGTTCTTTGTGCTACAATTTAAACCCTGCAGTGGGTGCCCTCAGCTTCTGAGGGTGGCAGATTTGGGCTTGGAACTGAGAAACTGACTTTTTATATATAATAAATGGGGAATTCTGTATAGCTGTCAATTGAGTGCTGCTGCAGGCTTTCCTATTTATTTGAGCTTCCTTTTTTATCCAGTGTGGCAGTTTAGGTGTTCTCCTAATTTGTGAGAGATATGGGGTGTTACAAGGGAGTTCAGGAAGCCAGCAGAATTAGGGTGCTCCTTTAAGTATTATTTGAAGTGTTATTTTAAATCCAGGTCACATATTACTAACTTTTATTTTAAGATGAAAGATTTGACAGTTCTATGTATTATGACCCCCACATCTTACTAAGTTAATGGGGTTGTCTTGAGTGTTCTGGGTAAGTAGGCAAGCGTACTTGGGGCTGTGTCAGTTTTTATGCTGTTTTCCATGTCCAAACTTGTCTATTACTTGGTCATTGCAATTTGTGACCAGAATTTTGTTCTTCCGTGCAAAGTATTTGCATTTGTATGTGGTGCCAAGAGGGGGCAGCAGCTTTCTTCCAATCTTCAGCATTAACGAACCTTTGAGAAACGGCTTATTGTTTCGTGGGTTGGTTTTTTTATGGTTTGGTTGGTTCTATGTTGGTTTTTAATAAAAAAAAATAGAAAAACTTTACTCATTAGAACTATTTCTAGAAATGTGTAATCTTAAAATAATTAACATCCAGTCTAATTGACATCCTGTGGCAAGTAGTTTGCAGATGGCACATATTAGAGTTAAAAATTGTCCTCTATATATCAGTGAAGCATATGTCCAAACACACTTAAACACAGAGATGTATAATTACATACAGCTCTGCATTCATGACTTGCTAAAAACCACTTGATTTTCCCCATCAATTACTTTGAAAAATGAGTGCTCTGTTCTCTTACAAGCTCAGAGACAAGCAGCGAAATGTTTTATCTCTTGTTCGTGGATGGGTTAAGGCTTCTCAAAAGAAGGCATCGAATGCACTGATAAAACATGAAGTGAGATGCTAGGTAGGTTTGTAAATACTCCTGCCTTCGCTTCGCCAGTGCCCTTCAACCATGATACAGAACCAGCCTTGTCACATGCCTGGAATCTTTGCTGGAACACAGACTGCCCATGGCCGTGTCAGGTGAGGAGAAGTGGGAAGGAAAGGAGATGAAAATGGTGTTTTGCTCTGGTCCAGGTTCAGACAGAAGCTTCTGGGCTGGAGAAAGAGGAAAGTCAGTTCATGCTGACCCACCACTGTCTTTTCTTTACTGGTGCTCCTTTCCAGAGACCACCAAATGATAGTCCAGTCTGCAGAGCTTGTTTGTTGTCATTAACCAGGTGATCAATAGACCTGTCAGCAGAGACATATTTATGTCCTCGGTGCTGGTCCTTGTACAGTGATTGCAGTTATATTATAAACGGGGGGAGGATGGACCATGATTTCATATGTTAAAAAGTTACCTGTATACATGAATACTTACCCTAAAGGAGTATGAATGCCATCTGCAAGGGCTTTGTAAGATAGTAGAAAACTTATTGCAGCATTGGTATCAAAAGCACGGCTCGCTTTGTGTTGTGGCCTGTCAGAAAAGGGTTGTGTGGCCTTTTATCATGAGATGCTGAAAGTGCCTGATGTGTGAACCATCCACAACCTTTCCACATCCACGTATGATACCAGCATTTCCATATAACAGGCATGCTTTATCCAGGTCACCTTATTCAAATTTTATAAAACTGTCTGTCAGAACAGATGGTGTCACTTAAGGATAAAAAGCTTAGCCATTGATGTGAAGAAAAGCTGCCTCTTCAAGTGAGGTCTGCTAGCTCGTCTTAGTCTTTATCACCCCTGTCTTTCCCTGCTCAGCAGAGGACTTTTCACAGGTTTGTAGTTGGTGTTTTCAGAGGCCTTTGCATTTTTGGATAGGTTTGATTTGTTGCTACAGCTCTGGACAAGTGGCAGCATATCTGTCTATCTCAGTTCGCCAATCTGTGAAATGGTGTTTGCTGGGACCAGAGAAATTAAGATGCACAAAACACATTTGTAAAGACTGGTTTCTAGTATATGATCAGGGGGTTAAATTGTTCAGACCAGGAGCAGGATGGTGGGTAATATTACTGTCTTTCTGGGTCTTTTCTCCCCTTGTTTTATGGTAAGCATCACCATCTTCTCTGCTGTCTGCCACTCCTCATGGAGGAGGTCTTCTGATAAGCTCCCTGTCACAGCTCAGGCATCACCCGTTGCTGTGTGTTTCTATATTGTTTGTTTTAAATTGGCCTTGGTGTTTCTTTTAAGTCTAGAATTTTGGCTTCCTCCCTACCTTTTTGCCTGCCTTCTAGTAGGCAACATACATGTGTTTTCAAAGTCTATTATTGTCTGTTGTCATCTGATTTGGCTGAGAGAATGTTACAAGCTTTGAATAATTTGTTATGTTTGCAAGTTTTTTCATTCTTTTTGGTAGCTCAGATTTAGTAGGAGGAAATGCTGGGTGTTCAGGGTACTGTATCTCTTTGGGTTAGTTAATAATGTAGATTATTCATACATTAAGGGAACTTTTCCAGTAAAGTCTGTTAAAAATTTTGTGTCTAGTCAAAATTATGGATTCTTGAGGTCTGTTCAGGGTGATTATTCGGGGCACAAATGCCTTAGTAACACTACTATGTCATATTTGTTGACTTTTATTTTTTACTGTGGTAAAAAATCATGTTGTGCTTTAACTTGGTAAAGTTGTCTCCTTCCTGGATTTCTCTTTTTTATACTTGTGATTATACAAAAATAAACAGGATGATAATCTCTTGGATGTCACATGGCAAAGCAGTAGCTGTGTTGTGAGTGTCTAAGTAATGAATTAACTCAGCCCAGGACAAGAGGTTACTGAATAATCTTTGCCTACTGTAGATGGCAAAGGTTTTTCAGGACTTACAGCCACTTAATGTGAGGTAAAGTCTAAACAAATTGGTGATGTTTGAATGAAAAATCTCCAAATTCTCCTGTCCAGACTATACAATGAGATAGCACAGAAAGTCAGATGTGAGGCATCCTCCTTATCATGGGGTAGCATGAATTTTCTCTCGCTAGGGTTGTCTTCCCTCTTGTCTTTATCTAGTTTAGAAATACTTCATCTGACTCCTTGTCGCGTGTCCTTGATGGATTGTAGGACTGTACCGGGGGGGAGGAAGGGGGCTTCAAAAAAAGGAAGCCCTCAGGAGAGGTTTCTATTTTAAGTTTGAAACTGATTGTGCAGAAATGGCACCTTCCTTTTAAATAAGTATGCTCTGTGAAACTTACTCTATCTTTAATAATTCGTGGGCATTGCAATGGTAGTCTTGTTAACCCCACAGGGTTATGGCAGGGTAATTTTCAGTGTAGGTATCAACAATACTGATGAGTGCCAAATGAAATGATAAATTCTTCTTTCACACTGTACTAATCACAATCGAGGCTGGAGGTCAGTACAAACTTACATCATAGCTGACATTGGAAAGAAAAAGGCAGTACACAATTTTTATTATGGAAAATAATAAGGAAAAAGGAATGCAACAACATAACCTTGCCATTCCTTCGGTCTGGCCTGATCGCAGGCTGGGGAGCCTTTAAGAGGCCCACTTGATGAGCAAAGCTAACCTGATTTTGGAGAGAGGGTGGACAGAAGAATACAGATGGGTTTCTACAAGGTTACTTTTCAGTGGGCATCTGATCCTGCAGGACTGCTGTGAGACCACAGACCCCCTTCTTAGAACTCTCTTCATTTTTTTAATTTTTGTTTTAATGTTAGGGATCCACCAAACACGCAAGCACAGTTAGGTGTCTGCTCCTGTAATGGGACCTATATCCTGATATTCCTATCCTCTGTAGGGAATATTTTGTGCTTCAAACACAGGTTCCACTAAAATCTGCCCAAGGAGTGAAAGACTGCCAGTTCTCTGGTAGTCAGTGGGAAAAATCAGAAGGAAGTCTGTGTTAAAACCTTAATCTTCCCAGGTTTTAGCCATGCCAGCAATGCAGACCAGCCATGGGATTCACAAACTGCTTCTAATGATTGGAATCCAACCTCTTGTGTTTTTTCAAAATAATGAGGTATGGATCTGTCATTTACACACAGGTGCTAGAGACACTGCTGTGACTGCTGCCATTTTAGCTCAGTGCTCACAATACTCCTCAAATGCCAGGGGTGCAGATTGGACTCAGGGCTTTCCTTGCCAGCCCCTGTCTCTGCAGACTGCTGTAATGAGTGGGCTACTGAGCTGGTTGAACCCATCCTGTGGATGGTGTCTGGAGAGGGAGGTGAGGCCAGGCTGTTGATGCAAAGATCATAAAAAGATAGCAGGTGATGTTCTAACCAGGACATACCCTGAGCCAGGAAATCCTAATTCCAGTCTAGGGCTAATTTTAATCTATTGCCTGTTGGATGTAAAGATCGTGGTAGGTACTAAGGTAAGGTTTAGTCTGATGTTTAGCAATTAAAAGAAATAGAAAAATACTCTTTAGAATTACACTAAAAAATGCTTTTGTATTAAGCATTAGAAAGGTACTTAGTAGAAGAAATAAGAATTTGGGATCTATTTGCCAGTCTGAGTTCAGGGCAAAGAAAATTTGTCATTTTGCTGTGGTATATTTGGAACCTTTGTTGTAGTTGGTTTTTTTTGTAAATTTTTTATGTTTTAAATATAAGGCACCAGCTGGAAATGCAGGCTGTCATTTTTTTTTTGTTTGAGTTGTAGGGAGCTGACAGCATTTTTTACACTTTCTTACCTCAAGAGCCACCTCCTTTGGTTTCCTCGAACTGCAGACGTGCAGTTACAGAGCTGCCCCTGTTCCCAGCAAAGTCAGTGACTTGCTGTCAATAGCAATGGGACAGGCGGGTCCTAAGAGCCAGGAGCAGTTAATATTTAACCTTCTTGTGGACTCTGACTTGGCTTTACTATTCCAACCGACTGGGAGCGCCTGCTTGGGGAAGAAGTTTGGCACCAAAACACCACTGAAAGTCTCCGTTGACTGGAGGATCAGACCCCGCTCCCACACAACCTCTAGAGAAGCTGGAGAGAGATCCAGAGCTAACAGGCCTTCTGAGTATGGAAATATCCCAAAATGGTGCAAACTCTAACCTTCACTGTGGAACAAAGGTTTTTAAATCAGTGATGTTTTATAAGGCTGCCTGTGTTATACCTGCATCTGGCTTTGGCAGTGAGGACAGGCTGATGCGGACAAGCTGGAGTTTGATGTACCAGTATGTAAAAAGCCATTCAGAGGATGGACATTGGCACTGGTAAGATTCAGGCAATCTCCTTTCAATTCCCACACAAGGATTTTGCATCTCTAACCCCATTAGGATACAGAGACATATGGTAGGAAGTTTCCTTGAGTATCTGCTGCTAGGGTTGCTAAAAATCTCCTAGGCCAAGGTGGAGAGGCCCAAGGCAGAGAGGCCTGAGGCTTTTAGTGTTAACCACGCTCAGCAGTCACTCAGATGTGAACCAAGAAGCACCATGGCAGTGACCAGGAGATGTGCTGCCTCTGTCCCTGTCAGCACTAACCTTGTGTGAAGGGAGGCTGAAGATGTTTGGGGATCTATTTTAAGACATTTGAAAGTTTGTTGGTTTTCTTTTGAGGGGAGTGGGGATGAAGGCAAGGTGCAAATTGAGACCAAACTTTCCATTAGGCTAAATCACCTGCGTTAAGATGGGTTTGAATGACAGCAGAAATGGGCAGATGCTGCCAAGCTTTTGACACTTGTACCATGCTGCA
Source organism: Phainopepla nitens (assembly GCA_013400175.1). Lineage (NCBI taxonomy): Eukaryota > Metazoa > Chordata > Aves > Passeriformes > Bombycillidae > Phainopepla > Phainopepla nitens. The sequence continues at coordinate 393,726 of VXBQ01011232.1, read as the reverse complement.
GATGTGCCAAGCATGTGGCAGAAATATGCAAAAACTTCATTATAATACAAGTAGTGTCATCTGCTGCCTAGTCCCCTTGCATTGCTGTGTTACTTAGCTGCCTCATTAGGTGGGGAGTAGGCCTGATTACTGACTTGTTTGTCAAGTGACAAGTCAGCTAATTAGTTGTGTGGGCAGAGGGTTGGTTTCAAGCTCATCAGGAGGGCATCCTCATCCTTTCCTCGATCATATGCATCCAGCAGCAGGGTTTGGCGCAGGAGTTTGTTTGTGGGTTCTTCTTTAGAGCTTAAGGACAGAAATTCTGGGCTAAACGGGGCACTGAGAGAATCTTTTTTTAGCCCATCACACTGGGGCCATGAATTGCAGCAGCGCAGCTGGCACTTTAGCAGGGCGTGAGGAACACTTCCTTCTCACCCTGCAGGGTATGTGGCGGGAGTGGGCGTGCAGCGATGATCGAGTCACTGAGTGAAGTGGCAGGCCTGTGTGGCTGATTTACAAATACCAGTGTTCTTTATTTACACAGACATGTAAACAACAGAAGGTAAACAACACCGCCCAGCTCGGTCTAACAAACAGGCTGCTGCTGTTTCACTTCAGGACCTGAGGTGTTTAAGACATTTCACAGAAACTGTATTGACAGCAAACACAGGAAGGCTACGAGGTTACCTTGACTCTTTCTTCTTTGCACGGGAACCGCATGCACGGTGCGGCAGCGCGGGGGAATGGCACCGCCTGAGGCCGCAAAACAAGGGTATGCACAGAACCCACTCAGAGCTCGCCGTAAGTTCGGGTCTGGCTGGAGTTAGCAGTATTGGTGAGCAGTACCACTGCAGCCAGTCTGTTCTCTGACAGCACTTTCAATCCAGAGATCTGAAAGCACTCTGCGACCAGCCTGATCAATCTTCGTTGCATCCTTTGCAAACCATCCCGCTTATATACAAGGAAAATAAAGGGAGGGCCTTCAAAGAGCGACTTTCCCAGAGCTCAGGTTTTACTGGTCTCGTTTCCCAACCTTGTGCTTTAAGTACAGCACCATTCTTTCTTCACAGAAATATATAGCTTCTCGACATTTTGGAACAAGCTTTTGAATTCAAAGAAATGCCCCAAGCACTGGAGGTAGAGGGCAATGGACGGTCCCAGTCATGACCAGAAGCTGTTCTGCTCCAAAGCTGCCCCTGCTGAAAGAGGAGCCAGCTACTGTGCGATACATTGCACCCAATCCCAAGCCTTTTCAAGTTTGTCTGAAAACGGAATTAAGGGAAACATTAGCTGCAGAAGAAAAACTATTTGAAAACAACAGTGCTGATCTGCTGTCTTGCAAATTAAACTGCAACAGTAACCCATACTCGCACTACTGTTTTAGTTAGTTGAAATACCTCTAACAGAAATGTTACACTAAATTTTTAAGACAGAAAAATACCTAGTGGAGAAATGAAGAGTTCAGGAAGTTTGCTGCTTTGTGCCAAGGAAAAAAAATTCCTTATAGTTTAGCAGCAAAAGAATCATCTAGAGCTTGAACAGCCTTGAATTCTCAGCTGTAAATTCACATTTTGGTTGCACACACACTTCCTAAATAAAAAAAAATTAATTTAACTTCCCTAGATCAACTGGTATTAGCTATGTTGTTTGGTTTTGTTTGTTTTTTTGGTTTGGTTTGTTGTTGAGTTTCTTTTTCTGCTGTGAAGTGATAACCATGGCTTGAACCCAAAACCAGTTTCAGCCTTTCTACCTATTTTCTAACATGAATTGCAAGTTAGATGGGCTCAGCTTGTTTGCCAGATCAAATTCAAGCATGTGAGAATTGCTGCTAAAAAAGCAGCTGGGAAGTTGTGTTTGAGCACAGTATTTAAATACTCAGCTGCCTTCTCTCATGCACATTATACAGCAAGTAGTTTAACTTACATCCTCCCAGTTAGAACTACAGCCCTATCTTCAGTTATCATAGGAAAGAAGATGAATCAACACAACCGTAAGATACACCATTTACAGCTGCCAGTACAGCAGCAGGTAAGATAAAGACAGAAAAAGAGGACTGTTTTTCTTAAATAGGCATTCCTGCAATCCTTTCAAACCCCCAGGTGAAAAGGAAACCTAAGAAATTCTCCTTAAATAAAAGCTATGTACAAATTGCACACATTGCAAATGGAGCACTGAGATCAGTTACAGAAAATAAGATGTACAGTCTTCACTGATAACATCTCTCTTGCTATAAACAGTGATAAACAGCATATGCTTTCTTCAGATGTCAGAACCCAGCAAGACAGCAATATTATGTACACAGGGCTTGTTTGCCTTCTGCCTCCCACAGCAGAGTCCCTCCAAACTCTGTTTTCACTTCAGAAAGCTGTGCAGTGACGTTCCTGCGCACCGTGCCGCTCCTGCGTGGCAAATCACAAGAGAGCTGTCATTGCTGTCTGGCTGATGGGCTTTAGGCAGTCTCTGGGCGTGGAGTAACCCTCGCCCCCGAGAGCAGTTTGCTGGGGTTTCTGGTAGTCTGTGCTGTAGCTCACGGAGGTCAGAACACCATTAACTTTGGGTTTGTCGTAGTTTATGACACTCTGGGGTGTCTGATAGTCTCCGTTCCTGGTGTCGGTTTTACAGGAACTGGAGAAGCTGCCAGCAGTGAGGGAATGTATCTGAGACGAGGCGACAGGAACGTTGTAGCCGTTCTCAGAGGGGAAGTTATTTTCTCTTGCTATGTGCCGCTCTATGATGGGGGTGGCGTACTCGGGCTCTTGGCTGGTCAGGGGCAGAGCATATTCGTGCCTGTTAGCTCTGTGAGGGCAGTGATAGTGATTTTCGAACTCAGAACTCCCCCTTCTTCCCTCCTCTTTGGTGTCCATGGGGCGAAAAGTAGATCCTTTACGTGTTACTGTCCCAGTTCCAATCATGAGAGGCTGCTGATAATCTAAAAGGAAGCATGAAATGCTTAATAAGGCATAGATTGGTCATCTTATGTATACAATACTTAGGCATAGACACGTATTTTTTTGTTGAAAAACTACTCTGTTATTGTATCAAATGTGTGGTTATTGAGGGTGTGAGGAAACCTTTCCCCAACACCAATCCTGTAAGCTCCTTCAGTGAGCAAGAGTTGCAGAACATGGCTGAAGCTCTTCCACAGAGAAGCTCCAATCTGCCACCTCTGTTTCTGCTCCCTCCCTCCCCTTCCCTACCTACCCTCCCAAATAAATTAATGTTTCTGGAGTTTACTTGAAAGCCCTGAAAAAGAGTGAAGTCAACAAAACATTAGCAACAAACTGGACAAAGGACGTTGCATGAAGATCCACAAGCGAGAAGTTCTCCAAAATAAGTGCTCCACTTTCAGAATAATTAAAATGTCCAGAGGACTTTTAACGAGCCGGCTTTATTTAAAAGGCATCTCACAGTAGCTGACTGACAAGAAGGATGAAGTTAGGCAAAACGGCAGCCAAGAGAGTCAATGGAAGTGTGAAATGTGCTAAGCCAGCTCAGCACGGCTGCAGGCGTGCCAGGGGGGATGAGCTTGGCGGGAGAAGCAGGAGCGGTGCTGCCGGAGGAACGGGGCAGTCGCCCGGGCGCGGGGGACGGCAGGGATAGAGCTGGCCTAAGGCAAACGACCTGAGCAGGAGCAAGGGGTGAGGCGGAGGAAATACGGCCCCAAGACGTGCGTGTTGGCACCTCTAGTTAAGGTAGGTGCCAGGCTGCCGTGTGAGGCGATCTGAAGGAGAAGGTTTTCTGAAAAAAACAAGTAATACTATTATGAGAAAAGTGAACGCTCTAACTTTCTTGCTTTGGCGCTGGTGACAATCTCTTACAGATACATACGGTGGCCTGAACAGCTCTAGTAAATGACACTGCTAAAGTATCGTGTTTTCATGCAGGCGTGAAGAAGTTAGCTGGGTTTCTGTTCTGGCATCGTGGTTCATCTGACATGAGCGTCGAATTCGATCCCATATGTCCTGTGAATCCTTTTGGCAGTTTCTGGCTGTGTCCCAAACTTCAGCATGTAGGGTGAAGGTGTTATGATATTTCACTAAGTAAGTAGTGCAGCTCTCCCCAGCATCGCTGCTGCCATCCCCAGAAATCTCTCTCGCTCAGGATGAAGCATCTCGACTTCCTCCTGGCTGCCTTTGGGAACCAGCAGGCAGCTGGGGGTCTGAAGTGAGGGGATTTCACGGAGCATGATAACCTATATGCAAATCGTGTGCTCCCTGCAATTCAATTATTAAATGGCACATTCCTAGGCTGCATTCATTGTTCTTATTTCATGTTTTTTGTTTTTAAGGAGATTGCAGGTGAAATGCTAAGGCTGGGAATATGCCTGAGCCAGGCTGAGAGTTCAGACTTCCCACAAACACTGCAGGAGGGAATGGTGGAGAGAGCAAAGACTTCCTAGAAATGGAACTAGGGAACCAAATAACCATATTTTGTGAGCAACCTTTATTCATTCTCTTTCCTTAAAACTGCTTTATAGGTCTCTGCATATTTATATTGAAATTTTCTATAAAGGACTGAAACTGTCTTTGAAAGATATTGAGAGCAGCACCATATGGAATGACAGTAACCATTCATTTGTTTTTGAAATGTATCTCTCTGCCAAACACAATGAAGAAATTCTAAGGAATTTCTAAGGTCTGGAAGCTGGAAACAGCAACCTAATCTTTCTTCAAGAGTGCTGATCACTGATCCCATGAAATGGCTGGTCTCACTAGCCTTACCAGACAGACTAGACTAGGCGGAGATAAGATGTGCTAAGAGGATGATTAAAAAATCATCCCTTTGGGATGCAAATAGTACTGATGCTCTTTCACTGGGATTTGCTCTATTCAAACAGTGACCTGGAGCCAAGGTAGCACAGGAGAGAAGTGCTGTGGTTGGCTTTTTTCCTCTCTCTCATCTACCTGCCTCCTCCTCAGGAGGCGCCATCTCCCAGATAGTTCAGGAAAGCTGCACAGGGATCACAGCACAACTTCCACCTAGGCATGAAATCCCACCATAAACCAACTAAGTAATTTTTCTATTTGATCAGCAGCAAGGGGCATCAAATTTTGTTCCATTGCCAGAGACACTTGTGTTTAAATAGAAACAGAAAAATTAGTCAGCAAAGGGAACTAATCCTATCCTAGACACATTCTTGCGCTTCATCCATGCCTGAGTGCCTTCCATCATTACCTTCAGCTGTAAATATTTCAGAGTCAGGAAATTTTTCCAACGACTCCAAGCAAACAAAATTCCAAAATAGTGGGTCTTTCCCTCCCTAATATATTTAGCTGCTTCACTATACATTTGGGATGAACATGAATAAATCTATTCCTGGTCCTCAGTTTGCATATTGCTGGGCCATCCCTCTCCCCGTTACTGGCTCTGCACACAGAGCAAAAGGGATGCATCTGAAGGGGAGCAGAGTTACCCGCCATGTCACTGGTGACCAGATCCAGCTTTTGTGGTGTCTCCTTCTCATTGTTATAGCTGATGGTAAATTCAGTTGACTGATGTCTGGTAAAGGGCTGCTTGATTTGTTTCCAACAACCTACGAAAAAGGAATAAAAACAGAAGACTTATCAGCAAGTCAAATGCTTGGAATCAGAAGACTTACCAGTAAGTTTAATTTTTGGTATGCTCCTTGAAATAGTTAAAAAAACCTACTAAAATAGGCAGTTTGTTTAAAAAAAGCCCTCTAAATATGGAGGGTGAAGGAAGAAGTGAATCATCAACTGGGATTTCCAAGTTTATATAAGATTTTTTGGCAAGAAGGGCTCAAAACTCTGTAGGTGCCTAACAGTAATGCCTTAACAAAGTATATGATAAAATACCAAAGTTAAGTCAGTTATGTTTTGGCATTGAATATGTGGCAAAAATAACGCTTAAAATTTCTCCTTTTTTCAGTAGACTAGTGTGGCTTCCATTTCATTTGTATCTGAGCACCCACACTCATCAATTAACTTGTTCTCACAACATCCTTGCAAGACAGAAATGAAAAAAATCCAGTGTTAGGGACTTGCTGGATCTTGTGCCAGGGATCTGTGGAGAGGTGAGTTTGACTCACTGCTTTCTAAGCCCCGAGCCTGGTTCACAAGGGCTTAGGAGCTTGATTTATGAAGCAGACATACAACGAATGAACTGACTGAGTAAGAGGCTATCTCCAATTTCTTGGGATTTGTCCTCATTAGCAGGTGAGAAAGGATTAGGATGTGACCTTGAAAAATCATATTAGCAAATATGATGTTAAGTACAAATTAATTTTCTAATGAGGGCGAGCTGCAGTGGGTAACAGCATTCCTTTCACTGACGTCAGCACCTGCTGAGGGATGAAATTTTGGAGCTGAGCTATTGCAAGAGACTTGTCAAGAGACATGTGAAGTGCTTAGTGATTTGGGGTTTTTTTTATGGAAAGCTGAGTTTCAGAAGGATATTAATCTACAGAACTTGTAGGCTGGCCAGGAAAAACACCCCAACTGCCAAGCTGATGGGAACCCCACTCTTGAAAATGTTATTGAGCAAGACAAAGAAAATACTTCATTGGGGTTTTGCAGTCATCTCCTAAAGCAGTGTGCTCAAGCCAATCCCTCATTCAATGTAGTTCACTGTTGTTAGGCTTTATAAATACAGTTTCAACCAGGGAGGGCAGTGAGAAGAAAATATTAAAGCCATAAAAAATTATTATCCCTTGCTCTCTTAGAGAAAGGCAATCCCCTCTGCTGTGAGAAAAAGAAAAGAAAAGCAGCAATTTTCTGCAAAATAGGTATTTTGGAAGTGGGAAGGAAAAGGAGGGCACCTGGGAGCACTCTTACATGCTAATTTATGCACTCTGTATAATAGATCTTTTGTTAATTGCCTTTCTGTCATAGAAACCAAATTATATTGTTTCTCAGGGCACTGTGCTAGGATGACACAAGTGGGACTATCATTTGCTGTTTCCCTTGTATGAAGAGGTGAATTTGAATGAGGAAATGTGGATGCTATTTCACAAGCATTAAACGCTTAGATCCATAAGCCCCTTCCTGCTGGCCCAGTGGACAGGACAGGACAAGTGCATGATTCTCCACTAACCTGATTTCTGAGTACTGGATAATCCATAGGAAAGTCCTTTGGCTTCTCGCCTGCAAGGAGAGAAAAGGATTTATAAACATCAGTACTTACAGCATTTCAGCTTCATGCCTTAGCTCCAGCTGAGCCTTTTTACTTAGTGGCTGAGGACAAGGCTTCACTTTGAGTTCCTGGAGGCTGCTGTTTACTAGAACATCAGGCATACAAACCAGCATTTTGACATTTTCTTCTTCTCTGTCTATGTGGCAAGTGCTGGTGTTCAAGTTTCTGGGGCTGGCATTCATCAGTTTGATGTGTCTGTGTCTATATGTGTCACTCCAGGTTATGTTTGGCTCTGCTCTTCTGAATTCTTTGGCTACTTTATAGATTTACTGGGAATCCAGGGCAGAGCTGAGTATCACTGGTGATGAAGCAGCATCACCAGAGCAATGCTTACACTTCCAAATCCCCATCTGCTGACAGAAGCATTTCCTGGTTCAACATGCTAGTGCAGGTTCACAGGAATGGGCATCTAGCAGGAAGCACAGTTAGCAGTGCTCCTTCCAGTCCTCACTCTTGTGAGACAAAATAGCTTAGTTTGAGCTGCTTACACTAGTGTATGTGTGTGACTCCATAGAGCCAAGCTCTGCTTTCAGCCTGCTAGGTAAAGTGCTCTAACTTAAGGGACTGGGAGGGAGAAACACAACAGGAGGGAAATAAAAAAAAAAGATCCAGATAGATAGCCCAAATCTGCCCTTCACTGAATTTTTATTTGGCTTTGGTGTGGAAAGTATCCTGTGTTTGACTGCCCTACACCTCAATGCTTTTTGGGTATGTGTAGGGTGTAGAGAACAGCTGGTTAAGCACAGTTCTTACCTGCTTTACCCTCACTTTTCTCTGACTAGGGGAGGCGTACATTAAGAAATGCAATTTACAGAGACATGAGAGTTCTACTTAAAAGAAAGACTGACAAGCAGGATCAATTCCCAGCTCCCTGGTAAGGAGGGTCTGGAAAGAGAGCACAGAGTTGGACATGCTAGCTAGGTACCCACAAATGCCTCCTTTGACAAAAACCAGTATCTTACTTGCGTAGGGCTGTGCAGATACAAATTCCAGAGAACAAGAACAGAATCAGCACAATGAGGATGGGGACAATTATAGCTGTAAGCTTTAAACCTGCATGAGAAAAAAGAAGGAAAAAAAAGTTTAAAAGTTAAATTACTCTAAAGCTGGTAATTTTTACTACAGAAAAAGGTAGATGATGTTGCAGGAATGCTTCTTGAAGAGAGCATGAAAATGTACAACTGTAAAACTAAAAGACCACTCCTCAGCCATGGTTGGATGCTACGTACCTGTGTGGAACAACGTTGAAACAAAATAGTTGAATATACTTTCTCAAAGGTTACACTTGACTTGGCATCTACATGCATCCTTACAGAGAGCAGTTCTTTCTTATTACACACTAGATGACTTTTTAAAAGCCCCTCGTACACACTCTGTTTGCAGTTGTCTATAAATCTGCCAAAGGAGACTGCAATTTTACATGCCAAGTATCTGGCTCATGCTGAACTGGCTGAAACATTTCAGTCAAAATAGTTCAAAGATTTAAGTGAGGGAACCTAGGGAAAAACCTGTTTAGCCACTGCTAAATTCTAACACAACATGCTTTAGAGCAGGGATTTGAAAATTAGCAGTGGGGTGGCTCTTGTGTCAGGAGCGTGCTGTTCCCTGTTTCTACAGACACTTGCCAGCTGTGAGAATAAGGCAGTAGAAGTGTCCACAGGGTATTCACAATTTAGCAGATGAAATCTCAGTAGATTTCACTTTCAGTGAACATGGATATGGTTTACTCATACCGCTGCACATATGAACTGAGCTTGCTTGCTCTTGGCAAGCAGCTTCAGAATGTTTTTTTCTTCCACTGATTGCTTCTTACAACCAGCTTTTTCACAGAGGCATTTCTACAACTATCAGCTACCCAATGGGTAGTAGCATTTGGTACAGTGGGTCTGGCAGTTCCTGCCTGGCTATGAGCCCACCAAAGAGTCAGTATAAGCACCAAATTTTATTTGCTTTTTAAGGTCTAAGAAGTTAGCTCCACAACATTAAAAGACAAAGACTGCAAATTCAGGGAGAATTACACAAATTAAGGTTGTCTAAGCCCCCATGAACACAGGCATTACGGAAGAGTGTTTAATTACACAATCAGGCACTACTGTTATGCTGCTTTCAGCTGGGAACTCACTTTGGAAGGAGTCGTGGTTGTGTGGAGAGAAGATAACACTTTTGTGAGACAACTACTTCACACACTAAAAAATTCTAAAATACAGGATGAGAGTGAGGAAGAACTCTCCCAAAAATTGCTGCTGAGTGCTCACTGTATTCCCTTAAGCCACCCACCAAGCATGGCAAATCAACCAAGATGACAGCGAAACCAAAGCCCAATGTTTAACACATCAAGGAAAATTAAGGCTTTCAATCTCTTTCTGTGCCTTAAGACAAAAAGAACCTATTGCTCCTCCCTCTTCTCTCTGTCATTAATAAAGTCTGAAGGGAAAATAAAAGTTTTGGATTTGTGAGAAAGTCTAAAGTTCACTCAGACTGGGCTGAAGACATGATGCATCCTAGAGAAAATGCAGCACTAGGCACTGTTACCCAGGTTAGTTTCTTCAGAGGGGATGGGCTCTGTAACAGTCCTGTCTTCTTTCCCAAGGGAGGTTTCTGTGCTCTGACTCGGTTTCTGCCACATTGAATGCGTAAACGAACTGTTAGCTGCAAGAGAGAAGGGGGCATCAGTGGCACTGGGGCAGCACAGGGGGCTTCAGAGGCACCAGGCTCTGCTTACCCCATACCTGGCATTATTCGACAGCCCATCAGCTCCAGCTTCAGTGCTATCCTTTGGTTCCAAGTTTGAGGGACAATCCTCACATACCGGGCCACTATGGGAGGGATGAAGTTATTGCGCACTACGTCACCAGAGTTGGAGTTGCCTTGGAATACCTGCAACAAAAGGTGCACACGTTGTTTGCCCTGTTTTAAAAGTCCCTCTCTTCGAAGTGCTCCTGACATCCAACTTCAAAGATTTTCATCCTAGGACTAACACATTGATAACATGGGATTCGGCCACAAGATTTTAGGAATTAAGAGTTATGGAAAGAAATAATCTTTTTAGTTGTGCCAGATGATCACCTTTTTCTGTTAGCTGGGAGGAGAAAGATTATCACATTTCAATACTGCATAATTTCCAGTTAATGTATGCTGGTATAACACTATCATTTTTTATTTAAGAGTGCTGCAGCACCCTTTCTTGGAAATAGGGGATAGCAACATAAAAAGAAAAAAACCGAGGTGAACCATTTCCAGACATTTTAGTAAAATGGTCAGTTTTCTATATCAAGCTTGGAGAATGACTATTAACTACACAGCTGTTACTGCACTTAAACAGTATTTCCCAGAATCAGCTCAGCCCCTTGTGCAGAACAGTCGTCCTTGCAATATTAGTTCTTGGAGATGCTTCAGCACGATCTAGGAAAACTTAAAAGCCTGATGAGATAGAGAAGTGAGCTCAGCATATCGTAGATAAAATGTCAGGCCACATGGGGTTCTGATGGGACAGGTTCTGTCATGCACCTTGGCTGAAACTAAGATCGTATATAACACTTTCAAAGGATATTTGTATATAACGAGTCACTGTGGGAAACTGCAAGCCTGCACATTTTAAATAGCTAGCCTTTGCAGTTCACCCACTATTAGGCTGATTTACCACTCTTTGAGCCAACATTCCCTCAGTTTAACATTTAAAAAATACTAACACCATTATTGTTGGGCAGTGAAATTCCTTGCCATGCAAGCTAAGAAAATCAGAGCTAGCAGGAAATCTCTCTTCAGCTCTGCAAAGTTTTCAAAAACTGTCATCAGGCCTGAGGACCAGGCAGAGCCTTCTCCTGAGAAAAGCTGAGATCCCTAAGGAACAACGAGTGAAGGTCTGACTTTGAACACTGTGAGGACAGGGAGGAAGGCTTTTGGGATTTCTTTTGTTTGAAAGGAAACATGAGGTTTTCTGGGGAAAATCTTTTCAGACAAACTCCACAGCAGCTCTGCCCTTCACCCGAGGCGTTGTTCCATTTGGCAGGGGGAGGTGGATTGAGCATCCCAATGCATTTGGAGCTGACCCTCAGCTTTGCTGGTGCCATACCAACAGCATCCCTGGCACGGGCAAACACTGAGCTGAGCTAAGGACTTGCCCCAACAGCTGCTGTACAGCTCCAATTACACCGCTTTTTTAAAAGAAGGGTGCAGACATACACATGCCTCCCTGTGTGTGTCCCACAGCTTCACCAGGCCCTGGATGTCTTCCTTGTTTCGACAAGCTCACTATCTACTCTGTAGCCATAAATTACACTGGTGAAGACAGCCCAAGTCTAGACAAGTTTGAAACTCCTAATCTTTCTTGACAGTGAAAGCCTGCCCTTCAATGCCAAGACAGCATACACGTGATTGTTCTTTTTTTTCCTACCCTTTCCCACTTTCCCTTACCTTTTCTTCATTACTCAGGATCCCTTTGTATGTTCTCCACTTTGAGTTGTTATTTTTATAGTTCATTGTAAATGTCTTCACATAAAAGTTGAAATTGATGGATCCAGAACCAGTGGTCTTAATCCCTTTTAAGGAAATGCAAGAAATATTTTCATTTGCTGTGTGCCTGTTTTAAGGGAACATTTTCAAACGCAAACACAGAAGCCAAAACAATTTGGAAAACTTGGTCTTCAAGGTGTTAGTTTATTTTTCAAACTGTGTTGAAATTGAGTTTAAAAGTTGGGTGAAGAATAGAAATCTGTTTAAAATTGTTACCTTAAAGCAGTGGATATTTTTAACAGAGCAGAAAAGGCTCAGAGAGCTGGGTCTGCTCAGCCTTGAGGAGAGATGACTGAGGGGACCTCATCAATGTCCATCAGTATCTGAAGGGGGGTGCCAAGAAGCAGGACAGGAGGCAATGGGCAGAACCTGATGCACAGGAAGCTCCACCTGAACCTGAGGAAGGACTTCTTTACCATGCAAGTGGCCAAGCACTGGAACAGGTTGCCCAAAGTGGTTGTGGAGTCTCCTTCACTGGAGATATCCAAGAACTACCTGGACACAATCCTGCGCTGTATGCTCTAGGATCACCCTGCTTGAGGTTGGACCATATGACCCACTGTGGTGCCTTCCAATGTCACCCATTCCGTGATTCTGTGACTCCAAAATGAGAACTGCTTTTTGATATTATGGTCTTTATCAGCCATCTTTACATCTTTAGCAGCAACTGTAATTTACATTTTTACAACTAAACCAGGAGATGGAAAGAGGAATTTCTTTCACCCAGGCCTTGTTCCAAAGGCTGTGACTGTCATGTTTCTTATTGATTCCAGATATCCACACAGACTCTACTGCTCCCTGTGTAAGTATTTTGTTCTGTCAGCATGTTTACAGATCAGATATGCATGACAGTTGAGTCCAATCCTTTATCCTGGTAGGAAGACCAGTCTTGTAAATAGTCATGATGTTTTAAATAGGAAAATAAAACGAAATCAGATAAATGTTCTGAGTGCAGAACATTTCATTACATTTAACAAAATAACATTGCATTAGTGCACTATCAGCTTTTCAGTTGCATTCAGTTTCTTCTCCAGCTGAAACACCCATTTCTAATAACCAGAGAGCAACACACCTGTTATTCTCTTCTTCTCTCCCAGGTCTATCTCCAGCCATTCGCGGTTGCTGCTGTGGTTAGAGGCCCAGGACCATCCCGGGACTTGTAGCCAAGCCTTGTCTGGGGACCAGAGCAGCAGTTGCCCAAACTCATTGGTCTCCTCCCAGTAGGAAGATGCAGTAACCTGGCTCTTGGAGAGGAATCCCTCTTCCAGACTGAGAGATTTGTTGCAGCCTAGGAGTCCCCACACAGACAGGCAGAAGGAGTTATTTTGCATTTTCACAGGATATTTTTATATTAGGCTAGCAACATTTGAAGACCACCCACAACAGAAAAGTCAGACGTTGCTGAATCTAGTGCTAGCCTGATGCTCTCCATTAGCTGTGGTGTTTACCAGTCAATTTGTAGTGTATGATCCAGTACCAGAGTGCTGCAGTCCCAATCCTTTACCAGTCTAACTCCTACATACATGACACCTTCTGACTACATCTGCTATTTTTGCCATTTAGTTTTTTAATCTCTGCACTTTTGTCTCATTCCTGTGAAGACATTTTTTATTTTTAAATTTTTCCCTCTGAAACATAATATTTATGTTTTGAGATTGGCATTAACTAATTCTGCTGTACAAAACATTTCACAGATGAAGGCACTGTACTGAGAGGAATACTTTACTGTAAATATTTCATGATTCCCACCTGCAATTAGGGCTAGGAAAGTTACTCATTAGAGAAGCTCCTTGATACTGCTGCCAAGATGTGATATCATGAAGATAATATCTGTGGGTAAGTACTACCAACTCCACCAAAGAACCCACAAAGTCTCTGCACATCAAGGTTCTTCAGAGAAAACAGGCCAGTGGAATATGGTTCAATGAAGTTAAAAATAATTCCTTGGCAGACTCAAAGGCCTATACATGCTCTACAGTTTTCAGTAGAATAGTAAATGATTTTATCTCAAATGAGTGAAATATAATTCAAATGAACAAATGCGAACTTTTCCCCCCTCTTCGCTGTGTTTTATGCAAATGAATGGCTTGACAGATTAAAAGAGGGTTTTGCATCTTGGAAAGCCATAAACGAAAACTCCTTCTGTATCAGTGCAATATAAATATATTTTCATTTCTCCTGTGTTTTCTTTCCCTGCTTGTATGATGAAGATGGAAATTACAAATGTCTGAAGAAAAACTACTTTCATTTTCTGTGGCCTAAAGTACATAAAAATGGGATTATCTGATTGTCATTTTTCATATGCTGGCACCAGAAATGCAACAGAAGAATACTATTTCTGCTTCTCATCTATGTGCGTGTGACCGCACATATTCTGTGTTTTTTTCTAGTTCACTTCACATCCCTTCAATTTTTTTATTCACTTGCCAATTTTAAAAAACTGCTGTCCTAAAATATCCTTCCCAGACACAGCCTGACATTCTCCTGATTATCTTTTAAAACTTTTACAGAAAATATTTAAATAGCTAAAAACCAAAGCAATTATTCTTACCATTTGAAGTAAATGTAAACCGCTTATCTGACAGAGAGCCACTGTAAGAAAAGAAAAAGGTAATTCAGCCTTTCATGAGGTGGTCACAGGAGCGTTGAGGTAGAGCTTCAGAATCACTGTTTATCCAGTAAAATATCTCTGGCCAGAGAGCCACTTTTTCTGCTGGCTGGATGCTGACCCCTTGAAGAGCACTCAGGTGTGTCTCTTACTGCGACCGAATTCAGGTAATTTTTTAATGGTTTTGAGCATTTTTTAAAGCTTTAAAGTGACTTCCCATTGCAACACCTGTTACTCCTGCTGCTTGTAAAAGAGTTATTCTTGATGGACACTAAACCACACCAGCTCTGGACATTCCTACTTGGGCTATAGGTGTGTCATAGGATGAAAATGGGATGGAAAACTACTCCTTGTTTTAATGTGGGTGGGAACCAGTTCTATTATAACCATGGCCAACACTTCCCATCAGGAATGGTTCTTTATGCTCCATTAACCACATCTATGGCTCCCTTTTTCTTCCTCCTTCTGACATGGACTGTTTTGCTTCAGGGGAAAAGTCACTTCTTGGGCCACTCCACACAGCCCTGCACAATGCAGGACAAGATAAAATCACCACTCTAAGGGAAAGCTGAGTTTTCCTTGGCCTCTCAGGGAGCCACTTTCTAATTCCCAAGGAGATGCCCCTGAGGTTTCATTCCAGAAGAAATGACTCCAACCAGCTCCCTAATAAAAAGAAAAGCCAGGGGTTTTACATGAAATTAGTTTGGATTTCTTGAAAATCTGCCCCCTCCACTGTCACTTCGATTAGCTGCACGCATCACTGGCCCCTTTTGAAAAGTCTTGGCCAGTGTGACTAAGCAGTAAAACAACTTCTACACTAAGCACGGAGACAGTTCCCTTTTCAGGCTGCCCTTCCTTTGTTTTTGGCCAGGAAAATTTCCCCCAAGGTACTGTCTGTGGCCTGTGCAGGGCTATATGTTTTGGGAGCACTGCAAATGGGGAATAGGAAAGTAGTCCCATGTCAAGATCAATAAAAACACTGCCTTTTTTTGTCATTGAGGGAAAACTAATGACTACAGAAAAATGAAGCCCTTCAGAGCTCTGGGTGGGAGCTGATTTATTTGGGCATGTAGGCGGCTGAGTAGCTAGAAGGGGAAACACAAGTCCTCCCTCCCACATCTTCCCCACAGGCAATCCTCAGGGGCGATCAGATGCACTCTGCTCACTTCAAACCAGTTTGACATCACAGCCAAAACAGTTGTTGATTTCTTAGAGAATGCAAAGCAATTTATTTCAAGAGAAATTACCTATGTAATCAGTAAAACCTATCCAAAACAGCAATCACAGTGCTCCTCGAATACTTATAATGAAAAAAAGTCAACCAGAACACTTTTCAAATAGAGGGCTGCAAATTTAGCAAATAGAGAGGGTTAGCATTTCTAAGGTCTACAAAGCTATGAAATCAAGCTGATAAATTTCTACTGTAATTCACCAAAGAGAACAAGCCAATTCAGTAAGTGGTAATTCATCAGTATCCTAATGTGACTGCTAGAATTTGTCACACAGGTTCCACTTTGTCCTTTAAGGGAAGGTATCACACCATGTTCCTCATTTGCCTGACAACCTTTCGGGATCCTGCCCTTTATTTTTTATTTGCCAGAGTTGGACTCAAGCAAGCTTTTAATAAGCAGTGCAGGTTAACCCCCAATCTCATCTTTCACTGTTGACAAGCACGCAGTCTCTTGCATTTTGAGAGGCAAATGATTCCACGTGTGCAGATGCGTAATCACAGGCTACAACACCCTGTGTATTTGCACTGGGGTATCAGAACTGCCCAAAAAATCCAGCCACTTGATCCTCATTACAGTATCTGGGGGTGAAGGTCTGCACATGGATCATGGCAAGTGAAAACCTCACAGATGCTGGAGTATAACAAACACACTGGGAAATGGAGTGGGAAGGCCAAGGTCAGCTCTTGCAGCGTGATGGGCAAGACATAACTCCACGTTAACAACACAGATACTTAACAGCTCGATGCACTCCAGCAGCAGCTTTTGATGAGGTCAATTTCGGCTAAAGTCGCTAAATAATTTAAACCTTTAATACAGAAATCCACTACAAATGAGATTTTAAAAGCTTGAGCAAGCTCTTATTTAAGGGCATCTAAAAAGCTCTTAAGGCACTGCTGCTCAAGCACCTATTTTTTCTTGCAGGCACTGGCTCATCTGCAGGGGTTTCTTTCAGCATGTAGGTACTGCAGAACAGCTTCGAAGATACCTCTTATAAAAGATTCTTTAAAGCACAAAATGCATTGGTCCATTTTCTTAGTAAACAGGCCTGCTGTTTCTAGGAGCACTTTTTCATGTTTTGAAACAAAAGCATTCCCCTGCATCCTCCAATCTCCCACTCCTGGGCTCACACCAACAGTTCATCTGCTCTAGAGACTGTCCCAGCTGCCAGGTGTGGCAGATACATCCTAGGAAGCGCTGTGCTGACACTCCCATGTTTCTCAAGCCCTGTGCCATCTAGTTTGCAGGCATACAGCCCAGTGAGAGCCTGTGGCTTCCTGTATAACCTGTCGAAAGCTACAGTTGTCTCCTTGGGGCAATTCTGTCCCTTGCAGATGTGCACTGTGCTCGAGGAGTGCCTCTGTCTGCCCCTGTAGGCAGGAGATCTACAGGGGTTCTGCTCCTCCTTACGGTGCTCTCTCAGGGGCCTCACACTAAATGGGCTAAACCCCCCAGCACGTGTACACATACACTTCATTCTTTGCCCACTGGCTCTTGTACTGGGAAAAAAAATATAAATGGGAATCACGACTCACTTTCATTATAAAACCTTATGTGCTACTGTCTGAGTTACTCCGCTGGGATGATCAAGGGCCACAAGCATACAAATGTATGTGAACAATTACAGAACTGTTACAGAACTTTAGATGAGGTACAAAACAATTAATTTAGAGTTTCACTAAGCTGCCACGTGTGATGGAAAGAATTTGTACTATTCATTTTATGGAGGGGCTTGGTGCCTGACCAGAGTTCTCAGTCCTGCTTTGCTTGAGACAAGTTTATATTAATTTTCTTTGGCAACTAACTTACAAGAAAAATGGAAGATATTTAGGCTGTACAGCTCTTTGGCTATGATCTACATACTACCCAGCTTTGCATACTCCAGTGCCATTGTATATAAACCATTTCAGTCTCTGCTCAAGTTTAGGCACAGCAACAGAGCACATGAATGCCTTTTCTTTTTTTTATGAATGAAACCATGATTGTAAAATTGTCAGGAGGGTGGGAGAAATCATGGAGAAAACAGGAAAATAGCATAAAAAATAGATATTGCCTTAGCTGTCATAGGCTATGGGATGGAAATTTCCCTTCTTAAAAACAAAAAAAAATGGCCTCATGTAAAATCCAGATAACATTTGAAAATTAAAAACTATAAACCAACAGGAATGACAGAAGCAGTTGCTGGAAGGTCTTACTGTGCTGGATGGAGATTAGAGGATTTGTTTCTACTTCAACAGCAGTACAATTAAAAGTCAGAAGATAAGCAGTAAATATAACAGCCTTGCTATAAATATTCTAAAAGAGAAAAACTCTGAACATGTCAAAAGCACAATGTTTAAGAAGTTGTTCATTAAATCCCCTGTGGCTCAATGGCGCTATTTACTTACTCATTTTTCCTAGCTTTTTTTTAAACTTCAACATGAATTTATCATGATTTATTAGCACATCGATTAAAGCTGTTTGTTGCAGAATATCTTACTCCCATGTATCTGCTAACAAAGTAACTTGTAAATATGTTTTGGAAGGAACAGAAGGAAAAAAAAAAAAAGAAAATACCACCCTACACGGGTGGAAAGCTGGAACCTCTTCCCATCTCCATTGCCAACACCATTTCAATAAAGCCCTAGAAACACACACCTAACAGCTTTTTGTCCCCAGGATGGTGTCCCCATGGGCAGTGGCTGTGCCTGGGCTGCGTGCTGGCGCCAGCCCCACCCGTGGTACTCACTCGAGCGAGGGGACCCCGTTGGCGACGCCGCCCTGGTAGCGGCTGATGCCCTTGTGCTGGGTGACGCTGATCTGGCCGCCCAGCTCGTCCGCCACCACGCCGGCGTGGATCGCAGATTTGCACAGCAGAGACGTCTGAAAGGCAGGAGCAAGGCTCAGGAAATCAGTCTGACAAACTGCTCCTGCCTTCCCTTCCGAGCCACCGGCATGCAGGTGTTACAGCTCACAACATCCAGCAAACGCTCAGGAGGAGTAAGAGGCAGGGGAGGGAGAAAGAGCAGCAAGCTTTGAAAAATATACATCTCTTACAGTAATTTTTTCTTTTCAAATGAAAAAACCATCTGCTTCTGAGAAGGTGCTGTAAGATTGTCATTCCTCAGGAAAAAATACATCAAAGGCAAGGCAACACTTCCTTGGGAAGATAAATCAATAATTCCTTGGTGTTCTTGCCTGAAGGCAGACTTATCTATTATTGCACCTTAGGATTTGAGTCATGGCGTACATTAGGGGATTGGGCTATGTGCTGAGTAGCTGCTGCTGGGTTTTAAGTGCAGCACCCATCTCCCAGTATCTCAGGTGGGACCGTGCTGAAAAATACAGGCAGGACAACTCGTGCCAACTAGGTGGCAATAACAGGACTAGGGCAAAGCAGGAAAAGGACAGAGAAAGGCACAAAGAAGACTTTCTTAGAGGCTGCGGTCAGAGATTGGTCAGGTTCACACTGGTCCAGTTTGGGCTGTGCTACTGGACAAGCTGGGGTGCTGGGCTGTCCCCTCCAGGGAAGGGTGGGGAGAGCGGAGGCACAAAGGCAGCACATCTCCAGGGGAGCCCTGCAGGTTCTTCCCATCAGAAAAACCTCCTGAATGGTGGAGGGGAAATTTCTTTTGCAAATTCCTCAGTGCAGATAAAATCGGCATGAGGTCATGCCATGTGCTGCTTTTCTGCCCTAATTATTGGAACCAAGGGCAGAATAACTCCAGCTAATGAGAATGTAATGTGGCATTTCTTTGTTTCTTCATCTCTGCCACTTTCCAGGCTGGAGCCAGCATGCCTGAATAACTGGATGAACAGGTTAAACATGAGCACTGACTTTTTGGAAACTCAGTGACTGTGATAGGGTGAGATTTTTCTTCGGTGGTATGATTAGGCTTACTCCTCTGTGAGAGAGGTAAAGATTTCACAGACATGACGGGAGAAGAGTCCAGGGCGAGGGGCACAGAGAGGGCAGAGCTCTGAGTGATATGAACTATGGAACCACTTCAACTTTTTCAGTTTAAAGAAAAAGAAGTTAAAACAACTCAGGAGGCTGGTAGTTAAAGGTGAGTTGTGGTTAGGCAGTGTGCAATATTTATTTCATCTCAGAGCATATGCTAGGATAGTGCAGGCATAATCTTAAAGAAAACCCAGGTGTTGCTGAAATTCATCTTTTCCACATGTGGGCACCAAACAAGTAAAAGCTAAAACCATAGAAATATTTTGTACATGGATGAGCACTTTCTCAAGAAGGACAAACACCAGGCAGGCTTTTTCCAGAAAGCCAGAAACCACAAGTCAGTAGGTATATTTGACAATCAGTGGACTTTGTTCTCACACAATTGATTTGTCTGTTTGAAAAGTGTCTCTGTATGCTTATATACTGATAACTCACTTATATACTGATAATAAAAGGTATAGCAAAACAGCCCAGAATTACTAACAAAAGTCAAGCAGCAGAAGTTGAAATCAAGTTGTTCTACTCTTGTTTCTTCTGTCTTTATAACTTTCCCCCAATTATCCAGTGTACTTACATCTCTGTATCCTTCTCCAATATTCCCAGAAATGTCCCCCGCGATGTCTCTGCAGCCAGCAGGACAGTATCTGCTGTAGTGAGAGAAGAAAGGCTTGTTTAAGGCATGAACTGTAGTGACAATACACACAAACTCCTATAAAAGAAATGCTGTCAAACCAATAAATATTTTAGCAGTAATTTCTGGCTGATGCTCTGTTAGTGAGTCTAGGAGCTAAATAAATGGGCCCTTGAGTTCATAGGTGGACTGAACACAGTAGCACACAAAGAACCAGAAAAGCAGTTTAGCAAGGGCATTTATTTCTGTTTAATTCTCTTGTTCTAGAAATGCTACCACACAACTTTTCAGAATAAGATAAGAAGCCTATATGCACATCCAGACAGCAGCCAGAAGAGCACAATTTATTACCATTTCAAACCTATCACAAAGTTCAAGGAACCGAGAAATTTTAGCTTGTCCTGAGATAATCTTGTGATCTGCTCCCAGAGGAAGCACTGGAATTTGAGGCTACTTTGAATTTCAAAGTGGAAATTCTTTTTTACATATACCATGTATATGTATGCACTGAATGAGAATTGCTGAGAGCTCTGCAACTCCGTTCCATCATTTTTCTGGGCCACAGTCTTCCATTCTGCGCTACTGCTTCTCACTAGCAGGCGTTAGACCGTTATAGCAGTGGGGCTAAAAAAAATTCACTTCTCCAGAAAACCAAGACTCTTTAACATTTTCTAACAATTGAATCAGTTGACAGATACTGTAAATCAAGCCAGAATGCAGAGCTGCAAACCTTCTTTACCTGAATTCAGCCTTTGCGTAGTGGTTTGCTCGTTCCAAACAGGTGATTAGATCTGTGAAAAGTTTACAAATGTCAATTCCCATTGCAGAATGTAAAAACACAGACAAATATTTGCCAGAACATGAAATTGCATTTAAAGACCTCTCTATATAATACTAAAGCAATTTTATGAGACTGGAAGCAACAGCTATGGTTTTCTTTCATTCTTTTCAACTTCCTCTTCTACTCTTCTTATGCTTTACATCTTCTTCAAAGTTGAACAGGCCTTCAGAACATTAAATGTGGGAATGAAAACTTTAATCCTTCCTACCCCTCCATTCTATCACAGCATGATGGGTGCTGGAGCTCAAAACACAGGAGAGCTTTAAGGAGAAGGCAACTATTTTCCTCTCCATTGGCCCCGTATTGCAAATGGCCTAGGTAGGATTTCAGCAGCTGCTATATCTGGTTAATGTTACAACTGTTTCTTGCACACATGCCATTAAAAATACCAAGGCTCATGCTAATCTGGAAATACTTAGCAACAAACATTTAGGCTAAAGCTCTAGGTGTGTAGAGATGATAATTAAATAGGGGGAACTATGCCACTAATCTTCTACTGCTTTTGGATATCACCTTACCTGGATGATCGCTGCTGGCATAGGACAACAGAAAGCCTCGTCCTGACACGTGGGATCCACTCTCAAAGTGAATAGTTGCCTCATTGCTATCTAGAATGATTTCTTTGGGGACAGGCATCACATTACCACAGTACGGCCCTACAGACAGAACAAAGGAGATTTCAAAAGTTTAGATGACATAATTAGGCTGGAAAAGTCTCATGAGCAGCTAAGAATTCCATAACACACTCATTCTCTTTCAGTATCAATCCAAATGTTGACAAAAGGGTTTTGGCTCCAGTCCTTTACTCCTGACAAGGAGTGGCCAGGATCCAGTTGTCTCTGCATGGCAGCAATTCCAGCACCCACATTTTTCATCACATAAGCTTTAAGAAAAAGATTAATGCCCTTCGACCTTTGAAGTACAGCATGCTTACAACCAGCAGTAACTCATTAGAGGAAATGACACTACATTCAAAAGCAATCCAAGGGATCTAGGCAGGGTCCCCGAGATAAACCCTCCAAACACACACAGCTCATGCCATTGTGGCACAGCAGCCAGTCTGAAAGGATTAAGATCAGAAACAGAGCACCTGGTTTTCAAGGACCTGCATGCCACAAGCTGAATTGCACTACAAGGCAGTAATGCTTCCCTTAGAACATTTCCCAATCTTTTCCCATTTAAAAACACCATTAGGACCATGGAAGCATACAGTTCAAGTCTGCAGAGTTTTAAACAAAAGAGGAGAGGGAGAGAAAGGGGAAGATGAAGGGCGTGGGACAGGGAGACAACAGCCTTGCGCTAACAGTGAATTAGATAAGGGTTTTATAGCTACCAACTGCAGTTGGAACTGCAATCTTGGAACAGTCCTTGGGACACTCCTTTCTTGTGACAGCAGGCGTGCCCAGGACTCCTAGTAATTACATTTGCTTCCTCAGAAAGTCAGTTCCCGAGGGGAGTGTTCCTTTGAGACTGCCACAGTCTTTGCGCTCGCCTTCTGTCACCGTACCTGGGTGCAAACACTTGTCCCCAGCTGCCCTCAGGCACAGATAATACAGAAAATTCAAAGCAGTTTGGATATACTTGTTCAAATTTATGAGTCTATTTACAATATAAACTGCAAAGAAGAGGTTTTTGTAAGATGGCAGACTTTTTTCCCCAGAGGAAAAGAAATCCAAATGACCCTCTACAAGCCCTCAGCCCATCTGTTCAGTTGAGGTGAATGACAGCGTTTGCGTCCTAAAGCAAGTCTTTGGAATGAAAAATGATCACTTTGATTTTTCCTGAACAACCTCATCTTGGTGGTGGTGGCTACTTTAGGGTAACTTGGAACTGAGTTCTGAGACACAAGAAATTACATTCACATCATGACACAAATTTGATGAGTGATACACAATGTAACAGGCTCCTAAAGCTTCTTCATTTTACTTGATACTCTGGATTAGGGAAGGGGCTCTTTTCCAAATACTTCATTTGCCTTATAACCACTATAAGGTCAGCCTTTGGAGTAGCCCAATCAGAGCCAACAACAGCCAGCTGTCAGCAGAACGGGACAAACAAAAGAAGGAATGCTTGTCCTTTTGGCTTATAAAAATCATATGGTGAATCCAGGCAGGCAGAGAAACAAGCGACGAGTGTGACATTTCCCTGGAGTACTCATGTGTTGAAAAATGACTCATGACTTAGTCAGAGAAAACAATGTCTATAAAAAGGGTTAAACAAATTGCTTAGGAAATGAACTTATCAAAAAGACAGCATCTGACACTGTGTCATACCAGACAACTGCACGAGTGATTTATTTGAGAAGGTCTTTTGTGTCAGGTTGCAGTGGGAGAAGTAAAGTGCTAACAGCGAAATTATTTTGGAGAGAAAGAGAAACGGGGAAAAGACAGGGAGCATCACACGTCTTCAAAATAAAACACCTGAGAAAGCTTTAGTCCTTTTCTTCTTTCAATGACCGTCTCTACAATTTTTCTCACAAGTGTTCTTTGGCTTTCTCCCTCGCAGCGATTGGCAGTGACCTATCTACTCTGGAGGTATAATTTAGATGGTTGATTCATGCAACCACACATCAGCCGGATCAGGGATGAGTGTCTCCTCCAGTAGCAAGTCCACATACGTTCCAGATAATTATACAAACAAATCATACATCATGAACAAAACCAATAAAATAAAATACAAAATAGTCTAGAGACACACAGAGCTGTATAATCCAAATTAAAGCAAGAAATTCAGAAGCAGTCAGCTTAAGAAACCAACAATCAGTGTCTAAAGACAAGTCTCTACTATTAACTAATAAATCCAAAAAAGTTACCAGGCTATGGTTATCTTCTGCCAAGAGCTGTTCCAGCATATCAAGAAATTCCCAAGGCTAGCTCAAAATAAAGGGAGCCTAGGATTAATTCCTTAAAGGATATAGAAAGATATAGTAAGAAAGAGTATATACTCCAGGAAGGAACATTTTCCAAAGGTTTATAAGTTTTCTGCAAAGATTTGTAAGTAAAAAATGGCAGGAGGGGCAGGTGGAATTTATTGATACCACAAAACATTCACTTATTCTTTTGTTGCAAACTGAGGAAGCCTTGCAAAACACATCAATATATTTCTTCTCAATAATTCAGGTGATACCACATCAGCACTACACTGTCAGGTCCTCAGGCTAGCCTGGGATCTAGCAGTTTATTTCCATGTTATCGAATGCAGAAATAAGTGCTGAGAGAGAGGGTTCAGGAAAAAGTGAAAGCATTATCTCACTCCTAAACTGCAGCTCTTGGAGAAACTGAGCAGACACCAGCTTGACCCCTAGGTTCTTTACTCTCTGAAAGAAACGAGAGCTGTTTTTAGGAAAAGGTGTTAATCCACCCTTTTTGGTGCTTACTGTGTTTAAAATGACCACTGTAAAAGCCCCTTTGATTTCATTTACCTTATAATACTGTGTTTGGTTAAGCAGCATCTCTCTCCATTTTGCCAGGTCTTTGCAGAGTGGCCTTTTTAACTTCAAATTCCCATTTTTCCCCTTATCAATTCATTTTACTTTGATGGTCTTCCAGGAAACTCACTAAGGGGACAAGTAGCAATGCTTAGAAAATGAAAATGATTCAGGGTCAAGACAATTCTTTGGGTTCAGTCTGGACTGATGAGAGATATGCTTTCATCTGTCTTTAAATTTTCTTTAGAAAAGCAACATCTTTGTTTTTATGTACTCTTTCCTCATGCACTTCCATACATCCTCTTATTTCCTTTCATGTTGTAAAGCCAGAGCCAGGACAGTCTCCCAGCTCTCTGCACTTTGGCTTGTGCCATGCCAGGTTAGATGCACTTGCTACAGACACAGTAGTGCCTGGTAGGTTTGCTCTCCATTGACTCGCTATTCCCACAAATACCTCTATTGTGAGAATTTATAGATATTGGAAGACTAAACCCAGGCAGTATCCATATACATTAGACTTCATCTGAAAACTGTGTTTAATCTACTCAGTAATTTCCATTTGCAATTGAAGTGACAAAAACAGTTTCACTGTTTACTTTTAAAACTCATTCATATGTGGTCCCCATCTTGTCTGTCCATTCCACCTAAGGTTCATTGATTTCCCTGGGCTGTCTATATGAATACTGTACAAGTACAGTGAAGATGAGAGATGATGGAGAAAGTCCTGGTACGAAAATGAGAGACTTGCTTATAGGGCTCTGTTAATTTTTACTGCAGCATTTGGACTTGACTCTGGATAAATATTTAATTCCTAAACCTGGGACTTAGCCAGAAGTTTTTTAAGATCCCTTTTGAGAACTGCCAGATCACGTTATCAGTTTTTCATCTTCTAATGTTAGTTGTGAGGTGGGTTGTTTTGCATATTCGGCTTGAAAAACGACTCATGAATGCTGATCTCTCTCAGCTTCCTGTTAAAGTGACTTGGCTGGAGCTCTGCTGGGGTAAGTAGGCAGGATTATTTGGTTTGTTTTCTAAGAACAAAGGAAAGAGTTTGATTTAATAAATAGATGTGTTACATGTGATGAAGCTGAGTAGGTGTTCTCCATATTTCAATATTACTATATCTAGATGGCAGGGCCTTTTCTTTCCGTGTCTCATCAAGGAGTTGACCCAACTGTGGTTCCGTCTGTTCACTCCAGATTCCTTCCATACATATTTATAAAAATTCTGCAGGAGAGATATTAGAGGTCTAAGTATTTCAAATATACTAATTTTAATGTTCTCCATAATTAAAATAACTTTTAATGCCTTTCATGCAAAACATTTCATCTGTTGGTATGGTTTAGGTGGCTTAAATAAAACACTTTTGTCTCCAAGCAGTATTAACATCCTGCAAGGTAAATTGTCTCGTGGATATCCTTTGGCTGGCCCCTCTGGAGACTCAAGAGACTGTTTTACATGTTGTTTATTTTTTAAATGCTAGCAATAGCCTACTGCTTTTGTCTTTTACATAATAGTGTTGTTTTGCAAATCTGATGATCTTTACAGCATTGTCTGGTTTTACGAGGTCTAGTTTACTTCTACTGTCAACCAGGCTCTGGCACAGCTCCTGAGCTTTCTTTGTTGAATTATGTTCCTTTATTTTTTCTACTTCCCTTAAGAAGTACTGTGCCCAGAGGACTCTCTTCTTTCACAGCAGCTGGCAATGCCTACCTGCTGCTTGTTTCTCTAGTTCTTTATACTTTCTGCCTCTTCTGTAAGGCTTTTGCTTCCTTTTAGAAGCAACTATTTCCCTCTTCAGCTATTGAAGGCCAGCTCACTATGCTCATTCTGCTTCCAAATTCCTTAACTTCATTTGAAATCTGCAGCTTGACATTTGCAGAGGTCTTTAAGAAACTTGGTTTGGATAATAAATAATTATGTCCTCTGTTCAACAGAGAATCTTCTCCCTTTTTTCAGTCTTTATTTGCAGTGTAAGCTGTGGTTGGCAGGCAAGATGCAGCAACAATCCATGGACATGCCTCTAAAGGATTATCATGTCTTAATGCATTTGTTTGGGGAAAGCAATATTTTAAATCGTAGCCCTTTCTCAAATATATCAATTTTGAATTACCTCAGTATCTGGGGAAGGACAGGGGATAAGATGAACATGGATTACCCTTGTTTCACTTCGGAGCTAAAAACTTATCCAGAGTGCAAGTCCTTCACAAATAGCTCACAAAACCAGCAAGGATCTGTTGCATGAAAACACCTTCAGTCTCAAAATTCATCTCAATCCAACATTCACACAAATACTTTGATAAGCAGTAACTCTTCCTCTCCCCCTTACCAAGAGAGGTCCTCTCTGCTCCAACCTGACATGCACATGTGCAGTGGGAACCAGCATGACCCTGTAAGGACACAAAGTGCTGCTCTATGTCCTTCCTTGCAGGATGCAGGGAAGGTGGTGTCTAAAACTCTGCAGATGCAAGATGACAGAGTAGTCAGGATGAGACAGCCTGATTATTCAACATTTAACTCTGTGCAACAGTCTGACCTCAGGCTGAGTGTAAGCATGTCTTGTTTTAGGAAAAGCAAACAGAACTTTCAGTTAACGTTTCCAAAGGGTTGCCAAAGACTGCAATAAAGGAAAAAAAAAAAAGGCATCTGAGTCAGGTTGAGGAAGTAATTGCAACTTTAAAATGGAGCATCTGGGCCACCTGCACAAGCTGGTCTGCCTGCTTGACCTCAGGTGAAATCCCCTCGTTTAACATTGTTGTGGTTTTAGCCAAATCCAAAGACAGAAACACAGCAACAACTAGGAGTCATGAGTAAAGAACTGTAGTTTAACAAAAAAAACCAGAGACTAATACACTGTATGCAGCTAACAAGAAAAAAGATCTGACACTCCTTGTTGCATCAATCCTTCCAAAGCTGAAAATCCAGGAAAATACTGCAACACTCGGGTGAAACCCAACTGTTAAAAGTGTTTTGACTGTTAAGAAACTGCTCAACTTGATCTTCAGCAAGAACTTGTCTGGGCATTTCTCTGGGTTTCCTGAAATACCAGAAACAATACAGTAATAACAAGTTTCCTTTAAGGGATGAAAAAGAAACCTGGACACACCCTTTATTCAAAGAAGATATTTATTTCAATGCATAATAAGGAGTGACTAGTTTGGTGAATCCCCTCAAGTCATAATGACAGGTAGGAGGCATCTGAAGGTACTCTGTACCTTTAGTGAAGGGGTGTGGGGAGAAGAAAGCCTTTTCAAAAAATTCTCTCTTTCACGTTAGTTACCAGCTGTAAATTATGCAAGAAAAGTCAACTGCACTAACTCTCCAAATTATTACTAGTCACTCAGCAGCTCTGACATCCACCCCAGAGGAACACATCAACCTCCTACTGACTGCAAGTGAATGAGGAAGTAAGTAGGCACTTATCTCTTCTTTTGGCTTTCTCTCCAGTCAAGACTGATGATCATCTCACAAAATTAAGGGAAAAAATTAGACAGGGAACAGACAGAAAAAAGCAAAAAAAAAAAAGCGGTCAAAAGAGGTACAGAAATCTGATAGGGACATGAAAAGAAGCAGACTAAAAGCAGCTCCTGTCGAACTTTTAAAACATTTATGATCCACCTTCGTAAGTGTGCAAATTTTGTTCTTGAGAACTACAGGGCTGACATGGTTAATCTTGTTTTCACATATCCCTTTAACTAATTAAAAAATCAGAAGCTCTACTTCAGAGCTCAGTATTTTTAATATGCTCAGGTAATGCAATTAACTAGAGAAGAAAAGCATTTCAGTAAAGGCTGCACCTTGTCTGCACTGTGAGATTATGCTCATATTAATTTTCTGTGGGACAAAAACCACCATATTTTAATTCAGTCAAAAGCTGTGCCTTTGAAACAGAACACGATCATCTATTTATTTCTCCTAGAGACAACATGTGCAAAGCTGTGCTAATATTTAAATGTTTGTCAGACAAAGGTGACTCAGTTTCACCAAAACGGGTGTTAGACTCCCTTTGCTGACTGATGATTAATATTTTCACAGCTACGTCTGGATATAGAGCTAACAGCTTGAAAGAAAAGGCTTGCTACAGGTTCCTCTCTCCAGTGAACACTAAAGAAAATAATTTGCAGAGTAATAACTTAGATACAGTGTTCAGACATTGTATGACTCCAGTTTCAAAGTTTCATTAAGATTATTTAATTATGATATTTTAATTGCAATATTGGAAGAATCTAAATTCAATAGCTGCTTTTACAGGTCCATCAAAACTGAGAAGTACCAAAGGTGAGAACTATCATGTCACATTTGTGTCTCAGTTAAGACTAAGAAAGGCTTCAGTAGTTCAGCAATACACAGCAACACTACAAACTTTTCTAGGAATGAATCATACTCTTCTATCCATCTGCAGAATTCAAGGAATGTCCTGAAGTTTTATAAAATTTGCATGTAAGTGCTCTAATCTGTAGTCACCAACTCACAAAAGTGGCATCAATGCTCCCACTAACACTAATCAATTAATCCCTTCATTTGTATTTAACCAATTCCCTATACTGCATGGAACACAAATATCCCAAAGACAAATTGAGTTACTCCTTGCTGTATTGCAAAAATCCCTGCAGATGGTTATAATGATGAATGAATCACAGTTAAATGTAAAGACTGGAAGAAATCTGAAAAGAAACAATACTTTATCATCTGGAGTCCTCTTCACATTAATTTTATATTTGTACACATAATCTAGTATTTTGCCTCTGACCAATTTTCTAAGTTTCAGATACACTCCTCAACAGATGTTGGTACTCATACTGACATTCATGCTGTTGTCTTCTGTAGAACTGAAGAAATCAGCATGATATTTGAAACATATTTCCCTTTGGACCTTATTGTCTTGTAATTGCAAGCCACCTAAAAGAGCAAAGGCCGCTCAGACTAATTTGAAACATGAGCAGTATTCACACTGCCAGCTTTCATACTTTGCTTTTAAGGTTTTCCTTTTTAAACCCAGGTCAAATACTGAAAAGACACAAAGATTAGCTTTTAATTGCTCAGATGTTTCCAGTGCCGGCAAAATATTTTAAACTCTTCATGAAAGAATTTTGATGTCTAAGGCCAGTATCTCCTTAGCCAGAGGGAAGACATTGACCTGCCTGCAGATGCCCATGGAGAGGGAAGGGTTGCAAAGAGGAGATCTGAGCTCCAAAACAGCTGTCTAAAAGGACACTCAACAGACTGAATGGATGTAGCAGTGCTTATTCACAAGGCTTCTTTCGCTTGCATAAATGCATATTGAAACCCAAAGCCATTGCAAGACTGTTGAAAAAAATTACTTAGAGCTTCTCTAATCTCAGCTAAGAATTCACGTGTCTTTTAAAACATAAGCAACACCATGAATTTATGCCTACAGAACTATTTCCACATCCATTCTGCATGGATTTGCCTGAATGTAGAATAGACACTCCGTAGGTACGCTGGTGGGAAAGTCTACAGTGAGCTGTCGACCACAAAAAGCATTACAGATGGTATGTCTGCCTAAACTATAAAACTGGTTTAATCAGATATGACCAAAATCTGCTAATCGGGCAGCTCATTACTGAGAATGCAAATTACAGTCCACATGCATCAGACGTTACCAATCAGATCTGAAAATGGGCGTGGGAACACTTTAAAAAAATTAATTATGTGGAGTTGATTGCATAATACACAGCTATGCTGTGCTTATAGGCTGAGTAACTGCAATATAAATGATGTGAAGATGCCTTCAGGCTGATCTGTAAGGAGCCAGATTTTCAATCAACATCTAAGCTTCATTTTTCACTTCAAAAAACAATATATTGATTTATCCCTGTTTCCGAGAAAATCCTTAGATTAGAAATGTCAAGACAGTATCAATAAAAATTATTCAGAGATATGCTAATGCAATAATAAACACCTATTTATTACTGCCAAGTACAGACAGACTGCTTCAGGTGAACACAACTCATGACTTAGTTATGAAATGGATCACAGAACCACAGAATGGCTTGGGTTGTAAGAGATCTTAAAGAGCATCTAATTCCAACCCTCCCCGACATGGGCAGGGACCTTCCATTACATTAGGTTGGTCAGGTCCCCATCCAACCTGGCCTTGAATACTTCCAGGGATGGGACATCCACTACTTCTCTGGGCAACCTGTTCCCGTGCCTCACCGCTCTCACAGACAAGAAAGAAATAAATAACATGAAAAAATCCCAGCACACATGAACAGAGATGTTCCTTATGCCTCAAATCAAGTTCTGTGCAGGCTTAGATATCAGCATGTCACTGCCCACTCTTAGTGAAGGTTCTTTCAAAATGTAATACCTCCCCCATGAGAACAATAATTACCTTTACCTTCCTTTGTGAGCAAGCCTTAAATACCTCACTTGATCTTCTCTTACCAGATGAGTGATAAGCCTATCATGCTGCTAAATGAAAGGCAATCAACCCTCCTTACTACTTAAGATATTCTATGAGATCTCATCTTTGGAGAACCATACACTTTTCCAAGCCAAGCAGCAAGGTGGAAAACCTGCAGAGGCTCTGTGCAGCTCATATCTTCATCACATTTTTCCCTTGAATCCATTCTGCTTGTTAAGTCCAGTACAGCACATTTAGCCTTCAGCTTACTGAAGGGCTACACAGCCCACTCCCAGCAGGCAAAATGTTATGAACTGTCAATTCAGGAGTTTATTCCTACATTGCAGAATTCCTTGCAGTTTTGAATTTAAGTTAGATTTCTGAAAATGGGTGCATGACTTGAAAATTAGTTTGACTCTTCTAGAAAGTGCAGGTCAAAAGTTTCAGTGACAACTGGTTGGGAATACCATTTTGAGGAAGGCCTCAGGTTCTCCCTGGGGAGAATCCAGTTGCTGTTGTGATTGTTTTAAGTGCACAGCTGTAGCAGATTATTTGCTTATCTTCCTGTGCAAATCTCTTACAAAAGTGCAGTCTGGTTGTATGCATCTAATATCTGCAAGTACTCAAGCCTGTACATTAGTAAGGCGGCTAACAGCTAGCAACAGTAAAGTCATCTCCTCTTTGAGCCATGGACTGCCTAGGACGAGAGACACACAGGATCATTGACTCCAATTTCTCATTTTTGTCTAGTTTGTGAGGAAGCTCTTCCCCTACACAAGAAAGGCACAGGACTGATATAGACCTACGGACTTGCTGTACCAAAACTGTGATGGTCCAGCTCTGCAGGTCTGCAGGCAGAGCCCTCAGCACTGCTGTGCCAGAGCCCCGGCAGCCCCTCCACAGCACAGCACAGCACAGCAGCACCCTCAGCCTTGGCACAACTACACTGCGGGACAATGGCTTCCCACACACAGAACGAAACTCTTGAACACAAAAAGGAGGAGGAGAGGACAAAGGCTGACATCTCTTGGATTTTGCTAAGCTGCCTTTTACTCACACTCTTACCAGTTCCTGCATAGACCGTGGCCTGGTCTCTTACATACCATGCAATGTTGAAGAGCTCTGGATGGTAAGGTAGCTGGACTCGCATTTCTGTGATTCAATATCCAGGTCTCCAATTTTCAAGATCAGGCGTTTTCCTGGAGGCACTTGGATTTTCTTTTCACAAAGAGTGTAGTTTGGGTATGTGCCAGGATAGTTCTTGGATGCCAGTGTCCCACTGTCTTGGTACATCACTGTGTGCCCACATCCATCCCCTGCAGTAGAACAGAAAGGAAGCAAAACAGATAGTACTCCTCAATTAAAAAAAAAAAAAAAAGTAAGAAAATACTGGCTACATAATCATGTCTCATGCACTTTTCCTTTTTAAATAAGTATTTTGTAATACTCCACCTCAGTTCTGCTGCTGTCGGAACAGAGGTAACTGAAATAAATAGAGTCACACGTCTCTTGTAAAGCAGTAGAAAGAAGGATTGGAAACACTCATGAACTAGGGTGTATTTGACAGTAATGTACCGACAGTGGCTCTCTGGCTTTCTGCTTTATAGCCAAATCCCACTAAATCCCTGAAGACGCAACTCCACATGTAAGAAGCAGGATCCTTCCTTAAGTAATTTTCTCCCACTTATCAGTCAGCACTTTATTTCCATAGCAATAGCCATCACACAGAGGATAACTGAGTCATACATGAAAGCACAGACATGATTTAACCCCGTACTATCACAGACCAAACACATCTCATTTTCCTGTTTTTCTTGTGTCACTTGCACAATACTAACAGCACAGGGGACCAGGTGAAAACACAAGAGGGACTTCCAAAGTGGGGTGTGCACTATTAATAGTACACAGGCTACTTTGCAGCAGCATGCCCAGAAATGCATGTGCTGCTGCCTCTTTGCTCAACAGGTGAGGGTAGGGGGTCCTCAAAGTGAGCCTTCATGGCACTGTATAAAAACTAGCTCAGCTTTGAAACCTTTCCTTGGTGGAGAGGCATCTGAGGAGCAGCTGCAGCAGATCAGAGGACAACAGGAAAAGGTGCATGGAAATACATGGGGGGATGCGTGGACTGACATGGAAAACAGGAAGTATCCACAGAGGGGGAAGGAAGCAGGTATCAGATAAGGGACCCTGACTACTAAAGGAAGTGATTTTTACTGAACTATTTAAAAGCATACTAGTAACTTAAAATTTGTATACTAAAGCTTAAGTCATTTTGTTCTGCTCAGTCTTCCAAATAATGGAAACAGTGACACTGGACTAGCGTCGTATACACATACATCTAACAGGCAGTCCTCACTTTCAGGTCATTTAGGGCATAGGCACACTTTCCATAGGAGTCTTGCATACTGTTATCCTTTATCTTGGCAAAACTGAAGCTAATCCAAGAAGTGTTAACAAAATAAAGAATCCTACAGAGCTGGGAATTCACAACGTTCACTTTAACCACCTTTTCCTTTTGGGGATATCTTGGTTAAACTCTTTTGGTCTGTGCCGTTTTAATTACTATCTGAATTTCCTTCCAAAATCATTAGGAACAACAAACTTAAGGTTTGATAGGATTATTTAAAAAGGAACAACTAGGAATGAAGTGTTGAAAAAGAAACATGCCATACCAAGGGGGGGAAGTGGCATGCTGTGCTAAGATAAGCTCCAAGCTATCAAACTTTGACTTGCTACCGTATAATTACACTGCCATTTCATCCAACTCACTCAACTGCTTTTTCACAAGCAACCACATTTATTTTGAAGCTTTGGCATTACTACTAGCTTTGTTGCCTGCTATTTATTTTTGTCATAGGTTCATGGTGAGAATAGAGGTGAATAGGAGATATAGATCCAAAATCATATCACCATAAAACATATTCAATATGTTTTCTTCAGATCTCCTTCTTCACGTGCTTTAAAAAACATCTGTTGTTCAAGTTTTTTAACCAAGAACTATTGATTTTAGGATGCCTAGGAAAATACTCAAGATGAAAGTCAAGCTGGCCTCATGAGCAAATCACCTTTTAATGGAAACTTTTGGTAACAGGAATGAAAATATAAAGAATGTTATGGTAGCTGAGCTGCCAACTTTCTGAACAGAGAGAGGGGTCCATAGAGGTCCAGGCAGTGTAAAATCAGATCACTTCCAGCAGGACACAGGACAACCTTGAGGCCCATGTAGCAAACTGCTGTGAAGTAAAAAAAGAACTGGCCATGACCTTTAATTTAAATTGCATGTTTCTAACTGTGAGAATTTATTTTAGCTGGAATAAAGAAACTACAATATTGAGCTTCGTTTGCAACTTGCTCCTATTAGGGAAGAAAAGGAAAAACAAAGGGAAAGTTACAGAACCACATGGGGATGAATTCCTTAAAATGGAAAGTCCAGTGTTCACATAGACTTCATCTTATTGGGCTATGTTCTGGCCTGTGTCACCTTTGTACAATGCCAAGGATCTTTTGTGGTGCAAAATGCTGCTCAAAAAAGTATAAAGACCTTGATATCATTATAAGAGCCTGATGACTGCCCAGGTCACAGAGCCTTGTATTTCTGCAGAAAGTGTACAGGGAAAACTGTGCATGAGAGACCTCACCCTGCCATCCTCCTCTGCTGAGGTTATACAAGGTCTTGTTCCCAGGGAAACTCCCTTTTTTTTTTTTTTTTTTTTTGTTCAATCTGTCTTTGAGCAAGAGCATTAACACCAGAACATCTTTTGAGCTAAGAAAGCATAAATGCTATTTTCTGACTTTTCACTGGTGGAGCATGGCCATCCAAACACTCCAGCTGAGGAGGGGAAGGCTCAGCATCACCTATAACATCTCTTGCTCCTCAGTTCTGCCTGTCTGCCATGAAGCAAAAGCTAATGATATAAGCTTGACTGCCACAAGAATCTAAGTAATGTCCAAAAAGTCAGAACCAAGTCCTAGTAACTATTGCTTCTTACAGAGAAGGCTGGCTGCAGCCCTGAATTCTGAGTTTCTCAGGAAGATGAAGATTTTTTCTTCACTCTGATACACTGAAATTTGCTGGAAAACACACCCTAAAGAGGGAGGCACAAGGTATAGAGGGAAGGTAGAATAAAGCTCAGGATCTGACAAATCAAAGAGCGAATGAAAGATTAAGTGTTAGTAAAAAACTCACAAATATAATGTCACTATATAACAAGGGCTCAGAAATGGAGGCAAGTTGTAAGGAATTCAACTAGTCACATTATCAAATGTCAAATGAACAATACTGTCATTTGTTTTGTTCTTATTATTTTCCACAGGAAATTTTGATTTTCAGTAGAAATGTGCTGGTCAACATAAACACTGAGTTGAAAACACAACTCCTCGTCCTTATGAAAACAATGGTTTAAACACTTGGTGTCACACTCTTTTCTATAGGCACAGCTCTTCTGGATGGAAATATGTTTATTTAACCAGTAATTTTGACACACACTTTCTTGCTGACACTAAATTTTCACTTATCATTCCTTCTGAGAACTGTTTTCTATCACCCCATTTGGCAAGAAGCTGGCAGCCTTGCCTCAGACACTCAGGTTTCATCACTTCTCACTGGACAGGAGCAAAGCAACATATTTGAGCACAAGGTACTAAACAACCAGAGAATCTAAACCTACTCAGATTTAATAAAATCTCTCCTCAGCACCAGGAGTTATTGAAAACACATCAAACATGCTTTGTAGAACAAGTTCCCAAGGGCATTTGAATCAAGATCAAGATCATGATCTCTGAATCGTGGGCGACCACCTGTTGGCCTACATGCAGGTTGTACCAAAGATCACACAGCACTGGAATTAAGGCTGTTTACCAGAGATAAAAATAATCTCCCATGAGATGATGGAAACAACTCCCCAAGAAGAAAGAACCACAATTAGCACCTTGTGCCACAGCAGCAGGCACACCACTCACACCTTGCCCTCTTCTCACATGGTGCTCGCCAAGAGCATGCTTGTAAACCCAAACCTGGGACCCTGTCAGGGGACACCAGCACGTGTGGCTGTGGAGAGGGCAAGAGGAGATAGCAAGGGGCTGGCAGGCATCCCCACCCTCAGACACACACAATGGATGCATATGGGACAAGGTGGAGAAGTATCTCCAAGCAGTTGTGTCTGGGCTGGGTCTGATCATGGCTGCTGGCACACAGGTAGGAGGGCCCCCTCCATGATCTAACCTGCCCAGGAAGGACAGAGGTGATGAAATCAATGCCCACAAACAAGCTCTGGCCCCATCCTGTGAGCTGCCTGGGACACAGTACCTGACAGATACTGGGGCTTTAGTAAAACGGTGGTGGTGGTACCAGAAGCAGCACAGAGATCCCTGAACACGATGCTGGTTCCTTCAGGTACCCTCCCGTTACCCAGAACCACCTGACTGGACAGACACTCTCCTTCCATCCCTTCCTAGGCCCAGCACACAAGCTGAGCCATGGTGTCTCACTCCTCTGCTCCCTGGGCTTTTCCACCTCTTGGCTGCACACGCATGTGGATGCGCACAGCACCTTCGTCCAACCACTCAGCACGTTCCCCTCTGAGATAGGGAAAAAGCTACAGTTTTTCAAGTAAGTGCTATAAAAAGTTTCCATGTGCTGCACCTTTCAGAAACATGTTGATTTGGCCAGCTACAAAACAATTACAGAGTACGATATCAAAGCATTTTCAAAAGCATTGCTACAATATCCTGGCAGCAAACAGCTGCCTTTTTCATCCTTCTCATTCACCCTCACAAAGCAATCCATAACAGCCTGGGGCTCACTCCAGCACTAAATACACCCAGGGTCACACCTAGGAGCAATCACGCACCCAGCCTGCATCTCCCTGTCCTCTTCCATTACATTGGACAAGCCCTGTGCAGCCCCAGCATTTCCCACTTGGTCCCCCTGGTTACAGACTACTGCTACCTGATGTCCCTTGGCTGCCCACTCTTTCCACCAGGATGAGGTCCCCAAAGCAACCTTATATCCCTCCCTGCCTCCTCTCTCCCAGCAAACATGCTTTTGAAGGTCACCTTCATGGTGGTGCTTGAGAGAAGGCAAGCTCCCCCTGCTCCACATGGAGGACAAGGAACACAGCTGTTGGGAGCTCATGGCCTATCCTTCTTCCTTTCCACTCCTTTTAGAGGAGTGCAGAAAACTGGGGTTGAATACTTAAACTCTAAATTCAGCCAAAAAATCAGCATTTTCTGAAGAGCCACTGCAGCAAATGGGCGCAGTCATAGGGAACAGAATGCCACTGAGTCAAGGCTACGGCTGTGAGAGCTCTGATGAGAAGCCCCACAAGGACAAAAGAGATTTGTCTCATCCTCCACATCGCTTTCACTGAAGTAATAACTCCAGCTTATTAAAAGCTACAATAATAACTGAAATAAGGAGTTTTGCATCGGCACTTGAAATAAGATTTGAGTTATGCATAAGAACAGACAAGTATCTAAAAAGAAATCAACTCCTTCCAGTCAAACCTGTGCCCTCTCTGCTCACGTGAGATAGGAGAAAAGAGAAAATCCAAGTTTTCTTGCCAGATGCGATCCAAATCCACTGACGTGGTCTGAAAACACTTGAGGTTTTCATGCAGCATTACTAACAGAACCATGCATGCTGCAAACATAAATGGGTTCATGCCTTCACTGCTTTCTGAGGTGATGGAGTAAAATGCAGAGTTAAGTGCTAGTGCTTCATCTCTAACCTCTCTGCTGCCAAACCCAGGTCAAGAGCATCAGCTCTTTACTGTGCTATTATAACAGAAGAGACACCTCCAGGACCTAAACCCGTCACTTCCACAGAGAATGGTGAGATGTCAGAGCTTTGTGCTTTTCCTGGCAGTGAGCTCAAACAAAGGGCAACATCACAGCCCTGAGGCACTGCTGGGCAGGTGAGAACCCCTAGTCCTCCTCCCCAGCAGTGCTGGGGCCCGGAGGCACAAGCACCACAGGGGAGATAGAGGGAGAAATGGCCACACATCCACACATTTGGGGATTTCACAAGCCCCCGGATTCAGGACAGATGTCATTTACATCAGCGAAACAACTGGCTGAGTCCTGCTTCAAAAGTATATAAATCCACAGCAGGATTTTTTCATAAGTCCAGCTTTATGTTCTTCACAATATTTTGTGGATATAGAAAAAAACAATTTTCAAATTATGAAAGAAACCATTAAAAATTAAGGCAAGTCTATAATGGAAAAAAAAAGAAAAAAAAAGGAAAAAAAAAAGAAGTTACTGTCATCCTCTGTGGCCTACAAATTAGTATTAATATCTTTTTAAGGGAAAAAGTCTCCCACATCACAGTATGCCCTATTGCAAAAGGAAAAACAAATAACATGTAAATATTTTCTTTGAGTTGCATTTTAATTTAACTCCATTAAGAAGTCAGGAAACATTTTATTCTCTGTGCTGAAGCAGTTCCTAAGGACACTTATTCTGCTGCCCTAGCTAACCAAGTGGTGGCTGGCAGGAGCCAAGAGCAGGAAGGGAAGGTAGAGCTGCAGAAGAAACAAAGGAACACTGTGGAGTGCTGATTTTGTTGCCCAAATTATTTACTTACCAACTTCAAAGGGATGCAAAAGGAGAAGGAGGTCAAACAAACCACGGCATGTTTTCTCCTCCTCTTCACAAACATTATTTACTGTAATGTCCCTCTTAAAGTAGAAATGAGAAAAAAGCAAATGACCTCCAATTGGTTCCACAGTGGTTCCATAAATCACTTATTCCCACCACGTGCCCAGATGCTATCACCCCCACAGCCATTCAGACTGTGGCTGGGAACTGCCTTTCCTCATCTTCCCTCAGGAGATGCTCTGCCTCAAACATATGAAAAGTTATTTTGGTAGCTAGTTGGATTGCCATCATCAGGTAAAAAAAAAAAAAACAAACCCTGACAACCCTTCTGAATGTCTTATCTAGCAACATAGCTAACATCCATACTACCATGTTTCAAAGTTTGAGGTTTTTTAGCCATTGCAGCAAAGCCAGGGAAAGTAGCCAGGGAAATCTTTCCAGCTACATGACTGCAGGATTGCTACAACTGACATGGGCAGCTTTTACTACCCCAGAAACTTCTCACCTTTGTAGAAGTTCACAAAGACAAATATTTACCAGGATCTGAGATTTTATTTATTTAGCTGCTAAAAGGTCAAAAGAAAGCAGATATCTCCTTATAAGTAACTTTTTCTATCAACAGGAAGGAAGCCGTGTCCACTAAGAGAGAACTTTACACCCAGCATGCAGGTTTGAAACCTGAACAAGTAGTAAAGTCTTTCTTACACTGACACAAATGTGAATCACGATCTGGTTCCACTGCAATCTGTGAAAGACAGACAGTATCAGAGTACATGTCAAAAATAAGTATGTTTTAGTCACTGCTTCCAGGACTTAGGCACTATACCCAAATGTAGCCCGCCAGAGAAGCGAGCTTCAGTACTGGAATTTGCTTTTCAGCACTCTAAATACAGCACTCTTGAGCTTGTGGGTGTGAGAAAACTTCTATGCCTTTTTAACTGCTGAAACAAAAGAGATTTGTAATTTTTTTATTCACTGCATAGCTTCATTTAAATATTTTTCAATGCTTTCCTTTTATGAACATGGCATATTGCTGTGACTGACCACCTCAACATCTTATCGTTGTTCAGGTTTGGACAGATATGAGAACGGAGCTACAAATGTACGGCAATTTCAGAGGAATCTCAAAGTCCCATTCTTGCAAAAGGGAAACTGATTTTTTGTTTTCTAAATAAATAAATGATTACTATGAGATATATGTCCATATTACACACCTCAAGTGCAGAGAAGGCACCGAGACCATTGCCAAGCACTTCTTGTACCTGCATGCCCAGAAGGAGCTGTGAGGGACTATAAATAAATGGGAAGATGGTCACATTCCTCCATCAGCCACCCATGCAGAGTAACTCAGGACCCTGGTGCTGGT
The DNA here is from genome assembly GCA_013400175.1 of Phainopepla nitens. NCBI lineage: Eukaryota > Metazoa > Chordata > Aves > Passeriformes > Bombycillidae > Phainopepla > Phainopepla nitens. Next base: position 354,072 of record VXBQ01011232.1, on the reverse strand, counting down.
ACAGAGCTATGAAGGCTATGAGGAGCAAATATCCCACAGACAGCAGTTTCTTCCCTGCCCCTCTGCTTACAGCACCCCAGAAATGTGTGAGCAACACAGGGCTGGAGCAGAAGAGAGCTCCCTCTCACCCTGTGCTGGGCTGTCCCTGCCTTGGGAGGACATTTTGCCATTAGGGCATGTCCTCCAGTTCTGCTGACTTGAGGCAAACATGAAGTTGGATTTTTATTAAGAGCTTTTCAGGCAAAGTAGGAAATGCTAATCTTAACTAAGAGTCATATCATATATGCAAATTGTTTGCTCTACTTTCTCCATCTGTTTTCTTCCCAGGTTTTTCTCTGCGTTATGCTTTACTGGAGATTAACTTGCAGTATATTGCACCAAATTTGGACTGTGTGGGAAACATATGCTGCAAGCTCAAGGCCAGACTCGAATATTGGGTTGCACAGGAATAGGAATATTCGCAGCAGTGCTAAGGACTGACAAACCCACAGGGACAGGAAATTCAGAGACACCAGGGTAAGGAGAGGTTGAAGTAGAGTTGTTCCAGTTACAGTAGCAGGTGGGAAGGCAAGACTTCAAAACAGCTTTAATTTGGGCAAGAGGAGATGGTTGAACATGATAGAATGAAATCACACACTCCCCTCATTTTAATATGCAATTACCTTGTTAGTGTGATACACGTCAAGCAAGATAGACAGTTATCAATAAAGGAGGATGGTCTTTTTTTCTAGAAATCAAACTAGTCCTGACTTACTTAAAAAAAAAATCATGCACCCACCTTTTATGCCTGTACGCCTAGGTGGAATATGTAATTTGTCATTAAGAAAGGACAAGAGAAAGGATGCTACTTTTCTCGAAGTGAATTATACAAACATCTCATTATCCTCAAGGTGTAAATCAACAAATATCTCAAGAGAAAACAAATTGGTTTGTGATGGAAAGAATGTTTGTCATTTATCAGCACAACAAATTTCTTTATGTCTTTTGACTCAGTGAACCCACTGTCTAAAAAACTATTTCCTCCATGGTTACTGCAAACTAACAAATGGTTTCTTGCAACTCCAGTAGAAATGGAAGCAAAATTTAACTGAAGTAAGATAAAGAAACAATCAAAGAACTACTCTGACCCAATGTACTGAAAGCAAGAAATGCCTTTTATCAGTATTGTCACATAACCAGCCTGCTTGATACTCATCCTCAAGGTACAGCATCATTTCTATGTCTTCTGTGACACACTGATCACACTGCATAAAAGGTATCTGCTAATGGATATGGAAAACAGCAGAGAGGAACATATTTTATGCCACTTGCATACACCATTTATACTGAAACTCCATAATTCCATTTTGACCAGAGGTTCTTGATTAGCAGTAGAATTAAACAATCACATTCTCAACTTTTGAAAAAGGATACAGCAGAAAGGTCTGAACAGTTTTTCACTCAACCCAAGAGTGAATCTCTCTGTGTAACTGCTTAGTTGATTTTGATACAGTTTTATTTTGCTTTCCACCTATAAAACACAGCAATTAAGTTGCATCTTAAAAAAATAGTGGATTAATTTTCAAAACACAAGCATTAGCAAGGACCATTAGTTTAACCACGTCTCTTCTGTCTGTGCTAAAATGCTACTAGATCAGTAAATGCTGATTCCTTGGGTTTGAAAATGTTAACACTTACGACCACCCAAAAAGCCTTCAGTAGCTCAGAGGCATTTGAACTTCAATTCCCCTGTGGCATGCTGACACAAGCAACACAGGCTAATACAAACCCCTGCCTTTGGGAGAAAGCTGACACAACAGGGAAGGCAACAGCTCAAATGTGAGCCAGGGAACTCACTGCTGGAGCATCCCAGCAGAGGGAGACCCACAGGATAACTGAATTTATTTTGCAACTTAAAATATATTTTTGCAGACCTGGAGGACAAAGCGTGGACTTCTTTTGTTGTTGTTGCTACGAGTTAATTTTTCAAGTGAGGCATTGCTGACAGTTATAGCAAAACAACATACCAACACAGAACTGATGTGGCACCAGAGCAAAACTTGAGTAATTTCAGGCAGAAGCCACACATCTCCTTTCTGCACAGTTAGTGCAGCTGCAACAACAAGGCTCAGGCACGTAACAAAGCCATTCTGTTTGGGTGGGTGAAGAAATCCACCTATGTTTCCAGCTTTTTGAAGTCTCTGCTGCTACTCCATGAAGAAAAGTTTTGTTTGATTTCTGACAGGACACACACAGGCCTTTGTATAGCATGAGGGATCACATCCAGAATTCCCCATGTGTTTTTGTAATTTGAAATAAAACAAACAAACAAAATTTTTATTCAGTAGACATGAACATCTGGAAGATGACATCAACATGACTTCAACTTTAATGTCAAAGCATTAGACTGAAATCCAATATTGTTGAACAATTTGTGGTGAAAATGCCAGAATCTCGAACATCATGGAATAGAACTGTGATGGATATGAGGTTTCTGCAGCAACTGAGGGGAGAAACAATGTTTTAGAGCTTAACTGAATGCCTGATGAACACTAACGTAATTACAGATGTAGCTTGGGCTGAAATGCATGATACTAAATATAAAAATGAACGGCCTGGTCCTGCAGGAGGCCTGGGGACTGGGTTTCTAGCCCTGCCCTGCTCTGCTTTCCCCATTTATTCTCCTGTCCCTCATCATGGTTGACTTAGAAACATCTTCACTGAAGCTCTTTGGAGATGGGCAAAAACTGCACAGCATGGGTGCACTCATCCTTCTCTGTGCCTGTGTGGGAGAATGGAATGGAGCTGCCCCCAGACAGCAATCCCGTCCCATCAGGGAAACAGAAATAATGAATATGGTCACACTGGGACTGGAAACCTCACTCAAAGAGGATGAGAAAGCACCACCATCACCACCAAACTAAGCCTTCATGTCTTGGGAGGACTCCTGTGAGGAGCCAGGGAGACAGGCAATGAAAGACCAAAATGCTTCCTCTACTCAAAACACTCTGCTCCCAGGCCTAATTACAGAGGATCAACAATCCTAACCAAAACTACTGGCAGCCTCTCTCCATGTACAAGCATACAGTCAACCTCAAAAATGCAGCTTTAGCACTCACACAATTTTCACAGACAAAAATCAGTTTAATTAGACAGTTTGTAATTTCTTTTGAAAGCAAAAGTGAAGGTATCTGTATACTCTTAAAACTAGCCAAACAACTATCCTTTTTTTATTTAAGCATCACTATTAGCTTGTCCCAGTTTGAAGTTTCCCACTCCCAGTTGTAACACTAATTAAACCTTTTGAGGAAGTTGTGTGCTCATTCTCATGCATTGCTATTAATATTTTTTATTGCAGTTAGTTGGGATCCAACACCGTTCCACTGAATCCAGTCAGAAGGATTTTATTTTGATTTTGTCTGGCTTGTTTTATTCTTAGCAGATGGTGCAAACCCATATGTTGATGAGTACATGCCACAGGAGAGCATCTGATCTGATACAGCCAGCCCCAAACTACACTGATCTCTATGCTGAGGACTTCAGTGCCTGCCACCACACAGGACCACACCTCTTGGCATGATGTGAGAGCTCAGATAGGCTTTCAAAACTATACTAGTCCTGGTACCTAAGATACTTTTGAAGGGGTACCTAAGGCATCTCTATACAGTAGCATGACTGTCCTCACAATGGGTATTTTTTCGAACTAAATTTTACCATGCTACCCATGTAACTCAAGTGGACTAAAGGTGACACAGTTTTGATAAATATAAATGAATGTATTTTTGCATATGCAAATAAAAAAAAAATCATTAAATATGATTCAACAGCCATGCAGGTAACAACTTTCCCAACGCATCTTTTTTCTCCCTGCATTGTCAGAGAGACTCCTGCTGCTCTCCCTGTCTTTGATTTTGTTTGAAATACATCCCCTGATAACCTAAAGAGAAGTACTTATGAAGAGCTTAGAGCTATTTATAGCAAAGTCTGTGTGGCTGAAAACATTGCAGTTTTCTTATGGTGGGTACACGCATTGCTTATGAACTGCAACTGGAAAACTTGCCTCCCTCTTTAGCAATTCTAGTCAGCATTCCCAAGGCAAGAGAGAGGGAGCCAAGGAAGGAAACAGACATAAGGACAAAACGCAAACAAACTGAAAATTTACCAATCACTTATATTCAGAAACTGAAGCGGGGGGCGGGGGGCTTGGGTACAAGAAAGACTCATCTCAATCTGCATTTCAAACTGCTGGAAATGGGCATACAAAGTGGATTAGCATGATCACACCAGTATTCTTCAGCAAGGGTTTTGTGCAAGCCCCTGAGAACAGGCATAATCTCTGGTAATTACTGGATACACTGTTGTCACATTGGATAACAGCCTTTCCTCAAAACATATAAAAGTCTACTCCCCATCGATTTTTCCAGCCAGGCATTGGGTGCCACTGTCAACAGATCCAGGAATATGGCAAGCAAAGCTCACTCCTGGATGCTGATCTGCAAATCCCACATGAACTAGTTTCATAGCTATGTTTCATTTTAAGCGAAAATAAATGTGGTACAGCAAGAGCAGTGGTTTAAACCTTGTACTTAATAGATTAAAATCCCCACTCCTTCCTACAAACAAACAATGTTTGTATCAGTTTTAAGTCCTACTGGCCAGAAATGCCAGGATAGAAAGTGAGTCAAAACTCTGAAAGACTCAGATTCAACTCTGATTTCTGCTGCCTACAATTACATGGTTCAAAGACTTGCTCAGTAACACCAGAAGAAAAAACAGGGAATGGTGAAAGGCAAAAATGATATGTTCAGGTTTGCCTCCCTTCTGACTTGGGTTCTAAGTACTGGAGGAGATTTTTAGAAGATACCAGGATATGGGATGGCTGTGTGAGGTTGGCAGACGGGGAAGAAGGTATATTTTTATAGCTGTCCATAAAGAACTGGCAAATGAAACCCCAAGAGAAGATTGGTGCACAGCAGAATAAAAGGAGAAGAATCACCTTTTATTATACATCCCAAAGCTATATATTACTCATGGACCATCATAGATGTAGTATTTGTTCCCAGGTGAGACCTACTAAGCCCATAAATATTTTTTAATTAAAATAGTTTCCCTTGATGCTCAGCCTTTCTTATTTTATCATTTTACAGACAACAAAACTCCACGTTCATAGACTCCTCAGACAACACACACGTTTAACATATTTTCAAGAACAGAAAGAGTGCTGACACCTGGACTCTACACAATCACACTCAGATACAAACCGTTCTCTGAAATAACCAAGCCACAGTGAAAAAAAGGGGTCTTTCCTGAATTTGAAACCAAAGTAGAAGAACAGAAGCTATAACAGCCACTTCATCCTCACTCTGTAGCACCCCCCAAGAAAAAGTTAAGAGGAAGGTAAAGGCTGCATGTTGTACAGTCAGTTCATGAGGAGTCAGAAAAATGTAAAATGCTTCACTTTTTAAAAACTGATATTTTAAAAATCAATATACTTAAACCAGTACATCTTTCTTTGAACCAGTTGGTGGGAAATACCAGTGGTGATGAGATACAGAATTATTTGAAACTCGAGCCTGATTCACTCTGGCACTTCTCCTGCTCCGTTGCAACTTTTAAATCAAGTCAAGAAGCTTGTGTAACAGGAAGTTTGTATCCACTTATCCTTATCTCCTTTCTCCACTGGTGTGACTTTAGAACACTTAGCCCCTAATTTCTAGGGTAATAGTAATAAACAAACACAAAAGAACTTCCCCCGCCGAGAAATTAAGTGGGGGGGGGATCAACATATTTTCTGCTTTCTAGACACTGAACAGATTATCTTGTAAATCTGAGTTTGGTCCAAAGAGAACCAGGCAAAATAGTACTTGTGTTTTCATTATGTTGATTTGATAGTAGAAACATTTTTAGCATGAATAAAACAAAAGTGCTTTTACTAATTAATTTGATAATATGGACAAGAAGGGACATTCGTACTTACTACTGCGTTACTGTATGCACCAAAACTCCCTGAAATCCCAGCAGACTTACTATTACTCACTTGCTCCCCAAATGAGAGCACTTTCTACTCCCTGGTGCCATTGAGTGAGGGACAAGCATCGGTGAAAGAGAAAACAAACAAACAAACAAAAACCCCCTCAAAACACCGATGTAAAGAGGGGATTAAGGGAATGTTTTTTTCTTTGCTACATATGTTTCCTGGAACACATCAAATTGGAATCCCAGCACATCAAGGACAGAGCAGCAAAGCTACCATGAAGCTGGCAAGTGGCAACACGACTCATACCAGCTTCTCCCTTTTGTGGCGATGCATATCAGAAATCTCTGTTAATAGGAGGTTATGGGAAGAACAGGTATAAATCAGCCGAAGTACTTTCTGCCAATGCCTGCATACAATGCCAATGCCTGTATACAGCTAATGCACAGCGCTGGACTCTGGAATTTGCAGCCAAGTCGGAACATTAACACGGGACTTCTAAGTTATCTGAATGCATTGCCACGCTCAATATGGTGCTTAGTTTCCAGTATTAGCTATTTTACTGGTAGCTGCCAGTGAAGTCTTCTAAGACGGATGCGTAAGGCCACGCAATGCAACAGCCAAGAGGTTGTAACTCCGCGGTCGGAGATGTCAGCTGTACTGGTAATTTACACAGGAAGCTTAAAAACACAGGGAAAAGAGAATAGTGCCCGCAGTCTATTTGCGACAAACTGCACTGCCACAAAAAGGGCTTGTAACATGCCCTTGAAATTCCTATGAAACTTTGTCCCGCAATAGTACGGGCCGTTTCACTGTCTCCCCGAGGCAGCGGGAGGGCAGAGCTGCCGTACGCGGCTGTGGGAGGGGGGCTGCCGGCCCCAGCCCGGCCGGAGCGGTGGCGGGGCTGCCGCTGACCGAGCGCCGCCCGCCGCGCCCGGGGCTCCCGCCGGGGCTGACGAGGCGCGGCCACAGCCGGGCGCCCAGGTGGCCTCCCCCCGCCTCCTGCACGCAACTTGCCGGANGCTCGCCCCCGGCGCGGGGAGCCCCGGGGCCGCGCCTGCCGACCCTCCCCGCCCGGCCCCGGACTCACCCAGCGTCTCCGCCCGCAGCCAGAGCGGGGCCGAGGCTCCGAGCAGCAGCGAGAGCAGCAGCGAGGGGGCGGCCCGCGCCCCCCCGGCGGGGCCCATGGCTCCGGCTCTCGGCGGGGCGGGCAAGGCACAACTTCCCCACTTCCCTCCTGCTCCTTTCTCTTCCTCTCCTCTTCCTCCTCCTCCTTCTCCTGCTCGTTGGGGCGGCTCCGGAGACAGCCCGCGCTCCCGCGGAGGGGGGCGGCCGCCTCCCGGCATCCTTCCCCCCCGCCGGTGTTTCTGCGGAGGCGGAGAAGGGGCCGTGCGGGGCCGCC
>VXBQ01011232.1:241632-346667 GCA_013400175.1 Phainopepla nitens | reverse complement strand
CTGCCGCCTCCCGCCTCCCCGGCCTGGGGCTGGGGGTGGAGAGAGGAAACGGGAGAAGGGGAAGCGCCACTATTCCCATTGGGCTGCCGCTCGGGGTATCTCCTCCTCCTGCCGTGGACCGAGGGGCCGGCGCGGCCTCGCCGCCCCCTCCCCTCGCCGAGTGCTGCTTCTCCCACCCACCGCCGCTCTGGGGTGCTGCACCGGGGTCGCGGCGTTTCCCCAAACCCATGCAGCCACCAGCATCGCCTGCGAGCCCCCGAAGTTGGCAAGCCATGCACATGCCCACATATATATATATACACACACACACACACACACTCGTATATCCGTGTATGTTCTGGAGGAAACAGGATTATTTTGCAGGCTGATTCCCAGGCGTCGCTCCCGCTGCCGCGGCGGGAAGGGACGCGGGCACGGACACGGGTGGGGCCGGCGAGCAGCGCAGCCGGACGGGGCGAGCGGGAGCGTCCGGCCCCTTCAGCACAGCTGGAGCCGTGATCGGGCTTCTCGGTCCTGAGGAAGTATCTCCTCGCAGGTTTGCAAACCGTATGGTTAACCTGTGCCAGCATTGTTTGTTACAATTATGGGCTGAATTAAATAGGAGTTTTCTAAAGCATGCTGCGGGCATCTCTCTGTCTGGGCGGGACTTTGACTGTCCGGCTCTGAAGAAACCTGTGGCACAGAGAGGGTTGCAGATGCACGATAGGGGACACAGTGCCAGCAGCCTCTGGAGACCCGAATATTAAGTAGACCCCAGTGGTTTGCCTTTTAAATGTACGCTGGAGAATGGAAGGTGGGCTGTCTGTACAGCCTTTTCGGGGATGGGTTGCTGTGAGGCAGGTGGACTCACACTGCTGGCAGGTCAGGAACACTGTGCTGCTATGCTAAAATGAAGTACAGAATTAACTTGTATGTCAGAGACAACATTGCTAGATTTTATATTATGTTAGAAAAAGTCGAGTTTGGTAAACCTTTATTCTAATTGAGTTCTTGTTTTGTAAGTGTTAATGTCTGTTTTTTAACTTTTCAGACACCATATGTGATCAGGCATATTTTTTTGCCATGTACCCAGTACATTATATTCTTGGTATATGTATTTAACACACGTTGTTAGTATTTGAGACTTAGCCTTCTTTTCAAAGTAGAGTTTGAAATCTAGACTAAAATGTTAGAGCTGCTATAAGGTGAAGAAAATGTTTGTTAGTGCAGCAGTTTGGTGGTCAGACTAATCCTCTCTGGATTTTGCCAACAAATGCCAGCATCCTTCTGGCTAAAGGAGGCTGGGATGGGTCACTCTCTTCAAGACTCTGAAGGCTGAAAGACTTTTAAAGAGGAATGTGTCTATGTGAATAAAAGTGTCGTGTTCTTGTACTTGTCTCACATATTGTCAGGAGCAAATCCATACAAATAAGGGTGATTATAGAGACAAAGGAGGCAGAAAGTCAAACTCTGCAACAGCCTCAAGACTGGATTTAAAGACCTCACAGAAATGTTGAAAATATTGTCGTCACAGAAAGTAGGTTTTCCCGTACCAATTTCTGATTCAAAACCTACAAATGAGACTCAGCATAAATGAAAACATGAGGGAGAGAGATGGATAGGATAATAAATATGTTGCAAAACATATATCATCTTTGAATGAGTGGTAGTTATTGAAAAGCAATATAACAACATATAAGTGTGCCTTGTTTTGTACTAGTCTCAGCAGGCAATCAAAACCCTTCAGTCCTACACGGGTTGGTACTGGGAATTACACTGATTTGTATTCCACCAACTGAGATCTAGAATATATTCTCTAGTAATAGTGCCAGGTTCTAGCTATATTTGTTAAGAATTATCACAAATATGGACAGAATAGTCCTGCAGGTCAATCCCAACCAATCCTAGGGAAGCAGTACTGCGATAAACCGGCTTTGGTGATCTTGGGCAATTTAATGTGCAAAACCCTTTGCCATGGAGCTTGCAGATAATGTCACTAGTGCTGACCTCGCCACAGAACTTGGATGGTTGGTAATTGCTAGAGGCGAGTTAGGAGCCATGGGAAGCCCAAACGGTTTTTGCCTGTCACACACCTCTAGGAGGCTCAGAACAAGAGGGAAGGTAGGTTGGCAGATACCATGAAAGGAGGCTTTCTTCATCTCCTGGGCGTTGGAGGCTTGGTAGTGCCCTCTGAGACAGAGAGATAATGATTCAATTCACAGTTATTTTTATTTCAATGATTCGTAGTGAAATGATAAGTCATGCCCTTGAGACTGGGGCTGTAAAATGTCTGGGAGTGGTATTTGTTTCGCATTCATGGCCAGTAAGGAGAGCACTGGTGGAGGCAAAGCCTGCAGGCTGCCTTTCCAATCTCCTCACCACTCTAGGCTTAGCCAGAGCTGGTCGCTTGTCCAAGGCCATGTGTTTCGTGTTGCAAACTGTGTAGTGTTCCAGGGAAAGCCCTGCTCCTCTCACAGGTGTTGGGAGCACAGCTTTCCTCTTGACTTCAGCAGGTTAATAATAATGCAATCAGTGAAGTAGCTTCTGTGTGATTTATTTTGCTATTAAATTCTCATTACTATGCCCTGTCTCTGTCAGTTTTCAACATACTGTAGGCAAAGAACTTACTGTCAGCTTCCAAGATTAAATAATCATTAGGATGAATGAAGTAGTTTATAGCTCTCAAAGTTGCTATTCACAAGGAGGACTTGTGTAACCCTTGTCACATTGCTACACTGGTTCATGAGTACTTTTCCAAATTTCCCTTTGTATGGAAGAGAGCTAAAACCAGGATTTAAATAAATACAGATTTAAAGTGGTGCTTTGAGTTAAAGCAAAAGATTACTTCAGAAAGGAGGCATACATTGACCCTGACTAATATGTTGTCACCGTGGGAACTTCACAACAGGAAAGCTCCCTGCCAAACCACTTCTGACAGGTTAATGCAACTGATTTTGGCCACTAACACTGACTTAATCTGGAAGAGACCTGATTCACCCAAACACATAGCTACTTTTTAGCATGAGCCTATGCCTTTCCTTTACAGCTAGTTTTCTGAGTGTAAGGGTTAGGAGTATTTTGTGTGTTAGTTGCAAATGGTATTAACTGTGTCACCTATGACGAGGTAATGTGCCTCGTCGTTCATTGTATGGATGCCTTTACTGTACAGCCACCTGCAAAAGAGCAAGACCTCTGACCTCAGGATGAACAAACAGCAAGTGAGGACTTCAGGACAAAATCAGCTCAAAACACTTTAGAAGGTGATGGTCAATATGAGGGCTTACCCAGCTTTCATTTGTAGACTTGTACAGTCTCTATCTCCATGGATTTACTTTCTTGACCTATATTTTTTATATACTTTTGCATAATTGTATATAACAGAGAAGGAGCTTCTTCTAAGCAGATCTAAATCATCTGATGAGTCCTTGTGTTCCTTGTGTGATGTTAAACTGGTAGTTTGTCTGGGGCAAGGGGCAGGGGAGGAGGGAAAAACACACTGCAGAGTTCGCCTAAGCTTGTCTTGCAAGCTTGACGCTGTATATGTTCTTCCTTTCAAAAGCATCTTGTTCTGTACAGGTTATAGGGGAAAAAAAATAGAAATAAAAAAATTTATTCAAAGAGGTTCAAGTTTCATCTTAATGGGGCAGTTTTGCTTTTGTGCAGCCAACAGGAAAGTTCCTGTTCTTATTAAGTGGAAAGCTTTTTCTTTGCACAGAAGAAGGGGGAGGAATTGAAACAACAATGAGGTGGAGAGGACCTGAGGTTACAAACTACAAAATGCAAGAACAATTCTAGACATTGAGAGGTATGTTAATCTCTTCATTAGCAGGAGGATAGCTTGCAGATTGAGAGGCCTTTTAGCAGTCTTTATACGTGGGCCAGGTTTTGCATTTTCACTGGGGCAAAAGCAAATGGTACAGTGGATTTATAGGATAAAGCTGAGAAGGCAGTGCTGTGGTTGCTGATCTCCATGTATTCAGGGACTGTGTTCTGTTAGAAGTGTATATGGTGGTTATATAAACAATACAGAATATAAAACACATAAAGTAAAATCGCGAAATATGTCTACATGCAACATTCGTATAGACTATGTGAGAAGTCCTCTCTGTTAAAAATTATCAGACTACAGCAAAGTCAGTGCTGCCACAAGGCTGTGGCATGGCTTAGGAAGTTTAGCACATTCCTTGAGATGAATTATTCTGTGTATGTAGAGTATTTTATGGACACAGTGCTCTATGCTTTGTTTCTATCATTGGAATCTAAAACCTTGCCCATGGAGCAGCATGGATATTTCAGCCTGTAAAACACCACCCTCTACTAAGGTCTGCATACCATGAAGCCACGAGGAGATGGACTGACCTCCAGGACTCCTCTGGATATTAATCTAGCTACTGTAGCAAATTTTGAAATTTACCTATTGCAATTAGAAAAAATCTACCCATTTGTAGTAGACTGTGGGACTGTGCCCACCTTCTCAGAGTCAGCCTGGGTTCTGCAGAAGTTCATGTTAGCAGCTTCCCTCCTTGCTTAATGTAAGCATCCCTCTCCAGGTGTGAAAATGCCTAGGAGGGAAAGGAGTCAGTAAAATAACATTTACACTTTTCAAGTAGTTCTGAGCAGGTAGCTAAGAGAATATCATGACCGAATGCTTCCTCCGTACTTTAAGGCAAACATGAGGCAAGAATCAGACAAAAAAAGCCTTCTGATGGAAGAAACAGTTTAACTTGCTCTAGCATAGGTCACTGCCTGCACCCATATGGATGAGGTGGAACCACACAGTGTCATTATGTAATTACACCGGTAGAAAAAATCCTCAGGGGGGAGAGACCATAAATATTCTTAGATCTTAAGAGCGTGGAAAAAGAAATTACAGGCAATAAATTCTGGGAGAGAAAACTAAACTGCAGCAGGCTTCAAGACTTTTGTCTTTTCAGCAGCCGAGAACTATAGGTCTTGTCTGAGTGGGGGTGATAGCAGGGCTCTTCCCAGCACTCGAGTAGGGAATGTCTCTGGGATAATTGGATGCTCAGAGATAGGCAGCCTCATTCACTGCAACAGCAGCAGTTGGGTGTAACTCTAATGAGTGTCATATAGGGGATGAATGTGCACTTTTCATCACTTTAATTGCTGTAACCTATCCAATCATGTCACCTATTATGATGTAATTATGAGATCAATTTGAAGACTAATCATTTGTCCCACTGCCACATATTTTGCAGTTTCTCACAGCTGCTTGGTAGTCTTAGGTCATAATTTTTCATACTTTCAAGCAAAAAGAAATAAAGTTGCTAATCATCTATATTTTGAAGACAATCAACCAAATAAATATGCTATGCTGCTGTCAAGAAATATGGGGCAGAATTTCCTTTTCATTTAAACATATTGTTTTAGGGTTGCCTTGAAAAATATTATGATCTAGAGATTCATGACACTCTTTGTCAAAGCAGAGCCTTCTCATTTATAACTTACGAGTTGGCAGCATCCTTCGTCATTGTCAGTGACAAAGTTCTTACTGTTTTTTACAGGTGTTCTAAAGAGTTTTTGTGTTTCTGCATGGTATTAGTCCTCATACTTTTAAAAAATGTCAAATTTTGCCCATTAATACATAGGTAGTATGTAATTTTTAACGGTAGAATGTTTGTGATTTTCAAGAGAGTTCACAGCCAAATTTGCACAGTCTGCATTTTTTTTTCCATGGGAAACAAGTAGTCCTAATCATTTATTCATGTTTATGAGGTTGCATCCAAGTAGGAGCTAAGAAATTACTTGAGCAAAATATGAAGCAATCCAGTGGTCACTTCCAGGAATGACCAATTATGTTTGAATCACATGTGTTTCAAATAAAGTTAGCAATTGATCTAGTTATAATCATTCCCAAAAGGTGTGGAGTAATGGGAGATGAATGCAAGTAAGCAGAGCTTGATCATCTCTAATATAGAGTGTGCCACTTATGTGCACTGGAGAGGGCAGTTCATGTGCTGGTTTATTGATTGTGATATCCCTGGCTGTATAACTAAGAGAGCTGAAAGCAAATATAAATATGAGCTGAGTGACTGCTTGATTTAAAAATAGTCATCCAGTTTACTACAGATCTAGCTCATCTTCCTAATTTCGAGTGCTTGTGCCATGTTGCAGTTTTCTTCCAGAGCATGATACGAACTCAGGCTGAAAGTCTCAGGAGTTGAAAAGTAGGAGCTTCTTTCTCTTCAGTTCATTTGTTTCAATAGAGAGGGATGGGAATCACGCTTATTAATTTAGCAATTATGATGTGTGGGACTGTGGTCCCTCCCCCCTCCCTGTGCTCTGTACAAGCCCTGTGGAAGTCTGCACAGAAGCAAGCCAGTTATACATAGTGGAAGCATAGCTCATAAATCTGCAATAATCATTATGTGTGGAGAAAAAGCTTCTTGTGCAACTTTTCTGCATAGCACTGGGCCACTACCCCAATGAATCACAAGGTCAAATTCTTGTAATTCATACTGTCACAGCTGTGGATCACAACTGTATATATAGTTTAAGGATTCACTGTGAATTGCTTTTGAAGCCAGGCTATTCAAGAAATGTAAAACCCTGATCAAATGTAATCTGTCTCTGTAAAAAATTTTTGCCCTTTTGCCAATAATTAGAAAAATGCGAGTTTGAGTGAATATTTTCTCATATTTTAATTACTTTGATTACATTACTTTTAATGTACTATTTTGTCTGTTTATGAAATACAAAAAAATTAGAGCCTGCTTTAGGTTCCTTGTCAGAGATAACTGCACAACAGAAAGTAAATATAGCAAGTTGGTGAACACTCAAATCGGTTTTCAACTTTCCTTCTTCACAAGAAAAGAAAAGATCAATAATTGAAATTTGTTGCCACTTAAAGTTAGATTTGTGTGGACAGTATGATCTCTCAGATATTCCTTTCCAAAGCAAGAACTTTTAGCTTCCTTCTTCTTTTCATTAAAGATACTGTATTCTTAGTTATGTCAGACACACATACAAGCAGTTGTCCTTGGCCCTGGGGTTCATAAATGGTCCTAAAGGCCTTCTTCCAAATGTGATATACGTAGTTGAGCTCAAGCTAGGCCAGCCTCCAAAACTTAAATTCAGCCAATATTTTCACTTTTTGCTCTATATCCAGTATGGCATTTGTCCACCAAAATCAAATGTTCTTATCCTCCCTCGAGCATGATGAAGGTTTTGGTGCAGGGTGTTGGGGTTGGGCTGACTGTCCGTCCAGATTCAGCCCAGGCATTCACCTCCTGTGGGCTGCTTGCCTGCGCGGGTGAGAGAATGCCAGGGCCAGGCATTCACCTTGTGAGCAGCTCTGCTGCCTAACCTTGGTTTCTTGCTCCTTCTGCCTGGGCACGTTGAGTTCCCACACTATGTATTATCTATCTCATACACATTTGTCCTTAACAGCTTAAAAAGTTTGAGTGAACCCTTCATGGCTTCATTCTCCAGTGGATGAAGAGCACTGAGCATCTGGGAACTAGAAAACCTTCATCTGGCATGAGCAGCTGTGGCAGAGAACATCTGTTTGTGGCAAAAGGCCCTGTAACAACCCCCACCACCCAGGCACAGCTCCTCATGTGCCCAGAGAGTCAGGCAGCTTCACAGAGGAGATGCCTTGGGATTAGTCTGGTACAAAAAGATGCAGGATGCACACCCAGAATGCCAAATGGTGAGCACAGTGTTGGTGCAGTCAGCCACAGCTAAGCCTGTTATCCAACCAGGCCCAAACTAACCCTGGTAATAATTACCTGCTCAGTTCTGCAGGTAATAATTAACTGCTCAGAGGTTCTGCAGTTACCTCTCCTCTCCAGAGAAGACCTGAGTCCCTGTCGTTTCTGGCTCTCTCGTGCAGCACCGTGCTGGTGAGGGATTTACAAGGACTCAACACCTTTTCAGGAGTTACCATAATCTTTTAGGCTCAGACTTCAGCTATCTACATTTGAATACTGTGCCATCTAGGCATTTATAGGTATTTGAATTAGTGTTGCAATAAAGATGAGCATGGTATATTAATCAATCATTGGGATTCAGGTTAGCATAGGGAACTGTTTTCTAGCTTTTACTTTGTAGCTTTTACTTGGAAAAGAGAGAGATCAAATGGGTTTTGATTAATTCTTATGGCATTGTCTGATTCCTCCCCCATACTCCCAACGATATGCTTCTATTACTAGGGATCTAGAGAGGCAAATCCTATCCTCTAAATGAGCAGGAGCAGGAAGCCCAGCTGCTCTTCAGCCTCCTCTCAGTTACAAAGTACTCTGGAGCATATGTAGGTAATTCCACATTGGCTTCTGCTGGTTGCAGGCTGGGTTTGGTGGACCATGAACCTTCACTTACTTCCTTGCATGTTATGCCCAGTATTTTTTCTTGATGTTCCTTGTTCTATGTTACTGTCCCAGGAAATTCTTGTGTTGTTGCTGTTGCTTTGATCTGTAGAATTACATTAATGCAATAAAATAGCAAACACTGAAGCAAAGGAAACAAAACCAGCATGACAGAGATACCAATGTCAGAAAATAATGATAACATTTGCAGACAGCCATGCTACTAAGTGGAAGCTAACTTGTTGCTACATAAAGGAAATATTTATAGATGTTTTGTTTCACTAGTCTTATAAAGACACACTTATAGACAGTTTCTCATATGTATTATATTTATTTGAAAAACTTGTGTGAAAATGCAGTAAACTACTTTTACTGGCATACAGACATTGAAGTACCTCTACCTGGGCAATCTGTGCACCTGGAATCTCCACTAAATGTAACATTAATAAATGAAACTACTGCTCAGTAGTCCTGTTTGGGTAGAGTCTCTTTCTTCAGATTAGTTCTTGGGCCTAATCTAAAGTGCCTTGAAATTCCTGGGGGAGCCTCTGTTGACAGCAGTGCCAAGTGCTCCTTTGGGTCTATGCTTTCTAGATTCTGATGCCGTAATATTTCAAGATGTTGGTGTACCCATCACTCTGCTCAACTTCTGCAGCCTGCAGGGCAGTGGAAGACAGCATGTGTCTGCACCTCGTTTAAATTCCTGTTAGGATGGGTATCTGCCAGTACACTGGACTGCAAACACAAATGCCCAGGGAGGTTGAAGGATATGTCTTTACTTAATCTGCAGATTACCGCAAAAGGGCACACTAACCTTTTTTCAGAGAATAGTCTTTCTCTGGTTTGTAATTTAGTAGAAATCCAAAACATGGCTAGAAAATAAATAAAAAAAAAAAAACCATCAAAAAACCCTGACCAAATGAACAACAACAACAACAAAAACAAACAACAAAAACAAACAAACAAACAAACAAAAAGCCCAAAAACCCCCCAACCTAGGCAGAAGAATCTTCTCAGAAATAATTGTTTTAGTTATTGTTTGAAAATAATTCCTTCTGTTATATCCATTTTGGTACAGAGGTTTCTTCTTTCTGGTGCATCCCTTTCTTCTTTGAGCTCCACTGAGTCCTTTCAGCCTTAGAAAAGGCATATCATTGTGTTTGTGTGTGTAAGTAATACTGGAAAAATAATGCACTTTTCACGAACCAATTTAGATCTTTAATCTTGGGTGCATAAACATATGAACCTGTATGACATCCCTTGTTTAATGTTTCTCCTGTCTTAGCCTGCTTTACATTGAGGTAGCGTTTGTCATTACAGCTTAAGCATGGCATTGTTCTGCAAATCTTTTAGGAGTCCAGATGCACTCACAATTAAAGGCCACCTCTTACTATTTGTGTTATCATAGTGCAGAGAGAGGTCACTGCTCTGTTGTGCAAGATCACATTCAAACGTGTCATGAGCAGCAGACCCCACTCCCCAGGCTTCCCTCTATTAGGGGACAATGATGTATCAGACCTAAATTTAGTTAACAATAGCAGCTGTTGGAGTTAAGGCTCAAACCAGCTGGGTCAAAGGGCTCCTTTCTTTGCCCTACTTCCCCTCTGCCTGGAGCTCACCTGATGTTGTGTTGAGCTAATTCAATTTGCTGAGGTAGCAGAACATTCTCTTGACAACAAGGTGAATGGCTTTCCGCTGTGCTGGGGCCCTGAATTAACTCAGTGGAAGATCAAAACTGCACCAGAGCTGGTGCAAGGGGGAGGGAGGGACCACACTGCTAGGGCAGGGCAGGAAAACAGGCCTGGGACCATGGCAGTGTCAGGGCTGATGTCCTTCACAGGTGATAAATCCTCTCGGCATCGGGGTGAACCCTCACTGGCAGCGTGTGGGTCTGTGTGCCTGTCCCCTCCTTGCTCTGGCATCTGCCTGCCTTCTCAGTGAAGAAAACTTCATGAGGAAGGAAACTTCCTTCAGCTGGAAGGACATTTCCACAGCAAAAGAAAATACAAGGATTGGTTTAACACCCATATCACCATCTTGCTGTGATTCTGACATCATGTCTGTGCCAGCTTGAGGGTTAGCACATATGGCTGGGGGTAGATAATACTCAGGCTGTTTAAAAGCATTGCAATTAATTTAAAATCAATATATATATAAATTCAAGTGACTGCTGCTGCAGTCAATGGAGTTTGCAGACTGAGTTCAGTGGGCTTTTGGGATTCTTGGAAGATCCCTCTGGCTCTCAGCTACTGGTCCAGAAGGGCAGGGGTTCCCTTGCTCCGGGGTGACACCTGCCAGCCAGGCCCTGAGGGCACACCTAGGATGGGCTGCCTCTGCCCAGCTACACTGGGCTCCCCATCCACCCAGGGACTGGGGCCCCACGGCCCCATGGCAGCCCTGAAGCCATCAGCCCCTCCCCCAGTGGTGCAACATCAGGGCCACTCTCCAGCCCTGGGCCCACATCCCAGCCTTGGCTTCCCTTCCCCAGGAAGGTGCCTGATGATGGCCCTGGCAGCCCTGCTCTTGGCTGGGGGTGGGATGGGCACTGCCCTGGGAACCCCTGCCAAGGTGCCTAAACACTGCTACTCCCAGGTGAACATCTGGGGCTCCCTGCAACAGGGAGGGGGCTCACTAGGGATCTGTGTTTAGGAAATGGGACCAAACCCCATATTCCCCAATACATGGGAGTGGGCACACAGTTGAGATGCTCAGCAGGGGCTAGCCCTCATCAGGTCGATCTGAATTTGGAGGCTGTGGAGCTGTGCTCAGGCCTTCCCCTGCACCCAGAAGGGCAAGGAGCAGATTTGTCTTAAGTCATGGCAGCTGTTGGTGTTCCAGAGGGATTGGAAACCCTCAGAGGATAAAGCCTGAAGCTGACTAGGCTGCCTGTGGTGTTAGTGCGTGTTAGCAAGTGGAGACAAAGTGTTGTTTTGCCCACAGCATTTACCTTTTTAGCTGTTATTGCAGGTGGAAATGATATGCTGGAGTACCATCCCCAGGATTTCTCCTGATGGTAGATCCCACCTTATTATGGTCTTCCCAGAGAATATTTCCCTCTCCCTCAGAAAAGAAGGGATCAGATGTATCTCAAACTGTTTGCAACAAGCCTGTGTTTTAGAGAACATCCTTATTTTTTTTTTCCCCCTACTGTGAGGACATTTGCTCTCGCTTGTGTGGAGGAAGGGATCTGTTTGTTCCTGTGGACCAGTGTCGGTGCCTGTACCCAGGGGTGCTGCTCAGTCAAGGAGAGCAGGGTGAGAATTTATGGGGGGAGAAGGACTGGGACTCTAGATACCTACCAAAAGGCTAGTGATGAGTACATCCAAACAGCAGTCCAGCAAACACACTTTCTCAGGCTGGTAGTCGAAATGGTAAAATCCAGTCCCAGTTAATTCCTGTCTCCATAGTGGGCACTGTTGCTTCTCAATCTGTAAGGAACTCAGGGGAGATGGGCTGTCTCCTGGATTGCTGGGTAAGCAATTTCTTTTTATGGAACTACTGGGAGATGAAATGTTCAGGTATTTGGGAATGCCATGGAAACCAGGAGGTGTTAGAGGTAGAGATTTTTATGGGAGATGTTTAAGCAAACCGAACATCTGACTGTTCTGCAGATCTTTACAAGGATTGTGTAATCTACACTACTGCTTCTGCACCTTTTGTCTTTTTCTCCTAATCTTGATTTTATATCTTCTTATACACTGATCTACATGCTCAGAGTGATAAGTCACTCCCTCTGTGGTATGCAATCTTCTTTCCTTCTGTTTCTCTCTAAAACCCTATGCACATCTTTTTGATGCAGTCCTCTTCAGACATTCTGCATCAGGCCATTTTACACTTACACTGTTGCACTGCCTGCTACTTGTGTATGTTGAAATTTAGTTTTCTTCAAATTTTGGACGGCACATTTGATTAGTAATAATCAGGAGATATCTAATAGGTAGCACAGTTGAACAAATCACTAAATAGCCTTGCAAATACCTTGCCAACTCATCCTCTTTAAAGCAATACAAAGAGAACTGCAAGCTTTACCTACTTAACAGCAAGCCTTTATTGTCGCTTTATGGTGACTGTCTCTCCTTATGTTGTGCATGATGATCACACAAACATAGTTTAATAAGCCCTAATATGTATTTTTTATTTTAGATTTGATTTTTTTATCAATATATTTATAGATCTATGTTACCCTTTAGCATTCCTTATGTTTTGTCTCCTGGCCTAGCTTTTACATGTCTTCCTGTTAATCTCCATAGCTCAAATTTGCCTAGTCTGAAATCCATCATTGTGCATGGTTTAATGAGACATTTCTCCAGTCATCATTACTGCAGATCAATAGAAGCAAATCCCTGTCTCCTGACTGGTTTAGCTAAGGATCTCATGCATGACTGTCTTTCCAATTTGATTCAGTTTAACAGTCTGTTTCTCCCCCCCTCCCCAACCCCACTTCTTTAATCTGCAGAGATAGATATAAATCTTGAGCCAGGCTCCAGGGGGTTTCTCTTGTATGTCCTTCCCTCTGTTTGTGCACAGCACTCCCTGACCGACTGGCTGCTATTGCCAGACAAACAGCTGTCTTAGCAGTTGCACTAACAAATAAAAGGGGAAGGAGGGAGGCCAGGGCAGTGGTGGAAAGCTTTTTGCCCTAAGGTCCCTTGTTCACTGACTTTACTAAAAATGCAAACCCTAATGGGGGCCCATTGCTGGAGGGAAAATGAGAATAATCTATGATTTTTGGAAAAGAGTGAAAATCCATCATCACTTAGTGAGGGCTTCACATCAGCATTTCTTTTCAAGATGACCTCCCCAATACAAAGAAGGTAGAAACCGATAAGTAAAAGCTGAGATTTTCCTTTTCATTGCTGTGCCCTGTAGGCTGGTTGAGGGATTGACAGTCTCTCCTTTCTCCCCTCTCCCAACTTTCCTTCCCATCGAAATAGGACACATGAACGACGGTCTATCTTCAAGGAATTTTTTGTGCTGTGTGAGTGGGCAAAACCACCCCAGATTAGACACAAACCTCTTTGGGGTTTGGGTGTCCCCTGCCTGCCTCCTCAGCCACCCCGTGTTCAGTTTTTGTTGTCCTGCTGATTCCTGCTGTGTGCTGCTGTTTTGTGAAACTCTGCACAGATGTGTTTAAGTGGCAGCACACGGAGAATTGTTTCATTTGATGAGATTTTGGGTGCCTGACTCGAACATGGGAGCAGATTAAAATTAGACTGCTGGAGTGGATATTACGCTGAGTTGTTTGGCCTACCTTTGTGATGGAGGTCGCCATCACAAGGGCGGGAATGATGGCATGGCTCTGGGTCTGGATCAGCTGGGAGCTGACCATTTGAGAGCTTTTGTCCTGTACTATTAAAGTAAGGTGAAGTTGCCATCAGTTTATCTTAATGTGTTGGGCTGTAACCTTTTGGCAGGCCAGAAAGTGTTTCCCAGCTGACCTTTCTGTCTGTATGTGCACCAGCCTGTGACTGTGCACTGGGGTGGGTGGCAGAGGAGGCTGCCAACCCACCTTTAGCCAATAATTTTAATCTTCTGCTGTTAGTGCAACAAAGCACTAAAGCTCTGTGTCTTTGATCCTTAGTCTGCTTATATTATACCATTCATGTATAAATATGAACAGTCGTGTGCATATTCATGTACAGGAAAGGTTTGTCTTTATGGATTGTGATAATTTCAGGTGTAAAGAAGCTGTTAGTTACTTGCTTTACTGGCAGTAATAATGTACATGTTTCTCCTCAAAGTATAATAGCCCTTATTCATTGCTATCATTTGCCTGTACTTAGTTCTATTTCTCTTAAAAGAGACTCAAAAGAACTTGAAAGATGTATCCATAATTTATAAAGAGCTCTACTATGCTCTTTGGTCCAGGTAGGGAATTGTGATCAAGTTTTCTTTTCTCTGTTTTTGTCTTCATTGCTAGTCTTCTCCCTTGCAGCTGTGCTGGTCTGCAAGCACGTCTTCCTTGTGCTGATCTTTGCGATAAAGGAAATGATATTCTGTAAGGAGATCTATAAGATAAAGGACAAGGTTTATCAATGATATTTCACAAAATTTGGATCCATAGTTCCATGTCAGGGTGCAGTGTTATGGAAGGGGTGTACTTAAAAATTACACTTAATGCTGTTTCATTTACAGATATTGCAAGCAGTCCTTTTAAAGTTCGGTTTCTAAAGCCCATAAGTACCCTCTTCTTGTAGAATTCCTGAAATTCAGGTTAAAAATCCAAAGACTCAAGTGACTGTTACTATTTGTTCTCCCAATGTGTTCAAAGGAAGCTAAACAAGAAAGGAGATATTGCAGTGCTTTTTTTCTTTGAAAGTCGTGGTTTCTGGGATGTTACAGTGACACCTGGTGGAAAACGGTGTTGGAAGTTTAAGAAAAACTGCACCATTTGAGTAGTTCGTCTGAATAGTGTCTTTAATATTACTATTTTGTTAACTACCTATAGTGGTTAAAGCCCATTTGTGTGAGGCCCGTGTGCACTACCCCTTTATGAATGTGCAAAGGCTCGCTGACAAGAATCATCCTCATCAGGAGCAGCCAAGCTTTCCGGTTAGAAAGTGTTTGTTGTGTGTATTTGACAGTAACCAAATTTCCTTGTCCGAAAAGCCAAATACTGTTTTGTTATTGTTGTGATGCTGTGGACTTCAGACTTTAAGATGAACCTTGGTTACATTCCTCACCAGGTTCTTAACCTGCTGGATTCACTGTCCCTGGAAGCATTCAAGAAACCACTGGACATGGCATTTAGTGTCATGGTTTTGTTGACATGGTGGTGTGCCATCAAAGGTTGGACTCAGTGATCTTAGAATTCTTTTCCAATTATAACAATTCTATGTTTCTCGTCTCCCAATGCTTCTCCCTATGCATCCTGAAAAAATACCCCAGACATCCTAACAACCAAAGAGTTCCTTTAAAAAACTTGAAACAAACTTAAAAAATATGTTGACTATTTGAATGCCATTAAAAGATTTTTTTAAAAAAGTTTGAATTTAGGCATATTTCTTTTACCTGCACTGCGTCTAAGTTAGTAATTTAAATCCATGCCAGCCAGTATTCTTAATCTTGAGTGACCACATAGATCAATTTCTGAGCTCTGTCTAATATTGATCCACATCAGCACTAGCACAAATAATATCCAGGAACAGTTTGGGATTATGGTACATCCAAGAGCCATTGCCCACAGGTATTTCAGCTGAACCTATCCTCTCTTGGATTATGAGAGATTTTTAAAGTGTGGATGTGGGTTATCCCATGCCACTTGCTAGGGTATAGATGTGGGTACATTGAATTTACTAGTATAGACCTAAAAGTCCTAGAGACCAAATCCTGAAGGTCCTAAATATCCTAGCTATCCAAAGCCAAAGTTCTTTGCCTCAGGAAGAAATTGCAGCTTCCATCTGCCTGTCACCAGCTTCCTCTTCAGTGTTGCTGGTCATGTGAGCTCTGATGAAACTTCTTCAGCCAAGATGAGCTGGATTAGCAGAGACCTACTATTTAAGCAGTCAGACTAAACTGGCTTATTTTGGCTGTATCTAAGGAGCTCCTTTTTGAGCAGCTTTGATTATGTGCTGGAGTGGGGGCAGCATCCTTCTGGAGTGGAGAAGTGACAAGCAAATTTGGCAGTAATTCCCCCACACCTGCATAGCTGAAAGCCCTTAGCTGAAAGCAAATCTCACCCTAGACGAACCTTACTCTGATCTGGAAGTTGCCTTGAGTAGTGGTGAGGAGACTGAGATAATGCACAAGGGAATCCCCCAGTACTTCCCAGGGCAATGGGAAGAAAAGGAAGGAACCTGGTCCTAAAAGCCTTTCCTTCCTTGGACCACGTTGAGCCGCGTGCTTCCCAATATTCATTGTCTGTCTCCAGCCTGGCTTTCCCTTTCCTCCTGCCTTAATGTATTTACTCTTCACTGTGTGGACAGAGAAGCACAGGGGAATGTACTAGAGCCTGAACCAGAAAAAAACAGCATCAGGTTAATGCCAATCAATTCACCTCTGCTGTTGCTAGGTTAGTGTTAACCAGTTTCTCAGCCTGTTTTATTTCATGACTGCAGAAATGTTTCCTTGGCAAGTGAATGGGGCTTGGAAAAGTGTGGTGGAAAACCAGGTACCCTTTCTAAGCAGCAGTAACATGATGTACCAGCCTCAACTGATCATCAAAATGCTATATTATTTATAAAGAAGCACATTTATAATGAGTAATACACATGCACAAAATGACATAGCATTTGTATACATATACACATAACATATATATGTACATATACATCTGTGTGTGTGTGTATGTGTGTGTAAGCTGGATCAATTTCCTACTGCCAAATTACTTTGTGGATATCTCTGCTGGTCCACCTCAGATGTGCCACAGATCAGGACCTGGATGTGTCTTAAACTTGACTTTCCATAGACCTCTTTAACGTGAGTCTTCAACTTTATGTAAGACTCTTCACCACTCTTTAAGTCAGACACAAGACTTATCAGCTTCATTTTTCTTCCATGATATGGATGCAAACTTACTTGTACAATTGTGCCTCCTCATCAAGAAAACCCCCAGCAAATTTGCTCTGGTTAGTGTCTAGATTTCATCTGAAGGCAGACACGAGTCTGTTCTGTGTGATATTTTGGTGTGGAAATGGAACATTTGGAAACAGTCATTCAAAAAAAGAATAATTAAAATTTTTGCCATGTCTGATATGACCAATGGTGTTCTTACAAAGTTATTCATCATCACCAACAAATTTTCTTAGTTGCACCCACATACAAATGTTTTGAAATAGCTTAATCTACTCAAAATTAACATTAGGCGATTTTTTTCCCACCGTTTCCCTGTTTCCTTGTGGCTCAGAGCACCTGGTTAAAAGCATTGCACTCAGTTTCCTTTTTATGTTAATGATATTTGTGTAAGTAGATACACTGACTTTCATTGGTCAATTCTTTTGTCTCCGCAGCTTAATAAGAAACTATTAAATAGAGGTTGCATAAGTTCAAGACAAGTGCTTCAGGAAGCTGAGAAGTTGTTGAAGGAACAGAGTGTAAACAAGGATTCAAAAAATATTTTAATGATCTGACATGCAGAAATGTCACAGTTGCATCACCTAGCCTAAAAGGAGTTTGTATGGCAAATCAAGGGAAGAGTCAGATTAACAGATGAAATCGTTTAAGTTATGAAGAACACTTGCCTGTGGGATTTCCCACTAAGAAGTCCTGTTGCTTTTTACTGTCTATGGATTTCTGTGGTGTACTGTGCTTTCTCAAGGAATTGTCAAAACTTATGTACAAGTAACCTGGTAAGTTTTCAATACCTGTACCTAATCTTTTGAAATACAGATTGCTGTTAGCACTGTAAGAACTTCATATTACATATCAGTGTTTTCAAAATTACTCTAAAGAATGTGTTTTACTAAGAGCAGAGTTTGAGAATTAATGTTTAACATTTGAATTTGTGGAATCTGGTAAGGAAAAAATCCCACTACTCTGACTGAAAGCAATTACTAAAAATGCTAAAGACCCTGGAGGGTGGGGAAGATAAACTTTTATTCTTTCAGTTTATTCACTTATTCATTTCAGTGTAGTCCAGGGCTTTTCTTACACAATCAAAGAAAACTGTAAAGTTACAAGAAATTTTCTGGGAATCTGTGACACACACAGTTCTGCTGAACTTAATTGCAGCTTAATTTTTAAATTACTTGATTTAAATTGTGGGTATTTCTGTAAGTATTAAAATTAGTGGTCAGATCCTCAGTTTTATACTTTCTTAATATTCCTTTGAATAGTGTGCAGAATTTATTATCTTTACTTCTACGAATGCAAGACAAAGATAAGCAAAACCTCTGAAATCTGGACACTTATTCTGCCTTCAGGAGTTGCTTCCTTGCTTCAATTTGCCAGAAATGTTGATGTGGTTTAGAGCACTGTGTATCTTTGCTTTGTAAAAAGGACATTTTTTGTGTTGGTGCTAACTGTGGAAACCTGCTGCAGAGAACTGTCACCTGCTCTATTTTATTTCATTCACTTGCCTGACAGTTCCTTTAAAACTTTTTGGAGTTCTTGCAGCAGTGAAAGAGTTAATTTCCTTCCCTGGTGGAAGCCTATCATGCAATGATAACTTTATTGGGGATCCTTTGATTTTAGTTTAAATTAATCCAGAATAAGAAATAAATTGCTCTTCCTTTCAGCTTTGAAAGACAGGAAAATCACGTTGATGTTCAGTGAATGTTTCAGGTGTGAAAATTGTAATCTTCGAGTCTGAGAGTTGTAAATCTTATTTTTCTCCTCCGGTCTACTTGTTGTGTTCAATTTTTTTTTGGTGACAACTTTGATTCTCACTATTGTCATGGGGTACCCAGTGTGCTGAAAATTTCTTCCTGAGAATTGTTTTATTAAGGCTACTCTTACCTGGTTTCAGGTCAAAAATTTAAGAGCTGCTATTCAGCTTCTCTAAGGTTGTTGCATACATCCTCAAATAATTTGCACTTCAGTGACTGTGATAGGTTTTGCACACTTTGAATGATGTGAAAAAACAGGCACTTTCCCTGGAGATCACATTTGGCAGGAGAGGAAGGGTGGAGGCGATCACCATATGGCTGCGTAAAACTCCTTCAAAAGCTGGCCAGACAAAAGGCATTTAGCTCTGACTTGTTGTGTTCAATTCCCAAGAGGTCAAAGCCACTTGGCTTTGTCACTTAAGCCCAACATATTTCTGAAGCATTTGTTGTTGCCTCCGTGAACCAGAATGGGGAGGTAAGAGCCAAATTCCTACCTCAGATAATTTGACTAACACCAAGTGATTCTGCCAATGTCTTTGTTGGATGGGATCTCTGAAATTAGTCTCAAGTGAGAAGCTGCTGGTGGGTCAACAATAAATTTCTCCAGATGAAGAAACACCAGCCAAAGAAAATTTGGTTTACAAGAAGCCAATTGTTTAATGTGTTTTAATCAAAGAATTTTAGGGATATATTTTGATTCTTTTAAAAAATTATATATTTTCCTACAGGAAGGAGAACTTGGAATTACTAACCTTTGTAATGTTAGTGACATCACTGGAGCGGTGAGTAATGGTTTACTTTGTTAATTACTGACATTTTGTGTTCCTGCTATTGAATACAGTGGGTACTATGATCATATTTTCAAAGACTTCATGAAAATGTGCACAGTTGCCTGTCTAGCATAAGTCACTAAAATGAGTGGGTAGATTTGGTTCAAATTATTGGAGACAGGGCTATATTTTCTACTTAAAGAAAGTGTGTGAAGTGTGCTGATCTCTGCTGTGAGTTATGTTCACATTTGTGACATACAAAGTTCATAACCTCTCATTTTTGAGACAATGAGTCAAAACTAGTGTTGCCTCCAGCATGCAAATCATTAAGATAGTCTTATTGTTACCTCTGTACAGTTAAGTAGTTTATTTTGTTTTCTTAGTGATTTAGTGTAAGAGAACTTATAATTGTTGAACATTTAGAGTTCTCTAGGACTTCAATGGTTGTGTGTGTCATGGGAGCCTAATCTGAGCTTTCCATAGGAGCATTCTTGGAGGACTTTACCTGATTTCTTAGGTCAGATTGCAAATGCAATTCGAGCTGGTGGGGATATATAACATAGAGAATAAAACTTCTCAGCTCCCCTGAAGTTGCTGAATGGAGCTTAAAGACTAACTGGTAAAAAAAAAAAAGGTAAAAGGATGTAAAGGTATGCATGTAGGATGATAAGCATGGCTGGAACCAGTGGAGAAACAGATAAAGAGGTCTAGAGTGAGGTTTTTGCAAGTTATGTGACAAGAAGCAACAGAGCATGCCCAAAGAAAAAGTTCAAGGAAAGGTTGCCTTTAATATTAAGGCATTCAGTGAATATGGCCACCAGAGACCCCTCTTGACAAACCTTCAGGACCATAACAGGACTTCCAGTAGGAGGCAGATACATGGAAATTAGTTCTAGGAAAGTGATGTTTGTGTATTAGATAAGAAGCATATTTCAATGAGTATGTATGATTATAGTAGATAAATACTTTGTTGTAAAGTCTCACGATATACACAGAAATAAGGCGATGTCCTTCTGTGTATCCTCCACAGACAAAGAATGCCTCCTTTCTAATGGCTCAGATTGTGTTAGAAAGTTATTTCCTGCCAATTTCAGTATCAGGGATTACACATATTCTTTGAAGAGTGGTGAATTCAGTCTGCAGTATTTTCCACAGAGACTAGTAGCAAGCAGCCTCTCAGCACCTGATATCTAGCAAGGCTGGGCCATTTATGATGCTGGGACCATAAAAGTCCCTGTTGTCATGAGGTAGCAAGGTTCACGAACCTGTTTAAGCCACTGAGTATCTTTGCTCAGTGTTATCAAGTCTTCACTATATCTTTCAAGAGGCTTTGCAACACAATATCAGTCTTCTGCTTCTAAAGTTCCAGCTTCCCTTTAAAAAGAAAAACCATCACAACCACTTAGAAGTAGATGAGACAGCATAAACAAGGAAGGTCCAACATCAAAACTGAATGACATAATATTTATTACTTCTCTGAAAACTCACGGTTTTAAAGCCAATGCCTGTTGGTGAGCACATGTGGGAGGGCTTGTGCTGGACAGCTTTCCTCTTTGCTTTGCTGTCCTGCAAACTGCATATCTGCTGCTTCTGCGCAGAGAACAAGTGGTTAAATAAAGCTGGGAGGGTGGGAGCACTGGCCACATCACAGCCAGCTGAGTAAACTCATTCCCAGACCAAGACTGAATTTATTTTGCTTTGTATTGGTTTTACATTGAGAAGGACACTGTACGACATAACTCTCTTACTGTGGGATCTGAGTACTTTTAGTACCTGTATGTACCTTTAATGTATCACTAATGCTGGGGCATCACTTGCCTTTAGAACTCTGCTTTCAAAGTAATTTTTAAAGCCATCCTCTGTCTTTGAAGTGTACACAGGGATGTCAGTTTTGGAATGCAACCCTGCAAACCGACTGTCCACTGAAATGTGTGAGTATTACCTGAGCTTTGGCTCTCTAGCACTTGTCTCCAGCCTGTCAAGTATCATACCCAATGGCAGATTTCAAAATCCAATCAGAGCAGTGTTTCTATGAAAAGATGTAATGTCTACATTTTTTCTCAGTTCCTTATAAAATCTGTTTGGGGAAATTAGTAATTCTTGTTATGCAAGTTGCCTCTAATATCAAAAGTTTTCAGTGAATTTGTCAGAATATATGTATTTTGCAGTTCATTAAGCTCAGCACAGATTTTTAGACAGTGAGAATACACTAGTGCTTTTTGGGATTTTACTCTACTAGGGCTGTTTCAGAGTTGCATGCAGATGTAAATGAAGCACATGGCCCTCAGTAGATTGATTTGTTTTCACTAAACCAGGTGGATGAGAACTATCATTGGTCTGGGACAATTGCCATGATAGCTTTTAAACTTCTAATCTTTTCTGCATCTTTTGAACACCTGAATCTCATTCAATCCTAGCATCACTCTAATGTTGACTTCCTGTTTCTTCAAGTGTGAGTTTTTCTTCTTTCATTATTTGCCAGTGATAAGGTCTTGCAATGTACTTTCACTGTAAGAAACTATAATAAATTTGTATTATCTGTTTGAAATACTCTGTGAATATATTTATGCTAACCCCACATTTTATTAATTTTTTTTCTTGGCAGAACGAGACATACACTAGAACATGTGAGGTAAGTTAAATGCCATCAGAGCAATACAAAAAACCCCCTATTTCAGTGATTGCTATGTCCACACAGTGTTAAGAAATACAATGTAGACACACAAAATTATCAATTCAGAACTAATTGTTTTGTACTTCCTAAAGATGAAGAATGAGTTACGTACCTTTTCAGCATGGTGACCAAGGATGGGTTTGCATTAAAAACTGCTGTTTGACAAAGAACATCGCTGTAAAGAAAGCAGACTAATCTCAGCATTATGAAACAGGACAGACCTATGTAAACCATGTTCTACGCTCTCACAAGAGTGTTGTTCATCCAGTTTTTCATTAATTCCATCAAAGACTATCCAGAGAGAATGCTTGTTACGGCTGGTATGATACCAGCTTGGCAAGAAGTGGAAACCAAGAGTGGGAGCTAGGAGACAAAACTCTTGACTGGATAGAAAGTCTAAATGAAATAAAATGCAATTCAGTAAGCTGCAACCTGTGGCCCTTTAGAAGGAGATCTCAAGTGGAGAGTGCTGTGGATGGCCTGGTGTTCACAGTGATGAGTATGGGTCAATGAAGTGCTGGTAAAGGGAGGGGCCCTTTCAGCATGAACATAGAGTGCAGGATAGGATAGAATAGGACTGGGATGAGATGATTGAAAAACTGTGTTTGGCACTGTTGAGACCTCAGGATGAAGGTTGTTCCCAGATAGAAGCAACACATTTCAAGGAGGTGATGGAGGAGCTGGAGAGTGTCATGAGTAGAATACAAACCCATTGGCAACCTGGAAATTTGATTGAAAGATTGTTTGTTTTTTTAAATGCTTTTTAGTCTATCAAATTGTGATGACGACAAAAGTTTACTAATGCACTAAATGGTGGTTTTGGAGTGTAGGAATAGTCCAAGAAATAACCAAATTACTTTTGTAGAAAGATAAAATGAGTGTGGGAGTTTTGATGCTTTTGTGTTGGGTTTTTTTTTTTTTACCTGTCTGGTCCTGCAATATGCCACTTAAATGTGCTGACTCTGCAAGGTTTTTTTGGGATTATCCTTCCACTGGGTCAGCTGACTGACCTGACTACCCACAAGTCAGGCACACACTGTGTCACTGCAACCAGAGGATCAGGTCCTTGCAGTCTGCAGAGCAAAGGAGTGGGAGTAAGAGTGGGACTTTTTCTTTTTGGTATTAGCTCAGTCCTGTTGTCTGAATACACCTTGGGACTGAAATCTGGTAGTATTTCTCCTTCCACCTAGGAACAGGGGATTGGATTTCCTGGGAATAGTCACAAGAAAAGGCATTAGACTGTGGCTTATATAAGAACATTGCTGATGGATGGAGAAAACATGAGGATTTATTGTTTTCAAGTAGAACAGCTGGCAAATTTCCCTCAAAATTTAAGGTTAGGAGCTTTAGCAATCCTCTTACCTCAAGCAAAAATTGGATTTATGGTTCAGGTTCAGCTAAAAATCAGAAGAAAGAATAACACCACAAAAAAACAAATGTTCAGAAATGCCTGTGTTAAATGAGGCTGAAGGCACTATGAATCAGCATGTAATCTGAGAACACTACCCCTTAAAACAAATAAATATTAGTTGTTAATTAAAGCCCCAGTGTACACTATAACTTATATCTGCTAATACCTGAATTTTCACCTGCTAACAGTGGTGATAATTTACCTGGAAGTGTTTTATTTCTCTGAATATGAATATATTGGAAAAAAAATTATAAATGCTTGCACTTGGCGCTGAATGTCTAGATGTGACATAATGTACATAGGAATATACAGTTAAGCAAGTTTTCAAATCTCTCTTGGTTGCAACTGTGGTGTCTGAAATAATGTCTTATCAGTTCCCATAGGGTGTTGGAAGCATGTTTCCTCAAATCATTGGAAGAGCAATTAAAAAACTTTCCTCACTTGCTGTAATGAATTGCTTCTGAATGAGCTAAAGGTTGATTATCACTTGAAAGGTTGCTGCTATATGGATCAAACTTCAAGATTTTAAAGGCTGAATGAACTCACAGAATAAAATGAGCCCAAATAAACCTCTTGCTGAGAAAAGCTCAAATCACCACTTCTCAAAAGTTTTGGATTTCTGAGAGAGGGGGTCTTGCATGTAGTTTTAAAGCAACTGAGACCGACCTAGATCATGTTTCTACATCTTAAGTTCTCTACATAAAAAGCAGGATGGCACCATATTTATCTTCCCTGCCTGAACTGAAAACTCAGGAATTTTCTGTTCTTAGGAAGTCAGTGTGGAGCTCACTGCCCTGGGGTATTTGTTATGTTTGCACCTTGTAGGCACGACTGTAACAGAAGGAGTAGGTGCTTAAAATGAAGTGTGAATTAGGCATGGCTGCTCTTAAAAATTGCCAATTTCAGGTATTTTGAAAATTCACTGGAAATACATTGTAGGAATGTGCCTCATTCATAAGGAATACATGAAGCAAGAAAGGGTGAAATGCAACATGTGGAATATATTACTAGCTAGTCAAAAACCTTGTCTTCCTAACTCCATGGTCATCACTGAAGTCTATTTTCAAATGTATAGCCCTATGTTAATGCTTTCCACAAAGGGACAGTGTGCAAGGCAGAAACCTTTATTTCACAGCCCAGTGAATTGAGGAAAAGGCTCTCAGCAAAATCTTTGGAGTGAGTTCATGCTAGTGCTATTTTTTAGATTTAATACAATTATTTCCACAGGGTCTGTGTGTATGCAAAATGTCCATTAGTATGTGTTTAAAATGTGTCTGCATGATTCTGGAAGGAAGTTTGCCTTTACACAAAGCTAACCAGTGTGTTCTGTGCCCTACACAGACAGTTTCCTGTAAGTTTGGCTGTAGCTGTGCAGAGGATGCATATGGAGTTGAAGCACTAAGTAAGTCTGAATAGAGTCCTGTGTCCAGTTGACAGTGTGATAAATTCATAGTCTTGTTCTATGATCTGGATTTATTTAAAAAATAGGAATGTCTTGAGTATTTTCATTAATCAGAAAACTACCATTTTTGTTTTCTTTTAACAAATACACTAAAGTTTGTCTTGGAGTAAAACATTTTTTCATCCCTTTCATGGACATTTTAAATCCAGTCTCAACTGTTTAAGATGAAGCCTTGGGCCAACACAGTGCTATTGAATTAGACCCCTTAAAAATCTTTTCAGAAGTCTCTCATGCCTTCTCTATGTTTCTATTCAGAAAAATTTTACTTACTAGCTGTAACTAAAAATGCACTTACACAAGTTGTGGTCCCAACTGCTCACATTGGATCTAGCTCATATCTGTCTGTCTTATCAAACTGTCTTCAAAATGCCATGTGAGTCACGCAGCAACATTTTCAATACATTCTTTTATGTGTTTTTATGGGCTTCCCAGCTTTTAGGTATGTGAGGTAAAAGGTTTTTACCTTTGAGATGCAGGGATTGCCATGAAAGATTACTTCTTACCATTATATTGCATTTTCCCCTTAGGCTACTTGAACAAACCTAGTGCACCGTTTGCCTCTGTCATTGGAAACCACAGTGTCACATTAGGGTGGAAGGCAGCTAATATCTCTGGGGTGAAATATGTTATCCAGTGGAAGTTCAACAAGCTCCCTGGCGACTGGAGGTACACAGAGGTGAGGGAGGACACCCCCTTTTACTTTGCAAGAAAATGAGTTCTTCTCTGCTCTTAGTTTTTTGGTTTATTTACTTATTTTTTTTTTTTTAGAGAGTGATATTGGATAATATGTGAGGTACATGAAAGAGATTTTCAAAATCATGAGTGCCATGGGGAAGCTGAGAAGCAGTGGATTATTCCCTGTTTCCTCCAACACAGGAACTAGGGACCTTGATGGAAACTAGCAGGTAGCAGGCTCAAAACTAGCAAAATGTATTTCCTCACTGAATGGGTAGTTGAAACGTTCAGCTGCTTCCTGGCATGTGCGGATGTTAAATTGCTAAATTTAAACTCCTGAATATTAAAATTGCTAAAATTAACTAAATCAGGTTTGAAAAGAGACTGGAAAAATTAACAGAAGAAAAAATTGAGTCCTATTAAATGCAATATTCCCATTGTTTCCTGTTGAGCCATGCTTGTGAAATGCCAGTGAGAATATTCAGGAGAAGTATGGCTGCAGGCTTTCTTTTTTTTTTTCATACCTTTCCCTAGAGAATTTTTTTTGGTTTTTGTTGAAGCACAATACTTGGCTAGAAAGACCTTTGTTCTGACTCAGTAGAGTTATTCCCATAATTTATTCTTTTGCGTCAGCTGTACAATTGTTATCTTGCCATCATCTCTATTGGACCAATTTACAGGGCATGACAAGTTGGTGCCACAAATCAAAGGTAAAGATAATTTGCTAAGCAGGAAGTTATTCTGAATGAATCATTGATGAAATAATAGGGAGCAATTACTTCAAACAATAAATATTTCAGTGTAACCAGGATCCTTTGCACCTGAAACCTGTGGTATTTGTTTAAAATACATTGCTTGTAATATGCTACTATGTTAGCTTTTTTAAAAATTTTTTTCTTAAAATTTACTATAATATTGCATCAGTCCTTTGATCCACCTGCTCATTGTTGAGATTTGGTGCCATGTTCTGAGGAAAGAGAAGAGAAAATATTGTGAAGAGATGGAAAATCAAAGTCTATGCTGAAAATAACTTTCAGAATTTACTCTTAACTTAACTCAGGATGCTGCCTTTTTTTATCCTGAAATATGTATGTTGTTCAATGAGACCTCTTTTGCCCTCCATAACGTCCTGCGCAGTAGCTGCAGCTGGAGAAAGAAAAAGCCCAATTATGTTTGTGCATTAACCTAGGTAGTATCTGAAACTTCATATACCATCAGAGACCTTCGGGCCTTCACAGAATACGTGTTTCAAGTAGTTTGGATCATTACGTCTCAGCTGCAGCTCCATTCTCCACCTAGTCCCAGCTACCGGACACATGCTTTCGGAGGTAATGAATTGCACTATTAATTCCATCCTTCAGGACCGTAATAAAAACATTTGGGCTTCATTGTTGTTTTTTTGGCAGAAAACATTGGTGCCTAATCCTCAGATCCACGTATATGTTGTCTCTCGGGTAGCTGCAGGAGACCAAACTACAAAACTATAGGATTTCTTTTGTTCTTTTTGTTTGACCTAGAAGATTTAGGGCTTCTCCCTGCTTTTGGTTTTAAAAGCAAGCACAGAAAAGTACATGGCCAAAATTGTGAGGGCACATGGGATACTTTTGTACATAATTATGCTTGTGTTTGATTGAAACACAGTCCTGTTTCCCTGGACATTAAAAAAACCCCTGAAATTTTGCTGTAATGTTAACTGTCTCTAATAGTATTTATTGGTGTATAGATGAATTAACAGGTGTGAAACCTAAAAATGTATTTAAAAATGAAAACCAATTAATGTCTTAATCAAATACTGGAGTCAGATATTTCTGTCTTGCAGTTCCTGCAACAGCTCCTGTCATTAAAGACATACAGAGTTCAAGTCCAAACACTGTTGAAGTTAGTTGGTCTCCACCACTTTTTCCAAATGGATTGGTTATTGGATATAACTTGCTCCTGACCAGTGAGAATCAAGAATTGTTGAGAGCCTCAAGAGGGCACAGCTTTCAGTTTTACTCCACCTTCCCAAACACCACTTACAGGTACAAAAAGAAAATATAGCCAACGTGGCCAGGTATGAAGTCACGCTTCTTGTCCAGATAGCACCAAGTATGCCTCGATACCACTTTTGCACAATTAAGCTGTTTACTTACGCTCTTGCCAAAAGCCAGGGCACTTTCCTTGAGGTAACAGAGTTATCCCAGGTAACTTGGCTGAAGTCAGATGGTGACGAAGGAAAAGCAACTTGATATAGGAGGGAGGCTGCATTTCTTTTGCTGCTGCTTTTAATTCTTTTAGGCTTGTGTAGGATGTTTTTACTATAGTAGGAGAAAGACATAGCAGTCTTTTCTAGTCCTTTAAGCATCTGGAAAAATTCCTTCATTTTCATTAAACGCAAAGGTCTGCATTCTGCTTGCGCTGGTAAATACAGATCTTCCTTTGAAATTATGTGGGTTGTTCTTCTGAGTCTCAAAACTTATTTTGAATTGAAATTTAGAAGATTCTGTTCTGCCTTCAAGCAATTTGGACTTTGGTTGGTTTTATTTTTATTCTAAATTTTCTCTGATCATTATATTTAAACAGGCATTTTCTGAAAGTCAAGCACTTCTGTAGCAGCTTCTCAACTTGATAAAATTTTTCTCAGGCAATCTTTCAAAAGAAACCTGCCAACCTAAACCTGTGTCTTTGGTGTACCATAGGTTCAGTATCGTGGCAGTTAATGAGGTTGGTGCCGGGCCCCCTGCCGAAGCCAACATCACAACCCTGGCATCCAAAGGTACAAGAGTAGCAGAGTTCTTATCTCATTCCTGGGGGCAAACTTGTGTTCCTTGGCCAGCTGTGTACCTGCCAGAAGACACAAATATTTAGACTGTGAACATGTCAAGGAGTTGTACACCGAGGAGTCAATAGCACATCAAAGAGGGTCCTGTTCTTCAGCTGTGGGCGAGATAAGGCAGCACAGCATGGGAACAGCCTGTGGGGCTGGTGGGCCCAAACAGATTTGAATTGTATTACAGATGAGAAACACCACAGTGGTCTGAGGTTGCGACTGAAAAAAACGTGATTCCATTTTCTAGATGAGAATTTAACAACCATCAAACAAATGTATTTCTCCTAATATGAAATACCTAATATGAAACTCTTGTCAAAAATTCTCAATTATCTCAAACCAAATATGTGAAATCATACCAGTTTTTTTGCTCTTTCATGGAAGTATCTATTTTACTATCTCAACTAATTAATATTGAAGATAATAATGCACTATAGCTATTACTCAAAAATTGCCGAATTATTAATTAATTGGCAGAAAAAGATACATGTTGAGATAGAACACAAATAAGACTGAGATTGATGTTATCAAAATGTTCTTTTAGGAAAGACAATAAAAGACTTCCCTTCTCATGAAAAGATTCGATTGCCAAACACCTGGAAATGCTTCAGCTTTATGAAAACACTTCAAGACTGTCTCTGAATTACCAGTTTTCTGCTATCGGTTAGAGAAACTGAACTTGCTTCTCTAGTGCTTTTTAAAATATTACATTGTTTCATGCCTGTTTTTGCATTAGCTCAGACACATTGATATTTCCTCATTTGATGACACCACAGAGGTTTGCTCTAGGGTTGGCTGACCCTGAGTCATAAATATTTGTGCCATTTTTGAAAAGTCTGTGGACTGTGTTCACTACGCCAATCCAATTGCCAAGCAATTAATTTAAGGTAGAAAACAAACAAAC
The DNA here is from genome assembly GCA_013400175.1 of Phainopepla nitens. Taxonomy (NCBI): domain Eukaryota; kingdom Metazoa; phylum Chordata; class Aves; order Passeriformes; family Bombycillidae; genus Phainopepla; species Phainopepla nitens. Next base: position 317,391 of record VXBQ01011232.1, on the reverse strand, counting down.
AAACAAATCAACAAACCCTATCGTCCCCCAAACCCCCACCTTATGCCTTACTAGTTGCCACATAAAATTTCAGTTGTTTCCAACTGAATTGCACAGGCACGTGCTTTCTCTCTGTGCAAACGAGAGCAGGAACAGCCCTTCCTCATGTCCAGAAATGGTGCTACTGCATCAGGCACTGAGCTGTGCAGATCTGAGCCCTGAGAAGACTCGGGGAAAGAATCTGATTGCTGCTGTAGGTTGCAAGAAACGTTACTTGAAAAGAGAGAAAGAGGTAATATTGGCCTCTTGTACTCTGCTCTGAAGGCATCATTATTGAAATTATTCACAGTGCATCATGTGAGAAATACATGCAGCTCAATCTATGCAGATTATCTGGGAATAAATTAAGACAGCATTTGATCACAGTTTTGTGATAGCCATATGAGAAAATGATATCTGATTGCAGACAGCTGCTTAAACTGAAGAGGAGAAAAAAATAGAAGGATTGTTTGCTGATGGAAATCAACAAAAATCATATTTAAAATAATACACCCTCTTTAAGAATGAAGGTAATGATCAATTTAGCAGGGTGTGTTCTTGATTTCCAAGGATCTGAGATTCAGAAGTGAGGCAAACTCTCTTTCCCAGAGCTATGCTTAACCCAGACAGAAGGTATGGATTTACTGCAGTGGTAAATTACTTGGGCCTTTATAAGCATGAAGTCAGTTTATGTGACTAAACCATCCTTGTTGACTTGAAATTCTATGACTTTATTAGAAAAAAATATTAGTAGGTTTATCACCTTCGAAGCAGATGATATCCCATTATCATCTTTATCTCTGAGAGATACTTGTTTTTTGAATAAATCACTACTCATTACAACCAAACACATGAAGTAAACATACTTGCCTTGCTTTTCTCCAGCTCTGTGGGATAATATTCTAGTTTGACTGGGCTTTTCAGAGAAGTCCAGGAGGGTTAAATCTCCTATTTCTGCTGGATCTTGAAGTCATGTGGATATCTTAGTGCCTTCATTTCCTCGAGTCAGCAGGGCTTCTTTTACTCCAGCTTACTTTTCCTCACTAGAGAGCTCACTATTGTTGCAGGAAACAATGGTGTGAAATTCAGATGGTGTATTCTCACCCTGTGTGAGGAGTCAGAATCAATGGTAGTGGTGAATAACTCCATGCCCTTTCAACACACAAAGAGTTTAAGTTTTGATCTGTCACTGCTAATGTAAAAATGTATACATAGATACAGACACACATACCTTTGGGTACACATGCACATGCATGTCTGTTAATGATGTGTCTGAGTTAGCAACGTGCTGTGGTCATCTAAATTCTGAATTTCTCTGTTTGCTAGCTAAGGAAAAAGCAGCATTGCTCTTCCTATCCAGAAAAGAGTCTTTAAGGAAGAGATACACAGAACATTTCCTCGAAGCTGCTCAGTGCCTACCAAATGGTGTTATACACCACAACATCACAGGTAAAATCAGGTTGGGCTCTTTCCTTTTTTGTCAAGTGTGACTAAGATCCCTTTACACCAAGGACAGAATGCACCTCACATAGCTTGAGACAGTATCTAGTCCCCCTTTATAGTCAATCAGGAGAAATAGGAACTTTCAGGGCATGATTTGACATATTTGAAGCGACAGGCATTAGGAAGAGATAAATTGTTCTCCCCAGTGCAACTGTTTCTTCACTGAATCTAGGCAGCTGGTTAATTTTTTACATTGTAGGTATCTAAACTGAGGTAAGATGAATCCATGTTTCCCTGTGATTAATATCTACTTTTTCTCAACATGAATATGGGGAAATGAAGTGATTCAAACTTCTGAATAAAATAATGCCAAGTGTTTAAAATAGTGCTAGTGTGCTAGCATACTAATGAGGCATTTAGTAGCTGAAGTCGCCAGATAACCATGTTATCTCAAATTATTCACCACTCTAATATTTCTTATCTACATTAGTCCTTGGTGACAGTGTGGAAATCTGAGTTTATCTACCAAATTTCACAGAGCCACAAAGGCTCCAGAGAACGAATGTTGCCCCTGACTAAATAGCGTTGGATAGGGCAGAGGTGGCACAGATTATCTCAAGCTTGAATCCTAGAGTGAATGGTGCTTTGTGAGGAGATGCCAGTTGCATCTGTTTGACCTGTAGAGGGGCAATCAGCGTCAGTTTGCATATTACATGTCCTCTCTTTGTATGATTACCTTTCTGAAGGGCAATTCTCTATAATAATGTCATTCACATAGCAAATGAGAATGTTTCCTTATTATCTGAAAGAAGACTAGAAGTGAGGAGAAAAAAAACAGTTAATTTTTCTTTGATGATGATGGGTTGCAGACTGAAAAATACATATTTTTAAGGCAAGTAGAAAAATTAACTGAAAAACTGAAAGTTTTCTTTTAATATCTGTGTGCACATATCTTTCTATTTTTAGGAATTTCTGTGAATATTTATCAGCAAGTTGTCTATTTTTCTGAAGGGAATTCTATCTGGGTGAAAGGAGTTGCAAATATGTCTGATGTATCTGACCTAATGCTCTTTTATACTGGCTGGGGAAATATTGTGTCCATCTCAGTAGACTGGCTTTACCAGAGGATATACTTTGTCATGAATGAAAAGGTAATGCTCTAGTGGTTAATTAATTTCTTGCTTAATTTGAACCATTACATGATTAATTTTACATGAGAAAATATGATTTATGTATAGATATGTATGCACAAAATAAAATCACAAAAATGTATTTTTATATGTTACTAATAATCACATATTTTCTAATTTAAAAAAGAAGAAAGGCTTGACTATCAGGTCATATTTAAAGTAAACACCCTAGATGGAACTCAGGCTCCTTGACTTATTTTTCTCCTTAGGCCATAACTGTTTTGGCTTTAATTTGTTTTTGAGACTGACTTCACACCCTCCTCATACCCAGTATAGGCACATTGTTTCTCTTGGTTACCCATCTCCTTTGTTCGTTTCCTACTCTGCCTCAGGAAGGTGGTCAGATGACTAGATAGTGATTTTACAGTCTGTCATAATTGACAAAATATGTTAAGTGTTTCATACAAAGGCAACAGCTCAAATCACAGCTGCTTCAGATTGAAGGTAAAAATGGAGATGGTAACCCTGCACTGGATTGCCTACACAAAACATCAGTTACACTAATAGCAGACTTTGCATGTACTCATGTAATCCTCTAATGCACAAAGGACTAGAAACTTGCCCATCACGATTAGTGGGGGATTTTTTTTTTAATCCTCTTGCCATGTCTGATTTTTCACTTGCTGCACAGGGAACAGGGAGCAGGAAAAGCAGTAGTGACGGAAAGATACAAATGGGCTGTAGATGAACAGACCTATGGCAGAGATTTCTGAATTTCAAGGTATTGCATCCAGGATCAGAGAAGTTCTTCCCTTCCCTGCCAGACCATTTTCAAAGTACGGTTTGCCTATACCCTCCAAACTGAGTATAGGCAGTTGGATATACAATTTTCCCTCCAGCTTAGAGGTATGACTGACAGCTTCGGGGTAAGCTGTCGTGGCTTGTGTACAAGGGTTATGCTTGGCTGACTGAACACTCAGGAGCCCAGAAGGACCTGGGACTGTGAGAGAGGTGTTTCAGTCTCTCGATCCCCTGAAGGAACTTGGGGTCAGCTTGCCTGCTCATTAGCAAGCACCCTATGAATGCATCACCCGTTTTTCTTCTCGTTCCCCAGATACATGTCTGCCACTTAGAGAACTGCACAGCAGCCGAAGACATCACTCCTCTGTACGTGACATCCCCTAGGAAGGTTATAGCTGATCCCTATAATGGGTAAGTGAACTCCTTTGAGCATTTGGTTCCAAAGGTGCTACAAAGCTCCTCTCTAATTTTCTCCGCTTCATTAGTCATGTAGGTTCCTGTTTCAAGCACTTAAGTTAACAAAACAAAAGTACAAATGGCCACAAATAATAAACTATGAAACAATTGGAACAAGAGAGGTGCCATGCAGTATTGTTTCCTGCATTTTCTTCTTTAAGGCGTTGGCAGAAGAGATAAAGCTTTTCCAATACAGAAATTTGAGTTTCAGAAATTTCCTGCTTTTATGAATACGAAGCTCTATGAATTTTAAATGCTTGTGCTTAACATTTAAGGCATTATAGAAGAATACTCTCTAATAATCCGCTATGCAAATTCCCAGAAGGTAAAAACTAATGTGTCTTGTTTCCCAGCGTATATAGACACTAATAGTGCCAAAAGCATTTTTCTATTGTGTATAAAGGCAGGCACATGTCTTAGCTGCTAAAATATTTGTGGCTTGTCTACAGACTTCTTGCACTGTAGTTATATGGGTTTTATTTTGCTCTATGGCCAGTTATATTTTCTGTCTCCTGGAGGATGGCATATACAGAGCAAACCTTCCACTCTTCCCTGGCACTGCCACTGCAGCTTCACCAGTGGTGAGATCCAGTGCTCTGAGAACCTTCACGATCAACTTCCAATCTAAGAGACTCATTTTCTTCAACAAAACAGAACAGGTCTTTGTGTCAGGTTTTCTTGATGGCTCAGAGTTTCACATGCTGCGATCGCACGTGCCATTTAGTGACATGGAGAGCTTCGTTTATGAGGATAACACGTTTACAGTCACAGATGGCTCGGCAGTTTTCAGCGAAGAGGTCTCTCCAGTGGGTAGTTCAAGCTTCAATGAGTACATCGTGGACTGCAATTTGGTGTACCCAGAATACTTTGGCTTTGGCAACTTGGTTTTCTATGGGCCATCAACTCAGCCTTTTCCTTTACCAACTGCTCCTCGTCTTGTCACGGTTCTATTTGGGTTGGACCGAGCTGTGATCAACTGGAGACCACCTGGAAACACCATTGGATCCAGTAAGTTCAGTTGATTCTCCCTGGAGGTCCATTTCTTTTCTTTTGAGAGAAGTAACTTTATGGCTTCCCTTTTTCTGGTTTGGGCTTTAGTGACCTCAATAGCAGATCCTGATGGAAGTTATAGAATTACCTCTGTTCGAAAAATTTAGCCCATAATTTGCCAGTAAAATAGCTATATTGTCTGTCTAAATTAGCAGAGGTTTGTGATAGCAGCTCATATGTCCCCTGCAAGGACTTTAAGCAAAGCTTGATCTTAAGTATGTTATGGAGTAGCAGTAATGTGGGTACTGATATCACACAGAAAATGCATGGTAGAGGTGTAATGACTTTTGGTCAGTGACTTTGCTATTGTTTCTATCCTCTGTGCATGTGTCTTTGAATAGCAGAAAATTACCCGGCCAGGGAAAATTTTTGTTCTAATTTCATTCTTCATGGGGGATTGAAGCATGGGGCCAGAGGGAAAGAGTGTAAATTTTTAGTGTATCCCTTTCCTAATTCCACTGTTACTGGCATTTTTGAAAGGAGTCTCCAATGTACATCTCTCTCAAGGATGTGCATCACCAGTTGCAGCCATTTGCTCTGTAATAACATGATGTTTTGCTTCACACAGGTTTATCTGCTTGGCAGAACTGGACCTACGATGTGAAAGTGTCACCTCAGCACCCATTTGAGGAGGAATGGGTTGTCTCAAATATTAGTAACACCAGGCTTACAGTGAAGGGGCTGGCCAGCTTCTCAGCATATGAGGTGTCAGTCAGAGCCGTGTCTCCTGCTGGTGCAGGGCCATGGTCAGAGTCATTTAGAGGTACAACTTTAGAAGAAGGTGAGAATTGCTTTGTCACACAGCAAAAATTAAGAACAAAGTGTGTATGAATCTTTCCACCTAGTGAGGCAAACACTTTGGGCAAAGACTGCAAAATGAGGGGCACAAAAAAGTTTTTCTTAGAAGTATTAAAGAATACAAGGTAAGTAAATTTGCTTTTAGTTAAAGTAGTAAGATTCTCAAACTAGAATAATGATATTAAAATATTATTTATGCATTAATATTGGTACTTATTGGTACATTTTTCAAATGCAAATACTCTATCAAAAACATTATTTGATGTGATAAAAGAGGTGTTATCCCTTTCCATTGCTCTGTAAAGGACTTCCTATGATGAAGTGGTTTGTGCAGTGCCCTGAGGTTAATGACAATTCATGGAAAAGTGCAGCTCACCAAATGCTGAAAAATCCTTGCTTTGAGTGTAGATAATCAGGTGAAATGGATGTGTGCAAAATGTTTGAGATTTCCACGTCTTTGGAATGTTTTTTGAAACCTAGTTCACCCAAATTAACCTATGTCTGAGGGAAAAATAGCTTCCAGTTTAAGGCACTGGACTGGCTTAGGGGTGACTTTTACCAGACTTTGGTAAGGACAGGTCCAAACCCACAGTGTTTTTTCAGCATCTAATAGGATTCCAAACTGCCTTATTGTTCTGGATCTGAAACTGCCCTGAATCTCTGAGTTTTTCAAATTATGATATTTTCACACATTTCTTCTTTGTCCTTTATTCCTTAGGACAGGGGCAGTTTTAAAGGTGCTTTTGTAACTTTCCAGAAACAGGAAAGGTTGCTATTGAAATACAGATATTATACATGAGTTGCTTGTTGGTGTGCACAGCTGCAGCTTTCTTCCTTTGCAGCTGAAGAAGAACCATATATGTTGGCCATGGGGCCTGAAGGTCTCTGGAAGCAGCGATTGGATAGCTACAGGCCAGGAGAACTCCTCTATCCTCATATAAGAAACGTGTCAGGTACATACTAAACAAATTGCATGCTACTGCTGCAGGCTTTTTGGCATTTATCAGCTCTCCCTAAATTTCACCTGCAGCACTGAAAGACAGGACTTCTCTCGACTTGAGTGTCGTACAATGCAGTATAGCTGCTTCACTGAGCCAACCCTTTGGGTTCATCCCCTTCCTTCTACTTTATGTGTCAGATTAGTCCTTAGTGAAACCCTTCTGACATCACCACAGTTACACCAGAGCTAAAATCAGCCCTCTGAACTAAATAGTTCTGTCTCCAGCATCCCAATATATGTCATATATTTATAGTAATCAGGACTATATATGTGCAATACATGCACATTATTTCCTATAAAGGAGCATCTACCTTTACATTAGCAGAGCCTAACTGTGCATTTGTATTGATTTTTAAAAAGTTGAAGTGCCTGACTGTTTTTTATTCTTTAAAACAATGGGGTTTTTTTATTTATTTGCATGTTTGTGTAACATGCAATGTGCTTAACATCTTCCTTTTTTCTTCAAGATCTTGATTGGTATAATAACACTCTTTATTGGATTAATTCCATGGGGGAAGTTCAGGCCTGGACATTGAACAGAAGAAAGGGTACCACTGAGAGCACTTATGTATCTGACATCAAAAATGCAAGGATGTTGGCCTTTGATTGGCTGGGTCAATGCTTGTATTGGGCTGGCAAAGCAAATGTGGTAGGTATAGCTGCATTTCTTAAAAGAAAAAAATCCCTTAAGTCAACAATAAAGACTGTAAGGCAGTATTTGGGCAAATAATCCCTACTTCTCGCAACCCGAGATTTGGACCTTTGCTATTACAGTGGAGAACAAGGAGGCCTTTCTTTCCTGAAGTGTTTTTCCACAGTTACACAAAAGTTTGGGGTAGAATATTCACTGACATTTACTAATTCAGGATACTGAATTCACCAGGTACAAAACAGGCAAATCAAACATGCTATCAACAGTTTTGTTGGATTCAACATTGTAAAAATAAATGAAGATAGTGAAAATGGGGGCTGCCCTGTTGATCTCAGCCAATAAGTAGATGGACTTTATTTGAATCAAATTTGGCAGTATTTGTTTACACAGAGATTTTCAAGACTGACCTCTGCTCTGTGATATTTTGCAGATCACTGCAGTTAAAAAATAATTACAATTGCACTTTGTACACTCTCATATCAGGAACACTGACATGTGAATTATTTAAAAGGTATCTGACTTCAAAACTGTAGTGCTAATTTATGCAGTGCTGTCAAATTATGCCTTTCATTTCTTGTAAGCGCAAAGTCAGAAGCTGTTTTAAAAACTGGAGCTAGGAGGCCAGATTTCACACTGCCTTGCACCCTCATTTACACTTGAAAATAGTGAATATGAAGTGGGTGAGAAATTCTGTCAGACAGAAGGCTGCCAAAACTGGGAAAGCGAAGAGAAAAAGCTATTTCAGCTTTTTTCTTTTGTTACTTTCTGGCAAAAATGAACTAATAATTTTGCATTATTCTTCATCCTTTTACTTTGAATGCAAAAGGTTTAGGCTTTGAAAGCTGAAGGCTTGCACAGTCTTTTGATAAACAGCTGTGGGACAGTCACTAATGTACCCTCAGCTGATCAGAGCTGATGATTTAGGTGCGATGCTAAAGTCAATTCTTTTGTCCCTAGATCTACAGAAAATCACTGTGGGGAGGCCATATAGATGTTGTAGCTCATGCTGTGTTCCCAATGAAGGATCTAGTTGTGGATTCAGTAAATGGCTATTTGTACTGGGCCACAATGTATTCAGTGGAGAGTACGAGACTCAATGGAGAGGAGTATCTTGTGTTACAACAGCAACTACAGTTTTCTGGTAAACAGGTGACTGATTTTTTACTTTTCTTTCTTTTTGTGAGAGATGGGGTGGAGAGGTGGTGTGTGTTTTAGTATTTAGATCTCTTGAATATAGTCAGAATTCATAACTGTCAAAATTGGGGTTGTAATGCTGCTCTTTCCCACGTGTGAAAAGTTCTTTTTTTCCAAACTATTTGAGTCTAATGGTCAATTCCAGCTTTCACATCAAACTATGGAACCAGAGCTCCATAGCATCCAGTCTTTTTTGTGATGTTCCCCAGTTTGCAGGACCTGGCAGGGTTAGTTTTGAGGCTTAGCACTTGCCAGTGATACCAGGGTTGCGTTTCAGGTTGCAAAGGTGCGGTTACAGAAACAGGTTTTACCTGTGGAGATGAGAGGGGGAATGGCATCTGCAGCCTGGCACAGCTTGTTGCTGCTGGTGCTGCCACAGTGCTGGTGAGCATGCCACATCTGCCACTGACAGCCTCCATCTCGCCTGATCCTGTCCCTCGTGTGGTGGCAGGAACAGCAAGTTCAACAGCCTCAGGATTGTCAAGGCTCTCCTTTCCCAACCCACCCCTTCTCTTCCCCATCCTCTCTTTATCCCTTGCCCAAGTCAGACACAGGCCTGGTCCCAGCTTGGCCCCTCTTGCTTTGCCCCAGGCTCACGAGGAGCTCCAGAAGGCTGTGAAGAGCCTGGTGCTGAGCAGAGTAGCTCCTCAGAGAGAAGGAGGCTTTTTGCAAGAGACAGTAAAGACACTGGGCAGCATAGCGGGGAAAAAAGGGATGGGGGATTGTTTATTTAGCTGTATGAGGGTGGAGAATGGGTCCCATGCAGAAGTAGAAAGGAGAGGGGAAAATAGAGATGCTGTTTCCACCAATAGCTCACAACAGATCCTGTAGTATGTGGAAGCTCATTAGCTCCCTTTTCTTACCCAGAGACGCTCTGAGGCCTGCACAGACAACCTCCATATCTCTGCTGATCTCTCCCCTGCCTTTCTTCTACAGTCACCCCTCTCTGACATACTATCAAGTCTCTTAAAAACTTGGCTCAGGTTGCTGGCTCCTCATAGACCATTGTGATCCTCTCCAAATTCATCTTGCTTCTGCTGCCATGTGAGATTTGACCTCATTCTTGGTAGGTGGATTTGGTGTTACCTACAAAATGGAAGAACTTTGAGACTGAGTATTCTCCTCAAGAAAAGATCTGTCAGGGTCTTAGCATATCCCTTCCCTTCCCTTCCCTTCCCTTCCCTTCCCTTCCCTTNTCTCTTCTCTTCTCTTCTCTTCTCTTCTCTTCTCTTCTCTTCTCTTCTCTTCTCTTCTCTTCCCTTCCCTTCCCTTCCCTTCCCTTCCCTTCCCTTCCCTTCCCTTCCCTTCCCTTCCCCCCATCAGCTTTGTATCATTCCCCAGAACATTTCACTCTCCTTTCCTGAAAGAAAAGAATTTGGCATTTCTCTGATTATAAAAAAAAAGCCAGGCCTAGTTTAGTCCATGAAAGGGAATTAATATTCTGAAAGGTCAGCTAATCTCACAGGTGTTTTACTTTTGTGAGGGCTTGGGAAGAAGGAAGGCAGAATCTGGTGTGCCACCCACTATACTCGTAATCCTGCATACAGAAAAACTGTAAAACTTTTGTACATGAGAGAAAAGTCTGTGCTGCAAAGAACCAATCTACCTTCCCGTACTAGCCTCTCTACCTCTCTGTGGAAGCTGGCTGGTGTAGACTGTCTCCATGGAAAGACATAAGTTGTCCAAGCTCAGTGGCACACTTGGACTTAGCATGTATCTTCTGGATGATCTCTGGCAGGGGACCAACAAGCTCCAGTTTATTCTAAGTGGCAAACCTCAACTTCCTTGCCCTTCTTTTTTGATTCACTACTTGCTTCTCTGGATCCCCTCATGCTAACCTCAGATTTCTTGCTCTTGCTTTCAAGAACCTTGGCAGCAGTAAGACTGCTTGTCTGGTCCTGTCATTTTTTTTTTTTTCTGCACCTTTCTCTGTGTCAGTGATACCAGCCTTCAACCATTCACTTATTCACACCTCCTACAAACAAACATCTCCTCTCCTGCTTCTCTGCTGCCCTAATCTCTGCACTGACTTCCTGAACTCAGCCTCCTGCTGTGATGCACACAGGCAAAAAGCCAAGTAAAAATGTCTAGATTGAGAAGTGACCAGTTATAGTTGACAGGTGTTTCTTCATTAAAATAAACCCAGAATAAAACCACCAGAAAAAAAGGACAGCACAACATTCTTTAACAGTGGAATTGTTGACCCGTAATAACAGGTCATTATTGTCTCAATATCAAGAGGCAAATATATGTTTGCAGAGGTACTAATATGTATCTTCTTTGCACAGTGAAGTCCTTTACCTGAAAAGAGCATGTCTTACCTCAGTATTAAAACACAGATGTAATAGTTAATTGCTGTTATCCAACAATTAAAGCATGTTCTCCACGTAAGTGGTTCTTACTGTTACTTACCATCTATTTTACTAATAAAGAATTGCTGTTCAGCTGGATCTTCAGCAGTTTGTAGCTGTACCTCCTTTTAGCTTGAAATCTGAATGCTAGGAACAGGAATATAAGAGTCTACTGTGAAAATGGCAGGTTTCCTAAACAAATACAAAGGCAGAGCTTAGAAAGTCTAATTTCTTTGGCAGGAACTGGATCCTTTTATGGCAATCATTTTATTTTCTGATCAGTTGTTTAGCTCAGCTGGTGTGTATTGGCAGAGCTTGATTGATTTTAGCACAGCTACTCTGATTTATTACAATTTAGGATCTGGCATAGGATTTCCAAAGCACTTAGTAAGTTGTTTGCACTGTACCATATGACTAGAACAGAAATCATTTACAGGGGAGTAGCAAAGTGCATTATATGGAAGTAGGGCCAGGATCCTTTAGCTGTGGCTTCGATACTTCTAGTCAAAGGGTATTTCAAATAGCTAAGTTTATCCTGCATCTCATGATGCTCAGTTACATTGTGCCATCACAAATACATGTTGTGCCCAGAGACTAATACCTCTCATGAACTGGGAAATGTTTGCCCGTTTTTGAAACATAACAGAAGGGAGGTGTTAAACTACTGCCTAACTCCTGAAAATGAATAGTACAAATATTTATTTGCCTTTAAATAATGGTGATACAGGGGTCAGGATAAAGAAGATGCACAAACCTATAGGAAAATGTAATAGCTGCAGAAAAACTAAAAATGGGGCAAGGAAGAAGAACCCAAATGCTCAAAAAAGCAACATAAATTCAGGAAGATGTCTTTTGGTGTTGAGCATGGGAGGGAGAATAGGTAAATTGGATAAAATATAGCATGGCTGACTAAATATACACTTGGGCACATACACGCTGTGAGATAGTTTTAACAGGACAACCTACGGGAGCAATCATTCAAACCTTGATTTTCTGACATACAATGTCAACAGAAATATGTCAAGAATGTGATTACATAAGGAGCAACAGACAACTAAGTGATATAGCATTTGCTTTCCTGTCATCATCTTCTGCAGTTTATTAATGAAGAGTCAGGAAAAAAAAAAGGCTGTTCCACTTACATACATAATGGAAATTTAAGCTTATAAAAGAATAGTTACGGCTAGTGTTTGCATGAGAAGTTTGAGAGCTGCTGGAAAACATGTTCAGAGAGGCCCCAAACAACTTGTAAGCTGTGCTAATGATATGAAATAGATTAAACTTGATAACATTTAGCAGACTAACTTATGGAAGCAAATTCGGTTTTATTCACAGAACAGATTATTAAATGTCTGATTTTTATTACTGTTGCATATGGCATTGAATCTGTTTTTTACTGCAGAAACAAGAAAACTCTATTTTGAATATTAGATCCTATTCAAAAGGAACAACAAATCTTTCATTTCCCTTGAAGGAAGATGAAACATTGAAGTAATGAACAGGAAGATTGTTAAATTTCCTTCCCCCCTTTATTTAATAATAAAATTATTTACAAAAATTTAAATATTCAAATTTCCTGCTTAATCAAATTAAATTAAAATTTTGCATCTATTTCCCATAAATAAGGCAACACTTTAAATGTTTTATGTATAAAATCAAAGCTAGAAAACAAAGACAAAAGACCTCAAATACTTTTTTCAAAAGATGATTCTGACTTTCAGACTGGATATCACCCATCTGTTTCAGACAAAGACTGTTAAAATACCAGAGGTATTCCAGAGATTTTGGTAGGTAGTTTCACCAAGTACTTGATATGCTATTGCCATCATATCTGAGGTACTCAGGTACTCCAGGGATGAACACTGTGACAGGTGTTAAAAAAATGTTATCTATAAAATCACCAGCTGCTATAAATAGGTGTCCACCAAGGACCTGATTTTTTTCTAGTGCTATCTCTTTTTGTGTTGGAACAAACACTCATGGTAGTAATGCTATTTTTGCTAATAAAGAGCTACTCATGATGTTGTCTAGACAACTGTTATGCCTAAGGGCTCTTACCTCAGAAGTGAAGATGCGTTCAAATTGCTATTTGAACCGTTTTTTCTTAGGTGGTTGGTGTAACTTTGGATCTCACCCATGGTTTTCTTTACTGGCTTGTGCAAGATAGTCTATGTCTAAACCTATACAGAGCTTCTCTCTGCAAAGAAGGGTAAGTAAAAATTCAGCAGAGGTAAGAAAGTCTATATTTTCTAGTTTTTGTCATAGTCTTTAAGAAAAAAATGTCATCCAGGACTGGGCACACTATTTACTAATTTAACAGTATTTAACAATAAACAAAAGGAAGAGCCAATGGTCATGGCTAAACTACATGTGATGGTTTGTAACACAGTTTTACAGTGAGAAAAACACGGAATGTTTGTCTCACTGTAAAAAACCTCAACTGAACTGAGGTCATGCTCATCAATTTTTAGACTTAGCTTTAGGAAATAATTGCTCCTTATTGTCTATTTTATCTTGGCATTTATGACATTTGACAGTTTTCAAGTGCCTGGAGCTCTGTAACTTGCTCGTCTTTCATGAATCTCAGGACTTGAACTGACACCACTTTCTCACCTGAGCAAACAGTACTCAGCAGGCTTTCCTCCTGATCATCCTGAACGTGAAATGGCTGCATTACTCCAGAAAGACAACGTTTAATAAGACAAAATATAATGAACAATGTTTATGGGTTAGCTTGGTTATATACTAAAACCTTGAGAAAAATGATGGTTTGTTCTCTAAGTGCAAAGTATATAATGTAGAGTAGTTTGAGAAACTATGTTTTTGATCCCTTCCATGTGAAGAATGCAATTATTTTAATTTTTTTTCAAGCATCAGATTAAACTGCTTAAACTTAATTGAGCAGCATCTGTATTTACATGTGCCCATATTGTTGCAGGCTGGCTTTGTGTGGAATCAGATGAATTTTCTGACTGATTTTAGACTTGCTATGATTAACAGTAAACACTTAAAGAATCAAAATATGTTGATTAGGTTTAGCTGGAACATGCAGCTCCATTATGAACCAATTGTCAGTCATAAATCATAGTCCCTGGCATACTAGAATACAGAGATTAGAAGTGATCCATCCTATTTGACCTGATAGTGTGTGAAAGCTTTTCCAAATTTGTTTTGGATGACATGGTTCAAAGACATTTCTGAGATGGCAAAATTATGCCTTTTACAACATATTTAATCTTTTACCAAGATAAATTGGGACCTAAAAAGGCCTGTTAAGTTTTGACATACAATAAACAAGGCAGATTAAATCACCAGTGATCCCAGTGGAGAAAAATGTTAATAGATCTTAATAAATAATGGAAGTAAACTAACAGGGTCAAATAAATCTGGATTCCTGATGTAGTGAAGTAGAATGAATCTCATGCTCTGAAGTAGACTTCACTGTTTCAGTGGAATTGCTGAGAGAATTTGGGCTGATTTATTTTAAAAAATATTTTTTCTGCATCTATGCAGCAGAATCTTACATGATTTTATAATTATTTTCCAATGAAATAAAGGGAATGAAGGCCTTTTTTTTCTTTCGGAAGTGTTTCATATTCTGAAAAGTGCTCTGGTTTAAAGAAAAATTTTTGATTTGATTTCCTTCCTCCTACATTTTAGAACTTAAATTTTAAGTATTAAGAACTTGAATTATAAGAAACTTAACAGCATGTCAAACATTGCATGAATCTCTTCCCTCTACATGCGTGCTATCAGTTTGCTCATTTCATACGTTTTCACAGTTGTGGTAATGCCATCATCACGGAATTTGCAGCATGGAGTACTTCGGAAATATCTCAGGGTGGACTGGAATACTACAGTGGTCGTCTGTTCTGGATTAATAGGCTTCAGATCATTACAGTCCAGGAAGTCAATCAGAGCCTCAGCGTTCCCTTCTCACAACCAGCAGAGTTTACAGCCTTTACCCTTGTTCAGGCATCACTTAAACCTTTGCCAGGTACATTATTTTCTTTATCTAAACTCCTCAATAAAGGTACTCACTGTCAGCCTTCAATTCTTCTTTGTCCTTAAAATTCTTTAGTTATTTGACAAAAAAGATAAGGACAAGAGCAACTTATTAATAAATACATCAGGATACATCTGATATGCATACACATACACATACACATATACATATACATACACACACACATATGCATATACATACACATACACATACACATACACATATACCCAGCTGATAATTATATCAGGATATTGTGCAATTATAAAAGCTGATGGTGTACATATGGATTAAAAGAATGTGTGTTGTTACTTATTGTTTCTATTTAATATTGGCTCGCAGGATTTAATTTAATGTTTTAAGTCACGTTTGAATAGTCTACCTGTTCCTCACATTCTTTAGATTATTATTATTTCCTCTGTTTATGGACAGGAAATTTTTCTTCTACACCAAAAGTGATTCCGGATTCAGTGCCAGAGTCTTCTTTCAGAATTAAAGGAAATTCCTCAAGTTTCAACATCACTTGGAGTCCCTCCACAAAGGTGGAATGGGGAACTGTCTTTTACTGCGTGGGATCAAAAGTTCTACAAGTGAGGATATTGATGCAATCCCTCCCTATTATCTACATGTATTACTGCATCTACTTGCTGACGCATTTATTTTAAAAAGAAATGGGGTTTGTTTCTTCTCTGACATTTACAAATTGGTCAAGAACCAAACAAAATTGCAAACAGGGTGCAAGTTGTCCAGCAGTGGCTCTGGGCTAGTGGGGTGTGAAGAGTCAGGCAAGTGATGAAAAATTTGTGAGAAAGTCTCTCACAGTAATTCAGAGACAGAAGTGTCCTCTGAGATGAAAACGGGACAGCCTTTGCCTGAATGTGAAATCTAGCCTTCATCCCCCCTTTAGGGCATTTGGCAAGCTTTACTTTAAATTCAAAGGGCAGATTGCTGGCACGTCACTATGCATCACTACAGTGCCACAGAAGCTGGTGAAACAATGACCACTTACAGGAAGAGAAGCTGTGTTTTGATTTAGTTGACCTGTTTGCTGAGGGAATTTTGGAAAACTGAAGGCCTTTTGAATAGGAAAAAAGTCTTGCTTTATTTTGTTTTGTTTAATTTCATTTGCAGTCCCTGGAGAGTGAAGGATGCCTTCACCCCCATAATCTGACAGTGCCATCCTACCGAGTGGATTGGCTGGAACCATTTGCACGCTTTGATTTTACTGTCACCCCGTACACATACTGGGGCAAGGCACCAATGACAACTGTATCCCTTCGAGCTCCTGAAGGAGGTACTAAAATTTTACATCCTGTTCCTCATGGGTACTGGGAGCAGCTCAATGTCAGCAAGTAAAACCCTGGTGAAGGATGAGCAGCTTTCAGAGCTAGTTAGCTGCAGGCAGAGTTGCAAGGACATGTTTCTGAGCATCTTTGGCAATCATCTATTGCATACATAAATGCAGGCAATTGAAGTAATTGAATTCAGAACAGAAAATGCAGGACAGTATATCCAGCATGTGTCTGTGACTATGAGCAAGAAAGAGAAACTGAATTCATTACAATGAACACCAATGGCTGCATGCAATATCTTAACCACTTAATAGATTTTTAAAAAATGTTATGCACATTTTACTCTTGCTTCAGTGTTTATTTTTGCATTTATGCATGTCAAAATTAAGTTAGCTAAAATATAGTGTTAAGTTTCTGACGCACTGAGAAAGCTTATGAGATACAGCAGATTTTGAAGTGAATAGGAGAGAGATAGAATACGCTCTGTGCCGTGAAGATTTTTACAGCCCCGTAGTTACACACAGGACTTGGCTAAATAGATATGTCCCAATCTCAGTGCAGGAGTGTGTTTTTTTCCTGTTGATACAGCTCTATTTTTGGCTAGGCAAATTAAAATCAGATAGCCTCACATTGATGAAAAACAGAAAAGAATTACAATTAAGTTTTAGATAATCCTCTGTAGAGTTAGTTATGCGGTAGGGTTTGTGATTTAACAGGAGTATTTTGTTCTGTGTATTTTATCTTTTTTTTTTTATACAGTTCCTTCAGCCCCTAGGAACCCTAGAATATATGTGTTACGAAATAACCTACAGGAAAGTGATGGGAAAGTCCTTGTGGAGTTCAGATGGGATAGACCTGAAAGAGACAATGGAATATTAATGCACTTCAGAGTTTACTATCAACTATTGAATCAGAGCAGCGCTGTTGGCACTTTCATGGAGTGGATTGAAAGCAATGTTAAACCCACCCAGATGCAGTTTTCTCTCAAGGATGTGCTTCCACGCCTCACAGTAAGGTTTCAGGTATGAAAAATTACTCAGCTTGTCTCGTGCTAGATGGTAGATGTTATCCGTGCAGTCTGATTCGTTTGGGAGATGTTTTTTTGGCCTAGGGCAAGAGCTTGTGGTTTCTGCTTGTAGAGCTGGTGATTTGCTGACTCATCCATGGATACTCAGCTTAACCTCTCTGTGTATCGTGTTGTTCACTAAATGGTGAAGCCCAAAAGAAACTTTTCTGGAGGTTTCCCCAAGCCACTGCTAAAAATTGCCAGTTGAACGCAAATTCAACTGCTCTGGTGGAGAGTGGCAGGCCTTTTGAACAGACCAACAGTTTGAAAAATGCAAGGAATCATGTGACTTCCATGGAAAGAGACTTCCAGTTCCAAACTTGTCCAGAAGTCATATTTTCATTGGGATAAAAGTTTTGGAATAGACTGAATGTGTGCTTGAAAGACAAGCTAAAAGCATGAGAGCATGTAATAGATCAGATACTAATAAGAGAGAGAACACCATGTTGGTCGCAATGTCAGCAAATAGTAGGAATTGCTCCAGACTGGGAAAGGAAACAAAAAGACGGTCTTTGAGATTTAACTGTTAGATGCAGCATGGATTGTCAATCTCTGGGTCACTACTTAATATTCTCTTCATGGTCATGATCCCAACTAGAATGTAGCCTTTGAACTGACCAGCACAGGCTTATGTCAAACCGAGCACACACTTATCTTCCTAGATGAGCAGACAGGGGATTTGTTTCTGTTGACTCGACAGGCTCTCAAATGCAGTCATTTATGCTGTTACTTAACATAAGTACCGACCTCCTGTCCCACAGGTGCAGGCCTTCACCTCTGTAGGTCCAGGACCTTTGTCTGATATGGCAGAGAGGAATTCATCAGGTATGGATGATTTAGTTGCCATCTCATGGTTTGTGTGCAATAGCTGGTGAAAATGACAGTAGAAGAAT
This sequence comes from Phainopepla nitens, assembly GCA_013400175.1. NCBI lineage: Eukaryota > Metazoa > Chordata > Aves > Passeriformes > Bombycillidae > Phainopepla > Phainopepla nitens. The sequence goes on along the minus strand of VXBQ01011232.1, from coordinate 299,244 downwards.
TTGGCAATCTGATAAATAGCCTCCGACATTTTATGTGACATACAGCGGACACAATGGAGGAAATGGTTACATCCTCTGATACCAAAGATTTACACGTTCCTTATCATTAGACTAAATTTTGGGAATTTCAAGCCTTTCTCAAAACTATACTAAATTAGATTTTTTGTGCAACTCCAGGCTAGCATGGTAGGTTTTCACCTGTAATCTGCATACTGCTAGAGATCATAATATATTTCTAATTAGGCTGTCAAATTAACCAGGAGAGTTTGAGATCCAATAGAGATCATAGGCTATTTCTAGTTTGACTGTTAAAGGTAATTAAATGAGCAAATCTGTTTTACTGTGCTTAAATTTGTTAGGTAAGCATTCACAATGCCACTGAAAATAATCTCAGTAGTTTGACTGTGATGGCAAGAGGGCATCTCATTACTTTATTCATTTACTGTGGCATACAACAAAATACAATAAGTTCAGGCCTATCATTTATTTGTATCTCATACTTGCTTTCCTTATGAACAACTGTGATTATCTAGGATAGGGTTTTTTTTTGTTAATTCTGCTGTGCTCTTTTCCTTCCAGATCTTTTCCCTATCCCAGCTCTAATAACCATTTCTGCCAGTAAGTTGTTTCTTACTGATATAGACAGTGGTCATACCATATGGGAACTTTCAGCAAAGACTAATGTAAAAGATGTCTGCTATACTGCTAATGATGACAAAGCATACCATATCACTGAAGATTCTCTTTTTATTCTGGATGTACAGGATGCTTCAATATTTCAGGTATTCCTTTGTTCACTCCCTTACTTGACAGAATCTAGGAATATTATCATGACATGACCATTATTGCCATTATTTTATGGCCAACTGTGTTTTTTAAAAAGTAGAAATGACCAGAATATGCCATTGTTAAAGTTGTCCTATTCATCATAAATGGTTTTACTGACATCTGCTTTGTTGATAAGATATTTTATCAGATGTTTAATTTAAAATTCGTAGTAGCAAATACAAGAAATTTTTATTTTGCATCACATTTAATTTAATTTAATGTAATTTAATTTACTGCATTCTAATTTCAAGAATATGGACTCAGCAATTGATATTTCTGAAACAACAGTTTTGATTTGTCTAAAAACATTGCCAATCCATGACACAACTTTGTATTTTGACTTTTTCTTCCCAAGTAGACATTTTTCTTTCAGAAACAAATTGGTTTTCATAACGTCTTAACATCAGGTTGGAAAATTCTGTCCTTTTAAATTTTTTTCTTAAGTTTTTCAAAGATGCGCATCTTCACAATGTCACAGCCATCACAGTTGACTGGATTGCAAGACATCTCTTTGTTGCTCTGAAAACACCACAGAATGAAACTCAAATATTTGTTATTGATCTTGAGCTCAAGAATAAAACTCTAAAAGCCTTGAACATGCAGATGGGCAAAACTAATTCAACTGTATCATCTCTGTTGTCATATCCTTTCTTAAGGTAAGGCACATATTACTAATAACTTTTTAAAGCAAATTTTAGATGTGATTTTCATTAAACCTTTAACTGTTAAAGACCAAAAAGGATTTTCTTTTATTGTAGATGGGTTTTGGCATCATGTAGATCTTAGAGATTTTTGGATGTAGTACTACTTTAGAACTGCTAGTTGAGCTTGGACATATCTAATTTCAAAAATATGTCTGTGTTTGAGTAAAGATTTCAAATTATGCTTAAATACTGATCGGCTCTTCTCTATGAGTAATGCAGATGAAAGTCAGCACCAGACAACAATTTTTTTACAGTACCATTTTATCCAGAATAGCCAGTTACTGTGTCAGACTAGGATTGCATTTAGATTGGTCAGGCTGAAGTTTCTCTGCTGAAAGTAACGCATTTTCTTTGACAGCCGTGTGTACTGGATGGAAGAACTGGATGATGGCAACCACATGTTTTATTATGATATCCTGAACAACACCGTGCACCACATCCTGGGACACGGATTGGCAGAAAAACAGATGAGGAACTACTGCACCTGTAGCGTCACAGAAGCGGAGCTAGGAAGACCTATAACTATAGATTTGTCTGACTCCAAAAATCCCCAGCTGCTTTTTATCAGAGGAAGAGATGAAATATGGGCCTCAGATCTGGATGGTTGCCACTGCTGGAGAATTATCAAAATATCAAGGATTCAAGGTCTGAGTGTCTTCTATTTTTCTATGTAATTTGTGATTCTTGCTGTCTCTTACTTCAAACAACATTCATTTCAGAAAATAGCGTTCAGAAGAAACTTTGTTTATAGAACTGATTCATCTATAGTCACTATGGACAAAATGTTTGTGTTCTGTGTTCCCAGCTATGTACTCTGTTCTTACAAACCAGGAGAAAGAGCAGTGTAAAGATGTTTACTGATGCAAGTGTGCATTCTAGTAAGATGTAAAAGAAGAGCTATGACCTCAAGTGCTGCTTGGCAATAGATTTCACTTAGAATATTAACACATTATTTTGCTAGGGTTTCTTATTAGCTACACCTATTGCAGTCTATCTCAATGAAAAGATAAAATAATAACTTGTGCCTGAAAATGGCATTACAGACTTCATCATGTGGGAATGGTACTTTACACAGGTAGGGTCTTGTATGACAAATTATCCATGTGTCTTGTATTCATGTTTCTTCTTGTGATAATAGCACTTACTCTTGATTCCTTGGTTTTCAGCTCAGTTCTGGAGGTGTGCTAGTAAAGCTGCTCTGTTACCAGAGGAGCTGTCATAATTGTTCCTGAGTGATGGCAGATCATGGGGATTTTCATCTTGGAAAAAAGAGCGAAGTTTCTTTAGACAACTCCTGCTTTCGTGTTTTATTTCTTGTGTTTGTTAATTGAATAGCAGTTCTCATAATTATGGATAATAAAACACCTTCAAATGTACACTTCTAAACTGGAATAACAGTGTCTCAGCTTCATGAGACCCACTGGAAAATATCATACATCTTTTCTCAAGGGGAAGTATTTAAGGAGATGGCAAGGTACCTATATTGACTCACTGAGAATACAAGCACCCGTTTGCTCTTGTAAAATCATCTGCTCAGGGTTGACTATAAAACTTATTTATATAATGCTTTCCTACAGGTAACAAAATTGGCAGCTTGACTGCAGATCAGAAATTTATATACTGGACCGCTGAAACAAAGGAATACTCTGAAATTTGGCTAGCAAATAAACAAAGCACAAAACACTTTCTTCACAAGAGAACAAACCATACACTGAAAATCTTGGCTTACAGCTCAGCAGCACAATCATATCCAGGTAGAGGGAGTTTGGGTTGTTTTACAAATGTAACCAATTTCTTTCAGAGCATGTATTTAAGTTGCAGATTGTGCTATGTGTATTTATGTAAAGTATGCTTCATGGATTCAGGTACCTGCTACAGAGAAACAATTTACACACTTTTAAAAGGATGAATATAAGGACTGGCCTGTGTGGGTCACAATGGAAGGCCATGATGATGAATATTGCCCCTGTTTGTTAATGCCAAACTATGCCTATTTTCAAAGTTGTATCAGACCTGGAGATTCAGAAAAGGTGGTGCACTACAGCACAGAAAAAGAGCAAATATATTCCACAGTGTTACAGCAAGAGTTTGATAGCGATGCCTGTTATGACACAGATTTCTGAGTTTGTTCACAAGTATGTAAAACTAAAAAAAATAAAAATCTATCCTTCCAAAGACAGAGAGATGAGAACTCTGCTCAATAAAGTGATTTATAATGAAGTACCCAAGAGACAACTACAGGTTGCATTATAGTAGACCCAGGCTTCACTTGCAACTCTGAATATTTTAAACCAACCATTGTAGAATGATAATGAAAGAAATAAAACATTAGCTTTGATAGAATATTAGGATTCATGGTACCTAGAGTAAATGCAGAGTTTTAACAACTACTAGCATGCTGAATATATTCAGAATAATTCTTGAGTTCCAGTTTTGCATGAAAGCCTGGTAAATATACTAATGAATATTTTAACAAGATGAACTTATTTGGAATAAAAAAAATTCGCATTCTTTTGGGTAGCTGGTACAGTCATGCCTGCCTGCGGCTGCTCTGACCAATGCTCAGGCTGTCCTTGCCAATACTTTGGGCATGTTTGTTCTCATGAGATCTGTGTGGGCTTGGCACTGGTGCAGGAGTCTGGTTTGGCCCTGGTACAGATAGTGCCAATCCCTATCCCCAGGGACAGGGTTTCCTGCAAGAGCCTCAGGCTTAGCTGGTGCAGAAACAGAAGAACCAAATTTCAGTCCAAATGGATTATTTCTACCCAGAGATCCCCAGAGAGATTTCCTAATTTACATTGACTGCTGCAAGTATATTTGGAGGAATATGCATGAACCTGACTTTGGTAGGGTTGCTCACTTTGGGAGAAAAGGTCTTGACTATGAGGTCAGTTGTTGTGGCCTAAGGGCAAGCACTGGTCCTTGTACCTTCTTCCTTGTGCACATGCCTAAATTTCTTCCTTCTTAGCAGGAAGTCCATTTAATACATTTTTATTTTGTTTTTGAAAGCACATCAAGTGACGAGGAATTTTCTTTAGTTATTTTTCAGTAACTGTCAGTGTAGTTTTCTATTGTTTTCACCCTCCAGACTCCTTTCCTACCTCTCAAATTTGTCTCTCATTATCTGTTGTTATGTCACACATGGAAAGCTGTTGGGAAGAAAAAGCAGATAACATTTAATTGCTAGAGAAAGGCAATGTCTATTCTGCACATCTGTCTTTCCTGTAAAAGGCAAGTTTGGGCTCATCAATATGTTCTGCCCTGACAACACAGCAACTACAATTTGCATTTCCATCTTTTACTTCAAGAAGAACCTAAATTCTTTATTAAAGTTGTGTCTTATCAAAGATAAATGAGAGTTCCTTTGAGGACCACCATTTTTGTGTCCATGAAAGCAATCAAATAAAGTATTTTCAGGTGGAATTTCCTTTTGTTTCTCTTTGTGAGACCAGAAAGACTACTTTGTAGGTGTGCTTTCTCATATGAATGGTGGTAGAATCTCCTGCAAGTTTCGATTGGTCCAGCCATCATTTCAATTTTTTATCTTTTGATGTCTTTCCTAGACAAAAGATGCCTGATTCTCTTGCCAGACACTGAAAAACCTACTATCCTTGTTACGACTAACACCAGTTTTACACTAAGCTTGCCATCTGTCACACCACAGCAGCTATGCCCTGGCATATCCCAGCCCACGCCGACGTACCTGGTATTTTCCAGACAAATGACAAACATCTGCAGGAACTCAAGATACTGTTTGTCTGCTCCACAGCAAAAAACATTGGTATGGCTACTTCACACAGAAATGCATGGGATGTCATCTATAAACAGGGAATATGATATCACTTCTAGTGATTTTATGACCCATTCTGTAGCTTTCTGTCAGCGAGTTTTTCCATTTCTACATCCCAACAGTAACTGTCCTTGCTATATGGTATTTGGTGAGTGGTAGATTCCTTAGTTTTCCTCTGTGCAAGTACCACCCTACTTTTTGGCTTGTTTTTTGGTATGTGCTTTCTTTTCTGTGGGGAGCTGTTACTGAAATTGTGATTCCAGCATTCTTTTTTTAACCACTAAAGCATATTGCAATGCAAAAATACCACTGTATTACTTTTTTAACACATTTCATTGACAAATGATTGGGTTGACATATGCCTCTCTTTTCTAAGAATGCATGTTTATTATCTGACTTTGACTTGCAGGAATATCAGGGTCCTATTGCTGTCTTAGAGAACCTAGAGCCATTTTCGAGTTATACCATACAAGTTGCAGTGAAAAACTACTATTCAGATGAGGAAGCACTGCCTGTGGGAGAAGGCACAGTTGGCACAACTCTATATGGAGGTTTGTTTCATATTTTATTCTGATTTTGAACAGAGTTCTCATCTCAGTTAGGGAAAAGTATATGAAAGTTTGGGTTGTAAATCAGAAAGAGGACAAATAGTCTGCTTAAAATATAACCCGTGTAGATCTTTATAATGTTTTGGCAAGCAGACTTGATGAATTTGTAAGATTCATTCAATGTATTTGTATATATTCTTTAATGCTTTGGCTTATTGGCTTCCTGAGGAAAGATAGATTATGGTTAAAACTAAACAGTTGCAGTTTCTGCCTTGGACCACATCTTTTAATAAGTTGTATTTGAATGTATGTTCAAATATATGCGGTTGTGTATGCTTAAATATCTGTGTTATGTATTCATTCAGCATTAAGAAATTTTCCCTTGGCTTGATGTCATTCTCATAATTGCTGCTTCTAAAACTAATGCAGATTTGTTTTGTTATGAACCAGGCTGGAAAGACAACGCTTCGCTTTTACTTTTGGCCTGAATGAAACAGCTCATTATCAGTTGATTTCAAGAGTTTTGATGTACCCTTTCAGTCCTCGTTCTTTGAGAATACTACACTCTGAGCTAGATGCCTCCTGTGCTTGCAAGTACCTCCGTTAGGGCAGGAAAATGCTTGTACTCATTCCCTGTTCCACTCTACCTGTTTGCAGCTTCGCCATTTTTCTTGAAGCTCTTGACATCTTCCAGAAAGAGAAGGATCATGCAAAAAGTGCATGTTATGCTTTTGCACGTGTTGCAACCCAACCCAACAGAACCACCTTGCTCAGCACTTTTTCTTTGTGTAATTTTGTACATGCACACTTGTCTGTGTGAGGAGCTGCCTTTGTTCTCCTCTTCTGATAACTTTCCCCGTGCTTCTGCTGAACTCCTTGGCTGAAAACATGGAAAGCCATTTCGGGAGGCAGCTATTGCCCACAGTATAGACAGTGCTTGCTCTTCTGTTGTGTCAGTTTTGCTCAGTTGTGCCTGGTGTCACCAGCCAGTGTCAGCTTGATCCACTGTAACTCCTCACTTGCAAAGCCATCAGGCACCTCTGTTAATTCCTGAGTCAGAGAGTCAGAATTATAGCCAAGTCTACATGACAGCATATCTGTGTTTTGCTGAAAGATTGGGGAGGTGGTACCTAGAGATACTTGGTGTTGCACTCACTGGGATGTGGGAATGCTGTGGCCCCCATCTTCATTAGTTTTTCTTGCCTGGGTCTTGTCCTGTAGACTTGGAGTAGTTTTGAGAGAGGGTAAGGGAGTGAAACTGAGAGGCACAGCAGCCTCTGGCCCTTGGGTACTGGCTCCCTTGGCCCAGCTGCATCAGGGCTGGCTGTGGCTGGCACAGAGCCATGCAGGCTGCACAGCTGTGCACGTGGATATTGCTGGGACATGCAGTGAGGGAACCACAGCAGGACTCCTAAGGTTTTCCCTTACCTCTTTTTACCTCTCCTTGGATTTTGGCTGCTTCAGAAGTTTATGAAATAACTGGAATTGTAGTACAGACAGCCACCACTCTGTTTTTCTTACTTTCCTAATGTCTCTTTCCCCTAGTGATCAACTGTGCCCAAGAAGACATTTTATCTAGAATACCTGGAAAAAGAAGTCCTGATTTCCTTTCTTCTTCTCTTAGGGATGAACTCTGTGGTTTCTCTAAAAGTTCATTCATAGAATAATCAGCTTCTCTTTTTGCCACCATTGTCCAGAGGAGAGTATCACCTGTGAGCTGCCAGTGGCTTCTCTTATGCACAGATCAATCCCTGTTTTCTGTCCTGAGAACAGTCACATTTTTCCCCTTAAAAATCCCCTGTTTAGGGTGAACTTCTTTTCATCTTTCAAATGAAAGTGAAACAAGAAGTGCAGGTGTATTGCCACTCTTCTCATGGAATCCAAACGTGCTATACTTTGAAAATTCTCTAGTTCAACTATGCTGGGGTTTTTTCTCTTAATAGTCAGGTCCCTTAGCATCTGCACCACCAAGCAAATAGGCTCCCATCCTATGTGGATCTCTGGATAGTGAGCCAGTCTCTTCTACCATTCCTGCAGTAAGAGGACTGGAGGCAACGACTTTTGTCTGAGATGGTAGATTCAGATTAGATATCAGAAAAAATTTTACACTGTTTGGGTGGCCAGGCACTGGAATAGGTTCCCCAGGAAGGTGGTGGAGTCACCATCCTTAGAGGTGTTTAAGAGGTGCCTGGTGTTGGATGATGTGGTTTAGGGGTTCCAGTGGTAGTGCTGGTAGTTTGACTTAATGATCTGAAAGATCTCTTCCAACCTTGATGATTCTACCTTCCTATGGAGTCTGTGGAGAAAAACAAACAAACAAAACCCCCCAAAACACCCAACAATTCTAACCTTCTATCAGTAGATTTAAATTCTTTGCATGGGATTCCACATCTGTAATATAAAATTTGTGTGACACATTGATTAAATAACATTAAATACTATTAGGATGTGGCAAGAATTGACACAATTACTTTTTTTGTGTGGTAAACCATGCCATCCTGCAGCAATGTACACCCTTTCAGTGATGGAACATAAAGATAGCATATGAAATGGAAAACTGGATTGCTCCACTCAAATGGAATTTTTTAGTCTGATCTTAAAATGAAACATGAAACTCAGAACAGGCTTCTCTGGTTGGGACAAAATGAAAAATCTGGATGAAACTCAAGTCTTAGACAAAAAGCAGAGCAAACCAACAAAAACCCCTCACCCCTCCCCAGCCTACAAACCCTGAGTATTTTGAATAGGTATTTGTATCAGTATTCAGAGCTTTACACAATTTGTTGAAAAACTTCCAGCCAGCTCTAAATAGAAGGTATTTGTGTCCTGACACTTATGTTCTCAATTTCATGAATGTAACTGCCAGTTTAAATTGTAATCAGATGCTGCTAGAGCCTCTTGAAGTGTGTACACTATTTAACACCTCTGAAGCTGTGTGAATTCCCTGTGCCTTTTTCTCAATTCTCTAATGACGTGAAAGAAGCTTCGAATAATTTGTGCCTTCCATCAAATAGCAAGGTAGAAGGAATGAAAAAAAAGAGGAAGACAATTAATACATTGCTCTTGCCACAGAGTGTCACTCTTACTCCACATTTGTTTAAGCTAGACAAATGAGAAATTTGTCTTCTTTTCTTCTGTATATTTCATTAAATAATCTGTAGTCTTGCTACTAGGATATTAATTAAAACATATGGAATGATCATTTTTATATGTTGGGAACATAAATAGTGTAATGACTTGTTAACTTTTTACCTATCTGGGCACCTCAAGAGGAAATAAAGAATTTTTTATGCAGAGTGGGACATGCCGTATACCATTACAAAGTCCATGATCTTAAAGCTTCAAAGGAAGGGTTGATTTTTCCAGAACAATTAGTGAGTAACCAGCTGGTAAGGACATCTGACCAGCAACCCAGTTTCTTCCTTACAAAGCTCAACCAGACTCTGTATTTCTGAGAAAAATTGTAAATGATAGGGAATAATGCTTAGTTTTGGATTTTCTTCCCTCATAAGTTTCTGTTCAAGAAAAGATGTGGAGAAAAACATAGTGCACAGGTATTTTTTTTTTTATGTGCATATTCAAGTAGGCACCATATTAAACTCACATCTGAGACCCTGATTAGGAAACTAAGAGGGAGCAGGAATTCAGTGATATGACTATAAATGTAGAGGTATAGGACAGCAGTTGATGTTTTCCTGTTTTCCTTTGGTTTTTTAGGTTTTTTGTCTGCTTGTGTATTAGGATAGCCAAGAAGATAGTAAAAGTCCCTCAAAATATTTTGAATTTGTCTGCAGCTGACTATTTTTTTTTTTATATGAGTTTTACATGTGTAGAGTTTCAGTCTTGTGAATGAATCATGTTAATACACTTATATCCTTCTTTTCTTTCTTTGGTGACATTTCTTGACTTGTCTAAAAGGGAGATTAATTTTTCTTTCTGTTTCAGTACCAGAGGCAGTTGACACTATTAAAACATTAGTTTTGTCTGACACCACAATCAACATATCTTGGAGTGAACCTCTGAAGCCAAATGGACCTCTTGAATCCATCCGCTATCAGATCTCTGTCAATTTATTGCCTCCTGTCCCAGCGACACCTCTGCGAAAAAGTGAATTTTCAAATGGGATACTTTCCTGGTCTGTCAGTGGGCTCCAACCTCGAACAAATAATTCATTCAAGGTACAATTAGCAGTTTTACTGGTTTGTTCAACCTGCAAATATTTAGACTGCTCTTCTGTAAAGTAGACAAATAAAAGTGCGCAACATGGATTCAGAAGAACAAAATGCTTCTCCCTTTACAGATAAAGGCTTTAAGAAAATAGTAAATGATGTGTCTGGACAGCAGGTTTATGATCAGAGCGACATTTTCAAAAGTAACCAAGTAAACATGTTGTCTGCAGAATGTGCACTGGGTATCACAAACAGAGTGATTTACACAGTTGGGAGAACATTCAGATGATGGCAGGAGGGGATCTGTATGTCCTAATTTGATTTGGGGCTTTTGTTAATGATTTGGATAATATAATGAGGAATATATATACACACACATACCTAAATGCCTGTATATGTGTATGCAAGTATGCATACCTAACAGGTCATACTTGCCTGTGGCTTAGTGAAAAGCAGTGTGCTGAGGCACTTCTTGACTTTGTGTTTCTGTTGTTCTAAAACACTGCCTAATATGTGATGTGACATCTGCGTATTTGTGTAAGAGCATGTGGCATTTAAGTAAGATCTAGAAAGAGAAGAGACTTGGTAGAAATCTGAGATGAGAAACTAAGAAGAGTCTCTGAGGAAGGGTACTCCTGGACATGAACTTTCAGCCTGAATGTATATAACCCTGCAGCTATGAGGTGCAAAATCTTTCTGCAGGTATATCTCTATTTCCTGAATACTGTCTTGTTTGAAATGTTAGTCTTCCCAACACTTGATGTTGCTAAAGCAGAGTTGCCTTTCCAACTGCTCTGGTATTGTACAGTTCGTCCATTGCCTTACTAGGTCCTCACTTTTCATCCTGATGAGAACTGGTTTTCTGAAAGTGTCCCTGTCATTGCAAAAACTTTTGAGACTCCAGCTGCACCTATCAACATAGTCCCCAGAAATACCAGTTTCCAGCTAGAATGGAGAGCTCCTCTGCACGTCAATGAAACAAGTTTCTGGTTTGAGCTGCGTAAGGTAAAAATACCTCTAAGTTTTGGGGTGGGTTTTTTATTCAGATCAGAGAAAATTTAACCTACTCTGTCCTGGTAAGTAGGACAGGGTGGGTGGCAGGATGTACATGAAGAGCCTTAGTGGATAATTTGGGCATGGTGATGTCAGTCTTAGCTGCTCAGCAGGGGCAGGATGGAGTCAGCATTTGCCAGGAACAAGGAGGAGTGCAGCTGTAGCATTTAGTACTCCATAGTGCCAAAGGACATCCTGGATGACCTCACCAGAATTCCTTCTGAGTCTCCTGTTTCAGCAGTCCTATCCCTGTTTCCTCACTGCCCTGCCCCAACTGGGTTTGCAGTCGTGAATCCAGTGTCTGCCCTGCACAAGAAAAAGAAGAAAAGGATTTTCAGCAATAAATATTAGGCACAACCTAGTATCTGGATTTTATTTTCCTATGATACAGGTCAGGAGAAAATGCTGGAGAGAAGACCAGACCCAAGGAGTAAGAAGTAAGCACTGTAGTAAGAGCAGCACTCATGGAAACTTCAGACTTCAACACCTGAACCACTGGACACAGAAAAGTCACATCCTAAATCATGCAGATTCTTTACTATAGAGAGTCAGATTCGATAGACCTACACCAAACATATCCCTGCCCTAAAATAAATGTCACATCACAATTCCAATAACCCACATCCTTTCATTTGCATCATGGCAAGTTGAACTCATGGGAACGTCATGATGATCCAGAAATATAAAGGGAAGGCTCCTTTTGGCTGTGCAAAGTAGGCACTTAATCTGTTGTTCTTTGTTACTGCCAAGACTTGTAGGTCTCCTGAAAACAAAGAAGAAAATTAGGGTTTGTGTCCTTGGTCTCTGAGAGGATAAAATCCCATGGTCGAAAGAGCACCTGCGTCATATTTCCACTATGATATTAAGAGGTGGCAAAATAGTTATTCTACCCAGGAATAGAACTGTGACACACTTTCAGCAGAGCGAGAAAGTTGACCATAATGATATTTTATTTCTCTAGTGGCCAACAAGAAGTGACTGGTTTTCTCCTGCGAACACTACGTGCACAGGAAATCTTGTTTACACGTGCAACCTCACAGGAACTCTTCCTTGGACCAACTACTTTGTAAGAGTAACAGTAGTTTATGTTACAGGAGTGAAAAGCACTTCCTCCTCAACAAGCTTTAAAACTACAGGTAAGCACTTAACGCAGGATAACAAGACTTTTAAGACTCCTTGCAGGCTGTGAATATTGAATGTAATACTTTCAAAAATTTAGCAGGCAATTTTCTTATAAAAAGACCCAATAGTTCTGTTTGTTTGAAAAATGAACAACACAATACCACACCATCAGAAGTAATAGGGGGAAAGCAATGAGGTTCATTTCCAAGTGGAACAGAGGAAAGAGTATGGGGAACTGAAATGAAATGCCTATAACGCAAGAGAACTCATTACTGGTGAAAGGCTGCATGTGAGTAAAAATTTTGGAATTTATACATCACAAAGAGAAGGCCAAGGATTCATTCTCTATGAGGATTATTAATACAGATCCTCCTTCCTTCTGTGTCCTTCTTTCTTATATGTCTAAACACCCATGTGCCCATCAGACTTTTCTCTGTGCCTGTTGGCCCTTTGTCATGCTACAAACACATTTTAAGGGTTCTGTTTCTTCACCTGTTTGGATTAAGCTGGTGTTCCCAGTAAGCCAGGAGTTCCTAAAAGAGCAGAAGACTCCAAAAACTCTCTTCAGTGGGAAAAGGCTGATGACAATGGAAGCAAACTGACCTACTACATCTTAGAAAGCAGGTAAGCAATGCATGAGGCACTCATCCCATAGGTAGCGGCCCAGAACAAATCTGGGAAGGGCTTTTCAGGTTGGCTCCCATGGGAAGAATGAAATATATATGATGCAAAATGCCCTTCCCATTGGGATCTTCTTATTAAATAAACCAACTACCCATAATTTCCAGAAATTCTGGAAAACACAGAAGGAAAATAAACACTACCAACATTTTCAGAGCAATCTTGAAATAAAATTATATATTTGGATGTATGTCAGTGAATTAGAAGATTTAGAGATAATTTCAAATCACAAATCTCAACTTACATGTAGTATGTATTTTTGGCTAAAATATATGTATAAATATATTGTTGATCAGAGGACTCAAAGAAGGTGTTGTAATATTGCCAGAAATAAAGTATTCCCACTCACGTGGGATGACTGTATAATTTTTAAAGTGCTCTGTCATCAAATACTGATTGCCTGGGCTATTGATGTCACACTGGAGTGCCAGCACACTCTTATTCCTGCACTGACATTGGAAGGGCTGATTGGGCAGGTTAGATTATATTGCTGTGGGCAGTGACTTTGAACTTTTAATTTTTTGACCATGTCTCTGGAGAGATTTCTTTAAAGCAGTCAGTGCAAAGTTTAAATAATGCATTATTTTAAAATTAGGAGAGTACATCTTCTGTTCCACTGTTTGCTTGAAGTCGTTACTGATGGAGGGGAGCAGTTTTCTAAACTCAGCCATTATTTCTTTCTCTGCTTATGAAAGCTAAGGACTGACAGCACTCTGGAGCTGGAAATGCTTTACCTATATAAGTTTTCACCCAGACATATTTTCCTGCTGCTGTAAGCTTCCTACAGTCTGTGAGCATGCAGGAGCACTGGCTTGCATGCTCTGAGAAAACAATAATTTTGATATACCAGGAGACAATCTGTACCTGACTTGCTGCAGATGGGTAAGGAAAGGTCAGTCCCTTGGTTTGTGACAGGGTTGTGCAATAGCTAATGTGCTGTCCAGACTCCAGCTTCTTATTCATATCTGGAATCATAATGCATCACTGAGGTGGTCTTCTAATGAAATAAGCTTTTCTCTTGCAGTTTGAATGGACACATGCTGGTGTTTTTGACTGAATTTCACATTATGTAGAAAAATGTTAGGTCAGTTGCATAGCATTCTAGATAATGTTTACCTAGCCTTTTTAAACAACGTCTATTTTTATACAACTCTAGTGGAAACATTTACACACTAAGAGCATGAACGTATAGTTTTCCCATGTCTTTCTAGTTTAGAAGTGTTTGGCCTTTTTTCTTCGTTAAAATGTGTTGGGAGAATGAGTGACTTGCTCATGAAGGTCATTTCACATGATGTATTACGGTGTTGTGTGACATGAAATGATATTTCAGATATGGCCTTTCAAGTTTAAGTACATGGTCTTCTTTTGGTTGGTGAATAATCAGCTCTGAATTTATTGTGAGCAATCAGTCTCAGTCCAATGGGGAAAGGAAGAAATAGACCCAGCAGTCAGCAGGTACTGTAGGAAAGTGGTTAGCTAAAGAATTGTATCTTCACTGCCAGTGACTTTCTCCCTATATAGCTTGTGAAACCTGATGCACAAGAGACACTGAATTACTCTGGGTCTGAAAGAGCAAAAAGCTCTAGCCTAGTAGAATTTTTTTTTTTTTTTTTTTTACCAGAAAGCTAAATAAGAACATTTTGAAATCTTGGCTGGGAGGCATATACTAAAACAGGTGAATCAGGCATATACTGAACAGTTTTTGTGTCTAAAGTGCTCTAGTATTTAATTTCCTACGCCAAGATAAAGATGTTTGGTTCCTAGTGCTGCTGAAATGGCATGGCACAATTTTCTTCTCTGTAGCCAAAATCACATGACCAGATTGAGCTTTTATGCAGGCAGAGAAATGCTGTGAAAACCATGAAACTGCAGCAAAGAATGGGGTGGGGCTGAAGCAGTAAACTGCCCTGGTGGCAGTAATGACATTCCTGTGTTGCGCTGTGCACATTGCAGGAGACAGTCTGGCAACAGCAGCAATGTCAAGTCCGTGTGGGAGGTGGTTTACAATGGCTCTTGTGGCAACATTTGCACATGGAAGGCCAAGAACTTAGAAGGAACTTTCCAGTTCAGAGCAGCAGCTGCAAATGTACTGGGACTTGGTGAATACAGTGACATTAGCGTGGATATAATTTTGAGTGAAGGTATGTCTTGTACTTCTGCATTCTGTTAATCTTTTTTTTGTTATTCTAAATAGTCATGCCAATTTAGGAACAGAGACTGGCTATTTTAATAATATTCCTGCAAAGGTAATGTCTCTAATAAATGGTAATAAATGGTGGTGTTTATATGGTGACTCCTGCTGCTAGTGCTCATCCAGTCTCTTTTACTCAGAACAGTGGGCCTAAAAAGTGCAAAAGTGCTTCTGCTCATTTATACCACTTTGTCTCCATGGCTCTGTCACTCTGCTTTATCATATGATTCTTAAAAAAAGGCAAGCTCAGTGGGTAAAGATAACAGAATTACCTCTTGCCTTCAGCCTGAAAGTTAGACTTACACTTTGTGGGTGCTTTTGGAAATCCCACCTCGAGTAGTCAGACAGTTCAGCATTTTCTTTTTCTGCATATATATTAGGTCACAGGAACGGTCACAGGAATGACATTTTCCCAGTGATCTGGGGGAGAAGGATTAGTCTGACCAAATGCACATCCACATACAGACTACAAGAGAGCTTTGTGCAGTGGAAAACTTTTACATAGCAGGCAGCTGAAAAGTTCTCTCAGGCATGCTCCACTCCATGGGATTGACATTCATGCACACAGAGTAATTAAGCAAATTTCCCTTTCTCTTTAACAGAAAATATGATCTCCATGGGCACCATCACTGCCATTGCTTCTGTGATTGGAGTTGTTCTGCTATGTTTGGTTGTGGTCATGCTATTCGGTTTTGGTATGTGATAGAGTTTTTTGTTTACCCTTGGTTTGCCGGGCCTCAATGAAAGGCAGCTCAGATGGTGGGAAATGATTTGCCTCCAGATTTAGGGAAATGCTCCCTCCCTAGGATGGGAGCTGGCAGGAATTTGTATATTCTCATTCTCTGAGCTCCTAGAGATGGCTAATTATATTTTTAGTATCAAGGACAGGACAGAAATTCACTCCATCCTCAGGCATTTCTTGCTGTTGATTACCCTCAGGGAGATCACAGGAGTGCTTAAGGAACTCTAATGCTTGTGTGTATCCTTATAAAAACTTGCACCTTACAATTCTCAAGTTTATTCACCAAAGGGTCCCATTTTCTTTCTCTCAAGCCTTGTCCCTGAAGAAAGGATGCAATGATTACCCTGAGATGCAAATGTCCACATGTGATGGTCCTGTCCTCTCAGTCCTCAACCTTTCCTTGGGGTCTTGTCACACACGGAAATGGATGCCTGACTGAGTTGCCAGCTCAATGAGCAGTTGTCTGTGTTCTGTGGGGAAAAAAAAAAGGCCAGATGGAAATTACTTGCTTACCTGAACTGTTGAGGGGTGATGTTGAACAAAGGGACATAAAACTTGTAGCCTTTCAGGATGCTCTCAGACTGAAATATCTCATGGTCTCCTTTTCTATTCCAGTATGGAAGCAAAGATTAAACTCCAGAAAACAGGCCTTGCCTGGACAGATAGTGTTTATCAAGGAAGATAAAGAACTAGCTCAACTCAGGGGGATGGCTGAGACAGTGGGACTGGCCAATGCCTGTTATGCTATACGGTATGTCCTCAGAGGAAATTTTCAGGACAAAAACATCTAAGAGGTCTTCCCTGGACCAGTTTTCATCAGGGCACTCATCCCTGAAACCTCAAGGTAGCGTTAAGAGCTGCATGTGTGCTGCAGGGCAGGTTTGCTCCAAAGGATGCCCTGCCATGTTGCCCCTCTGGCACACAGCCCAGCCTGGATCGCCCCCAGCCCATCCTTCATGTCACTCTGGCAAGAAACACAAATGCACCGGGAAGGAAGAAGACCTGGTGTTTTCCAGTAACTTCCAAAACATCCAGGCCTCCCCTGAGCTCCCCTTAAATATAGCTGATGAGACAAATAGTACCAGCTTCATTTGAATTTTAATAGAATTTCAGATTTCCTTAGGTATGAACAAGTGACTAGTATTGCTGTTTTGTAGCACTCTTCCTTCTCAAGCAGAGATTGAATCACTGCCAGCTTTCCCTCAGGACAAACTCAACTTGCACAAATTGTTAGGAAGTGGAGCATTTGGAGAGGTATATGAAGGGACTGCAGTAGATATCCTGGCAGATGGAAGTGGAGAATCCAAAGTAGCAGTCAAGGTAATTACAGCTGCATATTTCTCTGGCAACAGAATGGGGTGGGCAGAGAGATCTGTCTCAGAGGTTTCACCAGAGAAATGGGCGTTGGGCTGATCTGGGTATTTCCTTGAAGAGCTTCTTGCAAATCTCTTAAAGCTCAGCCTCGTGATGATTTCTGGAAAATAATGTGTGTTTAAGGCCACATCTATGTCTGATTGCTTTACTTAAGCACCATATGATAAGGGTGATGATGACAAAAGGTTACTGCACTTCTGCTTTCTGTTGAGCAGACTTTGAAGAAGGGTGCGACAGACCACGAGAAGAGCGAATTCTTGAAGGAGGCACACCTAATGAGGTAGGGACAGCTTTGTCCCTGGGCACCCTTCAAAGCTGGTATCATCTGAGGGTGGTGTCTTTCCAGAGAAATGAAAGCAGCACTTTCTTCTCAACAAAGGATTGTGGCTTTTTTGGGGTGTTCTTTTGTTTCTGCCAAACAAGTAAATCACTACAGATGAATATCATGGAACTAAAGCTGTAAATCTGATAGGCAGATTTTAAGATATAGACTGCAAGTTTAATGTGCTCATATCATAGATTTATTTGGGATTATGCTGGTGTACTTCAGTATCTTTGCTCCCCTAAACCAAGTTAGTTGCTAAAGGCAATTGGTCAGAATTCTGCTAATCCCATGAAACAAATCAGAACAAATTGATGCCCTAAAGTTGCAATTTACAGTGGAAAGTATTTTTTAAAAATATGCCACTAGGGGCTGCCATGTACCCCTTCTATTGAGGTAGTGTCAAATTATCTGTCACCACTGCAAGAATCTCGCATAACAAAATTTGTGTTTCAGCTAGAAATCTTGTTTTCCAGAGTGACCCCAGAAAAAAAGAAGTTCAACTGATGTTTTCAGCTGGCAGTATAGGACTGAGAGTGTAGTTTAGTTTTCAGATGCACTTTTGCACTTCTTTGACTTTTATTTCATGCGTGCAAAAGGAGAAGCAATATTTCAAAGTGAAGGATTTATTTCTGCACAGAAAATGTGTTATTAAACTCGAAATTGATTTTCACAAAATTGATTTTTTGGTTACACACTTAAAAAATATATCTTGAATTTTTTGCCTTTTATGATGCACTGTAAGTGAATAAGGTAAAAGGCATGTTAAAACCAAAATTCAACCATTAAAGTGCAAATTAATGATAAAGAGTAAGAGCTGTGTGTAAACTCCTCATAATCCATCTTCAGTCTATCCAGCAGTCATGAACACAATTAAGGTCTTTTTTCTGGGTAGTATGGAAATTATATGAACCTGTAGTAAAAGTTTCCAAGGTTCTCCCAATTCTTGTTGCAGATAATAATCCAAACCCAGAAATCCTAGAAGAATATATAATTTAAAATATTTTGCATTTAAGTGTAAACATTGACATGGGCCCATATGTACACCAATACAATTAATCAGAAATGAAGAAAATGGAAGAATTTAAGTATTATAAAATCCCCATAGTCATTAAAAACACCAGCAGCAGCAACAACAACAACAACAGCAACAACAATTATAATGTCTATTTTATACTATTTGAATGTTTCATTTTTTAATATAAAAAAAGAATTATATAATTCCATTATAGAAGGTTTAATGATTTTACTGGATATTCATCTGTAAGGTCTCATAAATGAAACCAAGGGTAGAAAGGAAAAAATAAGTGCATCTGAGTGCTTACAAACAGATAAGGTATATAAGATGCAAGTTGCAAGATATGTAAGTGCAACTTTTATTTTGCTTGCCTTTTTGGATGTTCACCAAAATTTGCCTTGTAATGTTATGCATGCTGGCTCAGTTCAGCTGGAACTATTTGCTATGCAGCAAAGGGAAAATTGAGTTGCCTCAATTTCAAATGTCATTTGATGTTGGTTATTGGTGAGTCATTTGTGCATACGTAGGAAATTCTTGTGTCTGTCCCATCCCTCGGGAAGTAAGGAATGACAGTTCAGTGGAGAAAGGTCTGCATTGGGTGCAAAGGAAAGTGCCAGGTGTTCCTTCCCCTCTTTTTGTTCCTGAAAGTGCCAAAGTTAGTCTGATGGAGAGGTATGTGCTAGGGGCCCGGGGGTGGGGGGCAACTGTCAAATTCTAAATCACACTTTTTGCAAGAGTCTTTGCCCACACCTGAGATTAGGTGAATTGAAAGAGATTAGAAGGAAAATGTCCCTCTCTTGTTTGTTTACACTGCTACATTTGACAGCATTTTGAACACCATCAATTCTCCCAATAGAGTCAGGTTTCTCTGACTGCTTGTGCAAGTGCTTTCATGCAGCATGAGAGGGGAAAACCATTTTCTAACACAAGTAAAGTGATTGAAAAAACACAGGCACTGACAGAGGCAATAAATAATCTTCATTCTTTGAAGAATACTTGCAGTACTGAGAGTACTGATTGATCTGTGGTAATCCCTGTTTTAGACACACACAAACAATTGCTAGTATACTTAGAAGTATTCCTCATATGTATTTTGTTCCACTTGCAAGTGTACTATGAAAAACTGTCCCTCTCTGAACTGTGAAAATAATATATTGCACCTTGTGCTTTTACTTTTGTGTATTTCTCTGAATCAGCAATTCTACTGTGAATATAGTAGTAAAAATACGCAACTAAAATAATGTAGATACCTCTAATGCACAGATAGCAAATCATCTTATTCCTAGAATAAATTGTCTACTTTTCTTTGCTTCCTGGAAATACGATGAAGCGTGCTTTTTAAAATTTGTGCATGCATTAGAATGCCTGTCAAAGAGAGTGTAAGTCTGTATTTTGGAAGGGTGTCCCTGAACTCTCCCCATGACTGAGCAAATCCAGGCACTGAGAGCTCCTGAATCATGTTGTTCACAGAAGCAGGATTGGCCACACTGCTCATTCATTGCTTGCAACCATAAACACTCTGTTAGCTATCAACCAGCTGTATTTTTCTTATGTACACTTACAGTTGTTTCCTTCTGTTTAGCAAATTTGATCATCCCCACATTCTGAAGTTACTTGGTGTGTGTCTGTTAAATGAACCTCAGTATCTTATACTGGAGCTGATGGAAGGAGGGGATCTACTTAGCTATTTACGAGGAGCCAGAAGGAAAAAGGTAAAGACCATAAGAATCGTATTTTTAACCTGAAACTGCCCACAGTTTCTCAGCTTTTTCCCTTCCTAAAAGTCCTTGCTGATGTTCAGCTGTTTCTGTACATGCAAGGTGTGACCTGGTTTTTCCCAACAACCCTGGGACCTTCAGTGTCCAGTGCTGATCTTGCAATCAGTGATGTTGTGAAGAAGATTGAATGTCATTATATCATGGACCAAAATTGTGTCAGTCATGAGATATCTGCTGGATTTCTCACTGTGAAAATCATAAACTGTCCTTTTGAAAGTAGTAATAAATAATGGTGGTCAGATATGTGGTCTATTAGGAATCATAGAGAGTTTTTTTTCATCTTTGAATAACAACAGTATCCTTAATGTGAGAGGCATAGTCCAAGAATATAAGAACATAACGTCCCTGTGTCCTCAAATTCTTTAGAGGGAAAGAAAAGAATAAAGAATAAACAACTTCAAGTAATTTTTCTCCAGTTAGTGTGCAGATTAGGAGCAATTGTATAGCTCGTTTACATAATCAGGTCAAATCCGCAGTCAGTGTTGAATTCTGCTGAAATGCATATGCACGTGTTCTACTAGAAAAAGATATCACACTGATTAATACAGCAACAAACAAACCTGATCTGATAGCAGGAGAAAATTTTCAGGGTCCCATTTCTTCCACAACTCTGAAGGTCCTAGGGTATTCTGAGCTACAAATCAAACCGGATATGTTCACCTTCCTTACAGTGCAGTGGTTTGGCAATTTACCCTCCTTCAAATTAGCGTTCACTTGATTGACATACAGAGATTTAGCACTTGTGCTTTGACTCTTTGGGAAAAATCCTATACATTTCAAATGGGGAAATAAGTTTCAGTGAGGAAATCTTGCATGGAGAGTTTGTCATTCTGATTTGGTAAAGCTGGAAGAAATAGCTAACTTCTGTTTTTGTTTCTTGTAGCTCCAGAGCCCTTTACTGAGAGTCACTGACCTCTTGGATATATGTTTGGATGTTTGCAAAGGCTGTGTCTATTTGGAGAAAATGCATTTTATACACAGGTACAGAACTTACTTCCTTGGTCTTCCCAGTTTTACCCACTGTGTTATGACTCATCTTACCCAGGAAAAACTGTCCAGAAAGATGTCACAATGTAACATGACAGGAGAGAACACTGGAGTAAAATCTCAAGCTATGCTTTTCTGCTAAATATCACTCACAATTCTCTCCCAAAATGGTGGGCTACTCTAAGGTCTGAACCAAGGAGTTATGCACCCTAGGCAAGAATCATATCCTGTGCAACAGAGAGGAGGACAAGGGAAAGATCCTTGTACTCTGTCTGCCTAATACATAGCATTAGAGGACACAGAGCCAGACTTTTCTCAGAGAGGTACAGGGAAAAGATGGGAAGCAACAGGCACATATTACAGCAAAGGAAATTAGATAATGTTGTTCACAACATCCCAGATCAATCACTGAAAGTAGGTTGCCCAGAAGGGCTGTGTCATCTCCAGTCTTGAATATATGCCAAACTTAAATGGGTGAGGCCCTAAATCACTTGATCCAACCTTGGGGCTGGCTCTGGTCAGAAGAGAATGTTGAACCAGATGACTTGCAGACCTGAGTTTTTCTGCAATGCTAACTCCATAGTCTTTTCTCTGCCTTACAAATCAGGGACTTGGCTGCTCGCAACTGCCTTGTATCTGAGAAGGAGTATGAGCGTTCATCCCGGATAGTAAAGATCGGTGATTTTGGACTTGCCAGAGATGTCTATAAAAATGATTATTACAGAAAAAGAGGAGAAGGTCTACTCCCTGTCAGATGGATGGCTCCTGAAAGCCTTATTGATGGTGTCTTTACAAGTCGCTCTGATGTCTGGTGAGTTATAGCAGCCACACAGCTGCGGAGATAATGATAACTAAATTCTGCAGCAAGAAATTATTGGTTTAGAGGAGAAATTACAGGGTTGTATATTGCCATCTCTAATAATTTTTAGGCTAGGGCAGATTTCCTCCTAAGTGAAATTTTAAGGATCTAATGAAATATTTGACACCATGACAGTATGTTTATGGTTTATTTCTTTATGCTTTGAGCTCTTTGGATTTTCACTGGAAGGAACTAGTGTCACTCAAACAATTTTACAGTCGTTCCAGGACCACAATGGTTTTTGCTTGATTGGGCAGTGAACTGACTGCCCACATACTGTTCCATTTTGTTTTCCACTAGGTTTATTGGCATTTCCTTCCAACAGTCAAATACTTTGCCCTTACAGTATTACCATTTTCTAGTGACTTCTTTATTTTGAAAACCAGACTTTGCAGCATCCTTAGGGGAAGGTCACAGTACCTTTTTTTTTTGTGGAGGTTTGCCAAAAGTGTGTATTTGAGTGGCTTTGAGTTTATTGTGAAGAAGCAGAGACCCACTGTCAGGAAACATGGAAAAAAATCCCAGACTAAACCAGGTCCATGATACCTGATATTCACACAAGTCTAGATTTCAGTGGTCACAAGTACTCAGCCCATCAGCCTTGTCCAAGTCCCCAGCGCCTGCACCCATCTATTTGATTGCTACTCTTGCACTTATCTAAGTAGTTTAGTACTCTGTGCCAAACCAAATGAGGTGCTGATTGCTCCACAAGTGGTGCTTGGAAGAACTTGTCTTTCTCCATTTTAAACCCCACCACTAGAGATTTCAAAACACTTGTTTATATGTGGACATGCTCATCATGAATGTTGCCCTGGGAAGATGAGGGTGCTCAGTGTCTTCCAATCTGCATCTCAGGGGGTCTGGGAAAGCATCTCGGTTCTACACACTTATTTTAGCTACTCCAGAGGCTGGCTTAGGGACAAAACCACATTAAGTCTTCTTACTCCTAATTTTTCTGCTAGAAAAACAGAATTAGGTTAGACACCATCTGTTCATAGTGATATTTCATGCTGACTATGGTTGTTAATTTTTCTCTTTTATTTCATGGTGTTTCTCAGGGCTTTTGGAGTACTAGTGTGGGAAACACTGACTTTGGGTCAACAGCCATATCCAGGTTTCTCCAATACAGAAGTTTTACACCATGTACGATCAGGAGGAAGGCTAGAAAGTCCCAACAATTGTCCTGATGACCTGTAAGTTAATTTTGTTTAAAGGTTGTTGATAATACTTACAAGAAGCGAGAGGCTTTTTGCCAGTTGTTTATTATTTTGAAGGTTAGTCATGCCCATGGATACCCAACATCCTCCACTGTTATTTCCAGTAAAATTGGCCAACCTGCTACTAATTCATACAGTAGCCCAGCCTGTGAATAAGAATTTAAGGCATGGATATGGTAGTACTGTGAGAACAGGCTGAAAGTGCCTGAAGGTATTGGTTAGAAGTTGAGATGGCTCTAAGAAAGCTTTTACTGGTCTCTTACATCATGCGTCTGTGACTGTGTATAAAACGCTCTTTCTTAATGGTAGGCGCAGAAATAGGCTAATACTAGAACATATGTGAAAAATAAACTCTGCCCTTTGTAGAGAGAACTCAAAAGAGCTAATAAGTAAAGCTGAAGCAGTACAGGAAAATGGAAGTCTGCATTTCTGGTTAGTCTTTAGCTGGACTGGAAAAATAAATCCTTCAATTTCTGTTTGTGTCCTGAGCACAAAACTCAGGTTTAATTGCAAAATTCTTGCAATTGACAGAATAAAATAAATACATCAAGTGGACCAAACCCATACTGACCAGAAGTGTATAAAGGAGAACATTAGCTTAACAATCACTCAGTATTTCATGTCTCAATTTCTTTATCACCCACTCAGCATAAGCAGTCACAGCAATGCACATGACAGCTGGTCCTACAAATAGGAGAGGCTACTGAAAGTGAACAATTCTTACTTCCAGGACTGAGGAAAAGACTTGAGAATAATTTTGTGTTTGGCAAGCCAGTATCTCCAGGATCGATCTTACACCAATTACCATGTTCTGATTAAGAGAAGGTGATTATTTATCCTTATGTAGATATAGCTGAAATACAATATTAGCAATAAAAAAACCACAAAAAAACCCAAGCCAAGCTTTAGCACTTGGAGAAACTGAAGAGCTGAAGAGATTAGAATTTTATTTTAATAACAGAGGGAGAACTGGAAGTCACTGAAGAAATGAAAGCCCAAAGAAATCTTAGTTGCAATATTTTCTGCTGAGAAAGGTAGCCTCAAAAATTTTCTGATAGCCATCCTGTGAATAAAAAAAGCATAGGAGGCAGCTATATCCATGTACTAGCCTGACATTCAAACTTAAGCAAAGGTTCATAAATTGCCTTAAAATGAGTGACTAGATCTTCAGAAAAATCAAGAAAACTTTGCTTGAAATAATTTTTAAGGTCCCAGATCTTGAATTTAGCATAACAAATAGGTCTCAAATACTTGCCTGCCTGTTGTAACTTGTAGGATCAGTGTCTAACAGTAGTTTTTGAAAGCCAAAGAGCTTAGACTCTTGTATCATCTTCTATCTCAACTGGTGAACACTCAGCACCTGCATGCAGCTTCTGTCAGTAGCATAAACAGCTTTTTGCTGCTTTGCTAGGTCATTAATGGCATGTCGGGATTCTTGACATTCCTGCTTCCCTCCCTGTGGTTTTGAACCTGCATCAGGACATCAGCAGTCAGTAATTGTCTCCTCAGCACTTTGGCTTGCTCATTGTCATTTGACAAAATAAACCATCGCTGATAGGAAGAGAGTTCAAAGGCCAAAGTACTTCAGCTGAGAAGTGTTCAGGATCTGTGATAGGTTTGCACTGCAAGTGCAAGTGGGGCTGGCACAGAAACCTTAGGGTGTAAAAGCATGAAGGAAGCGGGTTGTTTGTTTGGTTTTTTATTGGAAATGGGAAAAAATTCTTCCCCTTGCCTCCACAAGCTGTTACTCCAGGAAGTAATCACCTACTTTTCCCCACAGAACTGTGGCTAGGTAAAGCTTGGTAATGAATTGAAAAAGGGTCTTGGGGATGTATAAATAAGACACATATATTGAAACATGAATTAGATCTAGAAATGTAACTAAATTTGCAGTCAGAGATCCACATCTGGCACAGCCACATGGGTATGATGCTTGCATGCAAGAGAATGCCAAGGCTTGGACTGAACTGAGCTAATTTAACACAGATCCTCAAAGGCCATGGATTACAGTCTAGAGAATTTATACAAGCACCAGGACATTTGCTGACTTGATGTTGCAGTTTCACCGAATGCTCAGTCCTGTGCGAACTTACACAACTGGCTTTGATAAGAAATTTTAGTTTGGTAACTAAAAGCTTTTTGCTATTTGTTTCTGGGAATGATCCCCTGGAGGGATTAAGTGAGTGAGACAGAAGAAGGCCTTGCACAGAAGGCATTAGATGAAATCAGGGGCTCTTCATCATGACAAATTTTCTCCTTTTCTAAGAAAATCACACATCAATTTTATTTCCCTTTTCATGTGAGAAAAAAAATTGGTAATATAGCTTCTGTGCATTTCCAGAATGTTCACATTCTGCCTCCAATATCAGACACTGTATATTAGTTCCTTGCTTTTCCAGGCTCTTGAATTCTAATTAGCCCCACATAAGCAGCTCTGTTTGCTGAACATTTGATTGTCCCCCTATGAAACATAGGTGGGAAGTGTAGGTGTACAGAGGTACATCTAGTATAAAGCTTAGTTCTTAAACCTAACCTTTAGCTAATGTTGCTTTTGGAACTGTCATTTTTCATTTTTTCCTGACAAGTTTTCCCCACGAAGTAGGGGAATCCTCTGGGTCTCTTTCTCATGCTCAAGTGATGCACTATTTGCTAGCCCACGTTTGGCTCCCCAAAAAGATAGGAATATGTTCAATCTGTCACTTACGTGTATCGTGGCGTGTTAACCTGACTTTCACCCTATTGACTGGTCTCATGCTCATGTATTTTCAGACAAGTGAAAGTTTGTACCATCATATTACTGAATTTCAGTTCTGGCAGAAGTGAAAATCCTTACTTCACAGAAAAAGTGAATGGCTTTGTAAAGCAGATTGTCCAATAAAAAAAATTGTTATTTAGAAAGACAGAGATTGATCATAGGAAACAAAACAAAAGTATTCATAATCCACGCTTGCAATGTTCTTGTTTCATAAATGAAAAGATGATAAATTTAGATTGTAGATGAGAAAGAATTATTTTACAATAAGGGTGGTGAAACACTGAAAAAGATTGCCCAGAGAATCTGTGGATACCCCAGGCTGGCTGGGGCTCTGAGCAAGATGATATAGTGGAAGATGTCCCTGGCCATGTCTGGTAGGTTGGACCAGATGATCCTTGAAGGTCCCTTCCAGCCCAAAACATTCTACAAGTCTACAGTTTATGTATCGTTTCCTGTTTCTTTCTTGGTCTGAGGCTGGCTGTTTCTTCCACAAGGCTCTGCTCATGAGAGCCCAAGTGTGAACACCTGAACTAGAAAGAAGATTGTTTGGCTTCCAGCATCCAAGGCTGGAATTCAGCGTGACAGACACTTTGCTGGCAGCAGAAGGAAAACCAGTTATTTAACCTTATCTTGAGTCCTATTCAGTCATTTTGCCTCTATATTGCCAGTATCATCAATAACCAGTACACCTGGAAGTAAGCAGATGAAGTAATTCACAGTGTTAGGAAGCCACTACCACTTTTTAGATTCTTAAAGCGGATTTTCAAAATTTCATGGAATCCTTTCGAAAAAAACATAGAATTACTCTGTTCAACTTGAAAACCACAAGAATACAGGTTGATGAAAAGTGGTTTTGAAACAATTTTTCTATTCAGATTCTCATGTGACACTAATATTTTAATGAAAAATATAATTGAAAAATCAGAAGCCAAGTGATTCCTCCCAGCTGTCATAAGGGTTAAGATGAGCAGTTTTGGAGTAGGAGAGCAGTTATCTTTTTAAGATGGATAAGTGAGGATCTGAGCAAGCCAATTCATTTCACCTTACAGATTAATGCCTGGTATCACATAGCAGCAGGTCTGGGAAGATGTTTGTCAGGGGAGGGTTTAAACTTAAGGCTTAGAGGTAAATGCTCCACATTCCAGATGCAGCTTCCTGAACCAGCCTTTCACTGGCTGCTCTCTGGTTTTGAGACTCTAAGGCCTCTTTCCACTCCCAACACTTAGCATGTCCAGGTGTTGGCTGTGTTTTGGTTTTCAGCCTCTCTCTCCCTGGCTTTTGTAGGATTTGATTTTGTGTAGCATAAACTCACCTTGAGCAAGGAATAAAAACCAGCCCTGTCATTTAGACAAACAGGAGGCTAATTTTCCACTAAATGGTAGCGATAGTGCTGTACAAGGTGGGCTGGAATCCCTTCACCCAGAGGAAATTCATACCATTTTTGCTTTGGAAAATTTATTCCTATTTGTTTTGGTCTGGAGGTCAAAGTCGAAATTAACTCTCCCTGTGCTGGAGGGTTTGCCTCGAACCTCTCCTAAATGTGAGGTAGCTGGAGTTGAAGGAAGATTAAATAAGTTGAAAACTTCAGGTTAATTTCTGATTTTACACTTCCTTTTTTTTTTTCCTGTGAGAGAATTTTCTCCTTGTCTGCTTTCTTAGAAAATATTCCTGACTTCTTCAGTGAGAGTAGATATTCTTGGAAAATGTGTCTTTTATTTTAATGTTGTATCTGCTTCCAATCTCAAAAATATCCATCTTCAAAAATTAAAATGTTTCACAGTAATTATTCCCTACTTTAATTTGATCTTTAATTTGTTTTTCGTTGCCTCAGCAGCTGATGATAATCTTTGTACCACACAGAAAGTTTTCAGGCCAAACTTGCTTCACAGATGTTTAATGGTAAGTGTTGAGATGAATGCTTCTATTATAATTTTTGTTTGCATTTAAATTTCTTTTTCTAGATGTGATTTAATGACAAAGTGCTGGTCCCAAGAACCTCACAGCAGACCAACTTTCTCTTATATTCATGACAAACTGCAAGAGATAAGACACTCTTCACTGTCCTTCATCCACTGCCTTGAAGACAAAAAGGCATTAACTGGAGTCATCAATGAAGCTTTTGAAGGTTAGTCTGGGCCAGCACCCGCTACTCTTGTGGTCTCTGCCCTTTAAGCAAAGTGCTTTTCATTGCATTTGTCACTGCCTCAAATTCTCTGGCTGTGAAATGGAAACAGCAAAGATTTGCTTCTATCTATACTGAATTTGTAAAAATTAATTATGTGCCTGCTAGGTACAGCAAATTAGTAAAGGATGTGTAAAATTACCAAGCAAAAAGGCCCAAATGAGGTTGGAATTCAGCCTGACCCACAGAGACATCCAACTTGCATCTAAATTCTTGATAGTTCACAACCCTGCTCGCTAAAACAGATGCCTAAGTCCCTTGCAGAGCCAGGAGAGCCTTAGAAGGCTTCTGTGCAGAAATCTGTCCCAGTTTCAGAGACATCTACGCCCGGCCCATGAGCTAAACATGGCCACTAGGCACTTCCTCTAGGAGTACTGATCCAGCAGCCACCTGAACGTGAGGCATAATTCAGGCACCCTAGTAAGGCAGCCTTTATCCAAGCCTGATAATTCAGGTGTTACCTATGTTCTGCAAACTCTGAATGAATAAACTAAGTGATGTTAGGGAAGACATGCTAAAGATTTGGGACACAACAAAGCTCTATTGTGTAAGAACATTATTAAGGTTGTGAAGACAGGAATTAAGAAAAAAGGTAATGCTAAATTTGAAGTTCTCTGTGCAACTGGCATGTAAGTTATCTAAATATGGAAATTAGCATCTTGGCTGGGCCAGAACAGCAATCTATTCACATCCTGCAGTAATTCCTGACTAACTAAATATTGAGAAAAAGTGAACAATATTTGTAAACAATGTGATCTTAATTCTAAAAAGAGAAAGTTTTTATCAGTTGAAATATTTCATTTGTGTTTCACAGATTAATTTTTTCATTTAATCTATCTGCATGCTACGGTTTTATAATGAAAAATATTGAATGGTAAAAGAACTACCAAACCTGACTGTTTCTAAAATATCCAGAGGCTTAGTTTTGGTGGTGATTTTTTGTGTTATTTTTTTTTTCCTGTCACAAATTGTTACTGAACTAGGAACTCACTCTGATTCACAAACTGTTTTGATACTTCAGTACTTCATGTTTTCCTAAAAACTTCCCGATCCATCCCAGGAATGACACAGCACTCAATTACACAACTAAATAGACACTTTTCTTCAGGATACTACCTATATTCAATTCACTGGCATTGTCCAATTGTCACTTAATTGGGTATTTTGCTAATCTTTATCATTTGGTGAAGCTTTACAAATGTCAGTTTATTTCCATTGTGGTTTCTCTTTATGTCAAGTCCAGTCTGTTCATGACATGTTTACATTACAAGACTAAAAGCTGTATGAAGACATGAAGGGATCCGGACAGATAATCTATCATTTCATGCCTTTTTAACAGCTGATTTTGCACCCTTGTGCTATTATGAAAAACAATTTGCATACAGTGTAATTCTTTAGTTTCTTTAGAGATATCATAGCTCTCAATAAGGGCATTCAGGAAAGAGATACTTCGTCTGGCAGAAATGTAAGCCTGGCATTAGCTCAGGAAAGGACTACAGCCAATTAATTAGGCACTATGCCCAAGCTAATAGGCCTTACATTTTGGATGGACTTTATCTCACCTACATGCAGCTGTCTACAGGCTAGGAGTCTCCTCCAGGATACTCTTCTAGGTAGCTCTGTAGTCAGAAGCTGAAAGGGACAACTCCTGTGTTTTGGGCATGTATCATGGCAGGAAAGTGGTCGCCTTTTGCCTTATTCTTCACTGATGATGGCTGGCATCCAGGTGACTTGCCATATTTAATTTGCTTCACATTAAATCACAGGGTGAGTGAGACAGGAAGAGACCACTGGAAGTCACCCAGTCCAACATCCCTGCTCAAGCAGGGTCCCCCCACACATGTTACTCAGGATAGCGTCCAAAATACAGTATCTCAGCTATAGTATCTCAGACTAGATATTTAATTTTCAGATGGCTACAGGAGCACAACATCTACTGGAAACATGGCTGTACTGATTCAGTTGCTTGCACCCACTCCTGAGCTAGTTTGGTTTCCTAGCTCAGACATCTCCGTGTTCCCTAACTCCACAGGCAACAGAGACATGAAAACTAAAGGAGTTGAGACGTTCTTGAGGCATTATGCCAATATCTGTCAAAATCTTAAGCAGGGCTGAAATTTCCAGAGAAACCTACCTTTCTGCTGCTTGGAGTTGGGAAAGGGACTGGAATATTGGTTCCTATGTTTGTGGTGGAGTAGGCCTGGCACAGATGTAACACGAAAGAATTTCAGTTTCAGTGCAAGTCTCTGCTAAGCATCTCCAGATGTTAACTGATCTCCAACTGATCTTCCTCCAGCTGTTAACTTGCTCAATCTAAGCAGATAATTACTTTCACTGGGATGACAAATACATATTCCTAATGTAAGAAACATTATTTTGCCAAAATTTCAGGTTCTGTCATACAGCAGAGGTCACAGAGAAAAAGCCATTGTTTTGTTTATTTGCCAGGAGCAAAAAGTTGCATTCTTAGAAATTGCCAAGTTGCAAAGAAAAACGTAGATTGAGGCTTCCATGAAAAGTGTCAATTTGAAGGATAAAAATTTGAAAAAAAAAACCAGCTTAGCGCAGAAAATATGGGGTATAATGGACTTTAAGGGTGGTCTTAATAATAGCAATACTCCATAATGTACATTTTAGTTAGAGAATCTGTTGACAGCAGTCGCTTTCAAAATCAGACTCCATTAAACCTGTTTATAATAACTTAGTTGGTAAAATCTGGCCCACTGTGGTAAGCAGGGCAATTCAGTGTAGGCAGAGCTTTGGCCATCAGAATTTCTGCTTGGCACACTCTCTTCCTGAGCCTTGGACCTTTCCCCACCAGCTGTCATGTTCCCTCTTCTGCCTTCCCCTTATTCTCCCCTTTCCATAGGTTCTGCCCAGCTGCTGTTGCCACAGACTCATTGCTGGATCTGCACTGGGAGGAGAAGACAAAGGAACTGTTTTCATGTTTCCATTCAATGTTTTCATGCTTCAGTTCTCAAAAGTCCTTCTTAACTTTTCCTCAGGTTCATTTGGTGATTCTCATATAGAAAATGCCCTTCAGGAAACAGGGTAGCTAGAATTTTATCAGTCTACATACCATCCTTCCCTTTAAATGTACTTTATAAGATTAAAGTACTTTAAATGTACTTTAAAAGATTAAACACTTGACTGAAGCTCTGAATTTATAATTCACCTGTAGGTTATCTCCCTCTTTCCCCAAGCACAGTCTTAATAAGCCCATTAAAATTTTATGCTGTTTACTTGGCTGAAACTCTACAGTCCTCATGATGTCTTATGGTTGCTGAATTTTCTGATCAGGGACACATGTATGTCAATATTCTGTAGCTGTCCAACCTTGAATTAATTTGACAGTATTTCTTCCCACCATGTAAATCTCATGCAGTGGAATTCAGTAAGACATGGGCTCCAGAAGTGAGATTGATTTAAGCAAGAAAAGGTCATTCAGGTTCTACTTGAGTTTCCAGACTAAAATGTGTGCTCCACTATGACCCTGTCAAAAACAGTTTGGAGCATGGAATATGTCTCAGCCTGTACTTTGTAACACATTGTACAGTAAGGTAGTGATTTTTAAAATTTGTATTCATTTCTAGCTGGGACCAAGTGAAGTATCTCTTGTGTTGGTAGCAGTAGTAAAAAGATGACAGCCAAAACAAATAATCCAAAAGTCTGTTCCATGATGGACTGTCCTCAGCAACATTTTCCAAAAATGCTGCACGGTCGTTGGCCTTTGTGTGTAATGAAACTCCAGTCATGAGCCTCCAGCCAAGAAATGCTCGCTCTCACCAGGTGACCTAGTTCCAAAAGAAAGAGACAAATGTCAAGCAAAGTGAAATTATATACCTCAAAATAGCTAAGATACTTAGCCTTACAGAGAATCATGCATCTTCCAGTTTCTATTGAGTCTTCCCTGCCCATGGGTAGCCACACTTCTAGCAGGTCCATACATGCTGTTGGTGATTTTCATAGGTGGGAGAGCTGAAAAACTTTAGATTTTTTCAATAACCTTAATGCCAGTGCAGTATGACACAGAGATGGCAAGTGTGGGTAAACCAATACGGACAGTCTGCTAGTGGACAGCATGCTAACAGGATAGCATGGGGATGGCAAAGGGGCATATGCCGTGTTATTGCAAGAGTTACCCTTCTAAAGCAGGCATCAAATATCAATAAACATGCCTGAGCAATACCAGCACCTCCTGGCACTGCTGCACTGGAAGGGAGGGAAGAAAACTCAGGACCAGGGCCTACCAGTTTAGAGTTTTTCCTTCTTGCCCTGACAGGCTTTTCCGCTGAAAGTAGCAGTAACAATATCTATTTGAGTGAGGGCAGCACTATCCAGCTGGAGGACTGAGACGCCAGTGGGTTTTGAATTCAATGGGAATTTACTGGGCACAGGCCCTGTCACCAGAGTTCCCATCCATTGCTGAAAGATAGTCTGTTCTTTCCCCAGTTCCAAGAAGCACAGCATGCTAGAAGGATGGTCCTGCATTGCTGTAAAAATAACTGGACCATCTATTTTCAGACATCAGTTTTTACATTTGCACATATAAGACAGCACTATAGCTTTTCAGGTCCCATGAGTGCCCCTTTACAGATGGAAACACCTGTTTGATTTGGCAAACGCCTTTCCTGACACCAGACAACTGGGCATTAAGCAGCTGGAGCAACTTCTTGCCTTTATGACCTAGAAGGACTATTCTTATCAGGGCTGCTCCTCACAATGCCTTTTGGATCTATATGGAAAAGATGTCTAATTGCTCAGAAAAAGAGGCTCCTCTGGCAAGAGGAGATGCCAGGCAGTTGGAGGAAATCCAGGATAAAAGACTAAAAATATTTGTCCTCAAAACCATGATTTTTAAATTCCTAAACTGGAGTTATTGCTTGAAAAATGTGGGAAGATACAAGAGTTAGAATTATGTAATATTTATTTTTTTCATTTTTCTTTCCAAAGCCAGTGTATTTATTTTTCAGCAGTTCAGGTACTTGCTGAAACTGTTGCTTGTATTTTTTTAAATTCCCTGTGTAAAATTTTGTCCTGAGAATACTTGGTATTAACAGCTAGAATCAGTGAGTTCATCATTAATTATATGTTTGCATTCTGTACTGACTGAGTACCTGTTTTTCTGCGCCCTGTCTAAGAGTCAGCAGTTTATTTTCCTTAACCAAACTGCCTTTTAAAAACTATTCCACACACCTCTCTGAAAGTAAAGTAATCACTTGGGCAAACGGAAGCTTCTCTAAAGCAGATATGTTGATAAGGGACATTTTTAGAACCTTGTATCTAGTCTCCTTTGTATTTTTCTGAAATTCAGTAATCCTCTTCCCCACTTAGCTTAGTGAGTGGCTGACCCAAAGCCTGCAGAGGTCAGAGGAGAGTGAGTGGTTACAACACTGCAAGAAAAGGGGAACTTGGGGGTGTAATCATTTCTTATTTGTACTCCAGACAAATGGTGTTTGATTCCAGAGAGTGCACATGAGCCACATGATGCTGCAAGTGAAGTCTCGCCAATACTTTGCCGTAGACCAAAGGAAATATCAGATGGTATAAGGCTGTAAGAGCTGACATTTTTGTAGACAGATGTGGATAGATATAGGCAACTAAAACATAAAAACTGCATTTCCACTGGGTGTATAGGCTGTTTGACAGTCACCAGAGACTATGCAGACATATTCAGGGGATGTTAATGTGTAAAAGCAAGGATGTGGATTAACCATCTCCACAAAGCAATTAATTTCTCCTTTCTCTGTTGACTGTAAAGACAGCCTAGGCAAGGAGCTTAAATTGAACATGTAAGGTCTGGGTAGTTAAAATTTGGTAAAATGAATCCTGTTTTGTAGCCTGGAGACAGGGAGTTCTTTCCTACTTGTATAGCCTTATGCGGCAAATGTGGAATTGGGGTTTTTTTGTGCATTTATATTATAATTTTTAATTAACTAGGTGAGAAGCAGGTTTATATCTATGATTACTAGGACAGTAACTTGCACACAGAGATTTCAGTACACAGTTCTCTAAAAAATATATTAAAATAAAAAGAAAGGCACTGTTTCAAGCAGATTAGCGCAGGGGAAATGAAGGGTGAAGAAAATTCTCACTTTTAGCACCTTTAGTGTCTGATAGAATAGCAAAGCTCAGTGAGTCACCCTCAAACCATGCAAGATCATATGCTTCATTAGGCAGGAAACACAGATATATCTCCACTGATACATAATACAGAGTGGAGTATTAAAACGGATATATATTTGTT
This sequence comes from Phainopepla nitens, assembly GCA_013400175.1. Taxonomy (NCBI): domain Eukaryota; kingdom Metazoa; phylum Chordata; class Aves; order Passeriformes; family Bombycillidae; genus Phainopepla; species Phainopepla nitens. The sequence goes on along the minus strand of VXBQ01011232.1, from coordinate 264,677 downwards.
CTATTTATATTCTTACTGGCTATGTGCAGAAACTGAAACACAGCCCCTCCAGCTCCAGGTGGCCATCAGGTATCAGGAGAATACTCTCTACACAGGAGCTGTCTCTTTAAGCTAACTAACATGGCTGAGGTAAAGAATTCAAGGTTCAATAGCCACTTTTTTCACCCTTAACAAAGATACTTCATCAGGTGTTTCTCTCGAATATGCTTGCTGTGGGGTACATCTTTCATCCATGCCACTAAGACAGCCAGAATATTATATTCTTCCTCCTCTTATTTACTGCCACGTAGGTTGTGTAGCAGTGACAAAGGACAGAGTTTGTATGAGAAGAAGAGGAGGGTATTACTGAGAAACAGCAAATGTGGCCGGACTTCTAAATACCTTACCATACTGAAGGTGCTAAGCATCATATGGGATTATGTCGCCCGGAATTAGTAACGTCTCAGGCTGGCTACTTAGCTGGTGTAAATTGGTGGCATCCCACTGGTTTCAATGGAACTTCATTAATTTATGCTAGCTGAGGGTCTGGCCCTGAAATAGCTGTAATATAAGATCAGCATCTCTAGATCAGTTTATTCAGTCTCAACCAATCAGCTTTTCTACTGACGTTCTTTCTCTTCTTAAATGTCGTCACCTTCTTGAATTTAAACACCAAAACCCCCTCATCTGCTTATCAAGATATCAGAAAAATTTGCACCCTTCCAGACAGGACTTCAAAAAATGTTGTGAGCCCCCAGAGTTTACCAAGCAGGCAAGGCAAGACGCTCTGCGATCGAGAGGCAGGACCGTGAGCGCCCGGCGCGGCACTGTGGCTGCCCTGCGACGGGAAGCGGCCGACTGATCGACTGATGCTGGGACTGGGAAGGGGAAAGCACAGATTGTATCAGGGCAGAGCTGGTCTTCTCAGAGGAGGCTAAGCAAACAAACTCTATTCCTCGTTAGTATGAGTCAGGCGATCATTGTTTCTTGTGTCAGTTAATGTGGGGCTCTCTCGAGTAAGCTCCTGCCTATCCCCGGAGAGAGGTGTAATTAATTTACCTGCAGTTTGGCTCAGATGTGCTTTACGCACAAGTTCTAAGCACAAGCTTTAAGCTTTAAGCACAGCCCTACTGGGAAAAGTATCCAGGAAGGTCAAAGCCACTTGCATTTAGGAACTGGACGTGTCTGTGCAAGTACAATGCTGAGCTCTGAACTTGCCATTTAGCTGTCGGAAGCAGTCTGCCTGGGACAGCACGGAGCTCAGTGGGATCCTGCTTCTCAGTGGGGTACTCCTCAGCCTGTACAAAACTCTGGACTGACAGAGCAAGCCTGCCTCGTGCCCTGGGGTAGGTTGTTTTAAGCAAATGTGGGTAACTCTACACTATGCAGCAGTTCACAGTGTAGACAACCCCTTAGAATTTAAGCCTGTAGAGCTGACTCTCCAGCATGACTTCAGATTTCATGAAGGTGCTCCTTGGACGTCTCCTCTTGGGGTGTTTTGTTGACTCAGCCCAGCTTTGCTTGTGAAATCTGAGGGGATCACATCACATGGTTTATCCTGCATTTACTCACGTATAACCCAGCATGACTGTACATCAATCAACTAATTTTAGCGATGTTAAAACTGAAAAGAAAATAATTATATCTCATAAATATACCGACCTGCCTCTCCACTCCAATTTCTCTCTATTTTCCTTTAATTTTTTAACATTTTTGGTAGGGTCTTCCAAAGATTATTCAGAACTTTCTGAATTGACTTATGGCTTCCCAGGGTGCTAGTGGTGCTTCTAGTCCTCACATTTCTGGGGGAATTCCACAACATACCATGAATTTTTTCTTCAATTGCTCACTTTTAGAGATTTCTTATTTCCATCCACTCTTCTTCTCCAACTAAACGAGAAAAACCAATTTGCTTGCTTTGCTGACTTACATGACAGTCAAGCATCATACTATATAACTTGAGATCTTTGTGTACCTTTGCCTTGTACAACAGAACGGTGTTAAACTTTCATCAGCGCTGGACACTGCATTAAGGGATGACTCAAGAGTGAAAGAAAGGGCACTTACAGTCAAAAATGTCACAGTGAAAGTGGCAATGCATCTTACACATGTCATGGCATAGGAGAAAGGTTATCAATATTATATTCTTCTTCCATCATTGGATATGATAAGAATATTCTGCAAAAAATAGTATTTCTTCCTCATTGCATTCCCACAGCTCAAAAAGGAAAGCCAAGGCAAGGTGTTTGATTTTTTAGCTCTTTTTTTCTCTAATGAGAAACACAGTGGTTCATATGATGAAAAAGGATTATAAAATTTTATATATTCTGTAGTTCTTCAGACCTGTTGGGGAAAGAATTAGTAATGTATCTATATATCTGGTAAAAATATCTCAGTGACCTCATACTCACATTTGTGTAAACATCACCTCATCAGTTCCAGATACTTATACAGGAAACAAATCTGAATGCTCCTCTAGTGTTCTATACTTAGGCAGGTCAGCCGGCATATGTCTGGTCTGTAAATACCCAGTTTTACTTGGGTCCTTTTTTTAAGGTTTCCTTCTTAAGAGTTTGCTGCAAACGTCTGCTCAGCATTTGCCTGTGTGCCTTTTCCTAAGCAACTTGTCCCTGAAGGTTGCCATTAAATTAAACAAAAAAAAACCCAAAAAACAAAACAAAACAAACAAAAAAAAAAAACAAAAAAAACCAAAAAAAACCAACAAACCCACAAAACCCAAAAACCTACAAAGAAGAGCTGAATTGGTTGGTAAAGGCTTAGATGGAGCTGAATTACTAAATATGGCCTTAATAGCCCTGAACTGACAAAGTGAGTATCAAATAATTTCTAACAGGTTTCTAAAATCAAAATTCTCTTTCAGACTTTTCCTGATGATATTTCCTATGCTAATGGACTCTAGCATGTGGACTAAATTTCCAACTTTACAGCCTGGGGAGATGTGTGATTATAGTGACATAATAAATTGTGTGTTGCCTGGTGGAATAGCACAATACTTGCGATTCCTTTGAACAGATAACCCTGAATGTCACACACTTAATTTTTCAGTTATGAAGTAAAATAAGGAGGAAATATAATAAAAGAAGGTACATGTTACAAAAATAAATGCAAAAAAAATAGTAGCAGCTTTAACTTGAGTGTTTATTTAACAATTTTTTATATTTTTAAAAATTTATATCCCCTGCAAGAAATTTCAAGCAACTATGTATATATGAACTGCATCAAGTTAGGGGAAAATGGAAAGTTTTTAAAAATGAGAAAAACACAGTGGATTGCCAAGTTTCAGCTTCTAGAAGGGCAGAATACTAGTGAGACAGAAGTCTAGACTAGTCCTCTAGAGAATTAGTATATAATGATTTTTCAGATAGAAAACTGCCAATGTTACAAGACTCTTTAGCAGCATTATTAGCAGGATTACTACCAAGGTTCAGATTAAAATCACTTTAGCTTTATGCTTCTTTACAAGGAAAAGAAGTAAGTCACGTATTCATGACAGTATTGCTGCCTCTGGACGTATGAACACTGATAAGCAACTTTCCCCAAGTGATTTGCTTGAAGTTCTGGTCCACACAGACAATAGAAGAAAGTAAATTTGAATCATCATTCTTATGAGGTCACTAGACCAACTTTCTCTAACAGCTGTCTGATTTTGTTCGCTTTCTAATACTACATGTGTATTACTGGGCAGTCGTAATTTTTTTTCTTTTATTTTTTAAAATATTTTTCCATTTCATTTTTTTTTCTCTTTCTTTCTTTCTTTTTTTTTCTCTTTTAATGCAGATAATGATATCCCATGTGCAGATGCAGACAGTGTTCTTTCAGCCACACTAATGGAAACAAGGAATCAAGAGGGCTTAAATTATTTGGTACTTGTCAAAGAAGGCAACCCTGATGAAGAAAGCTTCAATTCTGAATTTCAAGCTGAAATTACCTAAGTCTGGTTACCACTGTGTAAGAGAGTGAAAGAAAAGAAAAAACTCTGCAAAGAAGATATAAGCCAAGGAAAATATTCTGCGTGTCATCATAATAACGGAGGTGTCTGGAAAAAAAAAAAAAGCAACTTTAATAAAACCACTAGAAAACATAATAAGGTACTAAATGGTGTGTATCAGGATAAGACAAGCCTTGATTTTCTACATGTTATGGTTTCGGTGCTTCACAGGAGATAGTTTAAAGCAAAAAAACATGTATCAGGCAGCAAGGGATTTTACTGCGGTATTGATTAAGTTTATGCAATCACAAATGCCTCAGGCACAAGGCAGCCCTTCCAAAAAGGGAATACTGGTATGCTGCTTCAAAGAACAGACCAGCTCGTTCATGAGTAAAACCAAAGTGTTGAAGTCTAGCTTCACTGTGCACAAACAGGATTTTGCAAACTGAAAAAAACAACACAAATACCAAACTCCAAATCAGAAAGCAGCTGAAGAAGGGTGACGAAGTTTCCACTGCTGCAGATGGTCAGTTTTCCTACTTAATTTAAACAAATGTTTGCAGTCATCTTGCATATGAAGTTGCACAGCAATTGATATGTGAGTCTGGACAGTCCTGTTTTCTTACATTTCTTCTCCTTTCCTTTTTGAATGCTCATCATCCTCGTTTACTTTATCAGACTGGGTGAAGGGAGGTACTCTTCCTTGCTGTGTTTGGACATCAACTCAAAGTATATAACAAAATTTTATAAAAATAATTATTGAATAAAAGACAGCAATGAGCTTTTTCTAACGTTTCATCATGAGCAATAGTTTGGAAATTATACAGAGCTATTCACTGACATATTTCAGGAAGCTAGAAACATGCCATAATTTTATGCAAATATTTGATAATGGGGCACACTGCAGAGTAGTAAAGGTTCTATCAGATGTCAGAATGTATACATTTGTAAGAAGCAACTCCACTGCAATCAAGCTTGAAAAGTTTCTTAAATGGAGCTTCAACACAGATGAAAAAAAATTTGGAGTCTTAACATTTTACTAAAATGAAGTGAAATAGAAATTTAGGTATTTTGAATTAGGATTCTTCAAAGTTCCTGAAAAAGCCCTTTCAAGCATTATATAAATACTTTTCTTCATCTACAAATCACTGCAAAAGACGGATTTGCTAGTAAATACAATTGCAGCACTTCACCATGCTCACCAGACCATGAGCAATGGATAAACAAATAAATACAGTATTATGTTTCCTTCCTCTTTGAGTGCTGCTTGATTGGTTGTACAGTGATTCCTTCCATTTCAGTAATTTAAAAATTACCAATGTTTGCTAACCTATGGCATGTGCTGGCTCGAAACCAGGAGGATCTCTGTTCTGTAGCCACCACACCTGAATGTGTTCTATGTGCATAATTTCACTTAAGTCAAGAAGAATGCTCAGTCAGCAAGCCACAAACAAAGGTTTTGAACAACAGGACACCATACAATAACTTTTTCTTTAGCAGGACAAACCTTCAATCATCCCAAAATTTTGTGAAGACAATACCTTTCACAGGCGTGGCGAGCACCTGTGATGTGATATCCCAAGTCAATTCATTTTTGTGTAGGTCTGTATTAGAAAAGAATCACGAAAGAGCCCAACCAACATGTGTAAACTGAGTTAGAGGGCAAGATGAGCATCAGAGAGCAGACAGGAGTAATGCCCTCCAGGTCTTGAAGCAGTCACAAATACACAAAGCAGCACAGAAGGAGAAAGAGGAAGGTAATTCTTGTGATGTTCACATTTTGTAAGTGTTGCAAGACAGGCCTAGTTTTAATGAAAAATTTAGCACAGGATAATTAAAAAAAAGCGTCAAGTTTAATATGCTGCCAATAAATTAAACCTTAGTATATTGATCAGGGTTCTATGCCTTTTGTACCTGATAGTGTGAAAAAATGTATTGGACAGGATAAAAAAATCAACTTATTGATCCAAATTTGAGGATCCTGATCTATAATTTGTTGAATTCAGTGGAAGACACAATGTATTTGTGTCTTTCCAATATTTGCAGTCATCTGAGTCGAGCTCAGTGATGCAGTGTGAGCTCTGAGCATGGCCCTACTCATACACTGGCCAAAACTCCATTGTCCCTCCCTCCTTTTCCTGCTTTAGAGAAGTAAGTATGCAAATGCAACTATGCCATTGAGTTATGGTAAAGCTGAATTTGATGCAGGCAAACTTAGCCTCATCTGCATCCACCCATGATTCTACTTGTAGAGAGTTTCCTAATCTCTCATATTTCTGTATCACCCTTCTCCTTACACATCTTCATGATTTCACGTTCTGTCTTATTGAACTGTTGCTTCCTCTCTTCATTCAAACTCTTCTTGACAATTCATGATTTTCTGAGTAATGCTTATTCACTATTAGGAGGTCACCTCTTGCCTTCCAGCAGACAGGCCTGATGGCAGTTTTCAAGCTGGTTTTCGACAGAGTAGGTAAAACACACATATAAAAGGTGATAAGAATGAAAGACCTCTTAAGAACATTCTCTCTTGGGCATGGAAATGGGTGCTACCTGGCCTATGTTTGCCTCTGTTTTTACCTCCTCCTATCACAGATCAAGGGAAGGAGTCAAGAAACCCTTGTGTTCAAATGTCTTGACTTCCATGGCTACAGATTTTAAATAAGTATAGATGTATTTAAGGGTGATAATGTCATTTAAAGGAAATAGATGTTTATCAGAAAGATTATATGTGAGATAAGGGTAGTATAAGGCATGTGGACCCAATTCTCAGCTGCTGTAAATCAGATTAGATATATTAAGCTAAGCTGATGTACAGCAGTATAAAAACTGTCTGCAAGTGTTTAGCTTAAATTTGTCTTGAGACAGATAGACCTATGCCCAGCCAGTTCCTCAAAAAAAGAGGACTAATCTCATTATGTCTCTTCTTCTCCATTTTATAGCTGAGCATGACATTACATGGCATGGAATATCTCTTTGATTAATTTGAGTAATCTGCCTGGTTGTTTCCCCTCCCAATGTCTTGTGCACCCTCAGTCTATTCACAGGGGGGCACAGAGTGAGAAACAGAGAAGGCTTTCTGTCCAGGCGCTTTTCAGCAATATCTAAAATATTACTGTGTTATCAGTATTGCTTTGGTTGCAAATCTAAAATAGAACACAAGGTGAGCTGCTGTGAATAAACTTCAACCTAGTACAGTCTCTAAGCTACTGGGGAGAAGGGACACATGCTCCAGGCACTGATCAGGAGATGCCCCAGGTGAGTCTCTGGGCCATAGCCAGTTCCTGTCTCAGGCTCTTTGGTGTTCCTTGATGCCAGCACAAACACTGAGCAGCAATGCTGAGCACACGTGATGCCGCACACACAACCCACGAGTGTTGGGCTCCCAAAAGGGCATGGTTGAGCTCTGAGCTGTGCTTGGATAGACAGGGATAACTCATGTGTCTGTAGCTGCTTTGTCTAGTCCTTCAACTACAGACTTGACATTTGTATGAATATTCTACTTCACTCCATGATTAGAATTTCCTACACCCGAACACAAATCCTGTGGTGATTAATTTATGTTTGTAAATTATTTTGTAAATGTGAAGGGCCAGGGGAGCTGTTACTGATTTACTAAGGCAGCATTTTCAGTGGCATCAGATCTAAGTCTTCTATCTTCAGGTCTACAGCAGGTGATATCACCCAGCCATCAGTGCATTTCTGTTGCTCAGGATTGCTTGGAAAGCTTGCAAGAGCTTTTGAGCTGGCACATACTGATGACCAGAGCTATCCAAAACCTGTGAACCTCATGCTTTCTATTTGCAATCCATGATCAGGATACTATGAAATAAAAACCAATGTTTTATGACAAGAATATTGGGTTCTTATTAGATCAAAGATAAAATTATGGAAATGTGCATGTAGCTGAGAGATGTGCCAGTCTCTAGCAGGATCATTCTCTGATCTCCATGTGCCACAGTGGGAGTGCCCAGTGACATAAGCTATGGGAATGTGGCTGTCAAGAGCTCTGAAGGGAAAATTTATACAGCTTGAAAGGATGATTTGTTGAGATGTGAAAGGTAAAATATATCTTTGGTTTTATCATGTTGGACAAAAAAACTTGGGTTGTCAAGACGTTTTCTTTGCCTTTTTTATATTTAACATTCAGGTCTCATCTTCTCTGGGAGACTTTACTGTCATTCATTCAATGGCATCATCACAAGATTTGAGAAACTTAAAAATGCCCACCAGAAAAGCAAAATGTTATATAGCTACAGTGCTAACACGAATTTTTCTGTTAGTCTTTGTTACCTGCAGAAGTTCATAAGTGGTGAGGACAAGAAAGGCAAGGACTAAGTTCACCTCAGCCTAACTTGTCTGAGAACCTCAAGCCAGGGCCCAGCACTGAGACTTAAGTTGTTGTTCCCCAGCTTTCCTGGTACCCTAGATAACAGAGCCTAGTAACACCCTCTAGATCACAATGTACCTCAAAATCAGCTTCTTTCACCACTTGTATAGAAGGGCACAAAGATCCTGACAGCAGAGTCATTGCACCCTTGCTTTCCATGATGGTTTTCAGCAAAGAAAGTTTTGCCTTCTATTTGAATTGACTAATGTCTCCAGGTTGTTTCATCTTTTTTTAAAAAAAATTTTCTTTGATATCTGTGGTGTGTTGTCTGTGATGATTTGAGTCCTCAGGTGTGGCTTCACTGAGCATAACCAGGTGAAATTGATCCTCTACGATTTGGGTTTAGGACTATGCATTTTAATGATAACTGTGAAGGCAAGCTTTGTTCTAGGTTCAAACTTACCTGTTTCTACACAAAGCTGATATTAATTCAGCTAGATCTGAAAAAGGATACTGCAGAAAAAAAATGTCTCTAAAATAGTCCTGGCAGGTCTGTTAATGGTTAAAAAAATTCTAACTCACTTTCGTTTAATTCATTCTTGAAAATTTTTGTTACACACATGCTTCTAGTTGCAGAAGCTTGCATACAAGCTGGATTTTTCATGGCTCTATTTATAATTACACTTAGCAACTCTAATTGATATTATATTTTAACTCTAAAAAATAGCCAGAAACCCAGGGTATCAAAGCCAAGTGAAGATGCCAAAATATTGTTGTTATTGCTACTGACATAACTGATACTGCTGTATAAATAACCTTCTTTATGATGTGTTAACTTCCTTGCGTGACATCTTTCATTTGGAGGATGTTCATCGCTGCCTTCTATCTTTTACTGTAAGAACAGAGTAGTAAAATCACCACTCTCTGTTTGGATCTTAACTACTTTTGTAATTCTGTTGACATAGCTGGGTTTTCTTTCTGGAATAGAATAGAATCATTTAGGTTGGAAAAGATTGCTAAGGTCATTGAGTTCAACCATCAACCCAGCACTTCCAAGTGCACCAGTAAACCATGTCCCTAAGCACCACATCTACACATGTTTTAAATACTTCCAGGGATGGCGACTCCATCACTTCCCGGGGCAGCCTGTTCCAATGCTTGGCAGCCTTTTTTGAGAAGAAATGTCCCCTAAAACCCAACCTAAACCTCCCCTAGTGCAACTTCATGCTGTTTCCTCTCATTCTATCACTTGTTACTTAGGAGAAGAAACAGACCCCCACCTTCTTACAACCTCCTTTCAGGTAGTCATAGAGAGTGATAAGGTCACTCTTGAGCCTCCTTTTCTCCAGGCTAAACAACCCCAGTTCCCTCAACTGTTCCACATAAGATTTGTGCTCAAGACTCTTCACCAGCTCTGACGCCCTTCCAAGATTCACAGAAACAAGGTTGGAAACTATCTCCAAGATCATGGAGTCCAACTTTTGACCAATCACCACTTTGCCAACTAAACCTAGCACTAAGCGCCATGTCCAGTCATTTATTGGACATTTCCAGGGACAGTGACTCTGTCACCTCAGCAATCCATTCCAGTGCTTGACAACCCTTTGCATGAAGACATTCTTCCTAAGACCCAACCTGGACCTCCCCTGACGCAGTTGAAGGTATGTCCCCTTGTTCTGCCGCTTGTTGCCTGGCACCTCACTACAGCTTCATTTCAGGCAGTTGTAGAGAGCGACAAAGTCTCCTCCGAGTCTCCTTTTCTCCAGCTTAGACTGGGAGTACTTAGGCTGGAGAAAAGTCTAAGCATAGACTCATGAGTCTTGTGCTCCAGACCCTTTACCAGCTCTATTGCCCTTCTCTGGTCATGCTCCAGCCCTTCAGCGTCCTTCTTGTCATAAGAGGCCCAGAACTGGATACAAGATTCCAGGCGTGGCCTCACCAGTGCTGAGTACAGAGGGACAATCCCTTCTCTGGTGCTGCTGGACACATGATTTCTGACACAAGCCAGTATGCCATTGGCCTTCTTGGCCACCTGGGCACAGCTGGATCATGTTTGGTTGGATGGCAACCAGCACCCCCAGATCCTTTTCTTCTGGGCAGTTTTCCAGTCACACTTCCCCCAACCTGTAGTACTGCCTGGGGCTGTTGTGACCCAAGGGCAGGACCTGTCACTTGGCCTTGTTGAACCTCATCCCACTGGCCTTGGCCATGGATCTGGCCTGTCCAGATCCCTCCACAGAGCCTTCCTGCCCACCAGCAGATCAGCATTCCAGCTCAGCTTGGTGTTTTCTGCAAAGTGACTGAGGCAATGCTCAATTCCCTCATCCATATCACTGATAAAGATATCAGAGAGGACTGGACCCAACACTGAGCCTTGGGGGACACCTCTTGTGACCCCACTGACCACTGCTCCCTGGGCCCGGCCATCCAGCCAGCTTTTACCCAGTGAGCTGCGTAAAACCCCGGCCAAGCCATGAGCAGCCAGGCTCTTCAGGAGAATGCTGCGGGAAAGAGTGTCAAAGGCTTTACTGAAGTGCAGACCAACAACATCCACAGCCTTTTCCTCATCCACTAAGTGGGACACCTTGCCATAGAAAGAGATCATGCTAGTCAAGCAAGACCCGCCTTTTGTAAGCCCATGCTGCCTGAGCCTGGACCCCTGATTGTCCTGCATGTGCTGCGTGATGGCCCTCAAGGTGATCTGATCCATTCAGAACTTTTCTGCAGGGAATGCTTTCTGGAATGCCTACCTACCTCCAAACAGAAATAAATTTCTGGGGAAAAGTGTTGCTAAAAATCTCTTTAGAATTCTTTGATTCAGTTTTATATTATGAGTAAAATACTTAATCTTGATGGAAGCAATATAAGAAAAAGTAGTGACAAAGCGACTATAGCTGCAAATGCCCTATAGTTACCACGTCAGCACAGTTGTGTTTTGGCTCAGGTCACAGAGTCTTGCAGGTCCTAAGTGGAAAACATATTTCTGGGCATGGGAAGCAATAAAAGATATATGAGTTATAGGATGGCTTTTAAAACCAAGCCTGCGTGCAAGAAGGTTGGACTGTGGATAGTCTTATGACTGTTACTCTAAGGACTATGTAAACATAAAAATTGCAAATTCTTATCTGATGTACACTTTTTTTTAATGACAGAAGTGTCAAGTTAAATGGCAAAGGAAAACAATAGCATGCTCTTGGAAATACAGTTCCAAAGAGTGTAAACAAAATCAAATATAAGTGCTGTCTTAAATACAGGATTTGCATTTTCTTAGCAGAATAAACTCTCTGCCTTGACTCTCTGTGCACTCACTGAAGTGGAGGTCATGGCTAGTGACAACTGGGAGCTGTTCCTGGAGGCTTTCTTGCCTTTTTAGGTTATGAGGGTCTCTGTGTGTTTAGGATAATATGATTGACGGCTCCACTCCGGCCCCAATTAGCACCCTATAATTTATTAGCTTCTGCTTTCAGATTATGCGCTAACTTCACAAATATTTCAACCACGGAAACAGCAGCTATCAAGTGTCTCTTTCCTGATCCAGCTGACTTGGACTGCAGTTAAATACAAGGAGAGAGCTGTGTGGGTCTGTCAAGAGGGAATAATCATTTGTGTCTGTGTGCAACTGGGGCTGTCACAGCTCTTTAGGACCCAGCTTCTGGTAAAAAAGGATCAGAATCAGGGGTTAGGACTTGGTTCCTGCCACAGAGGTTTCTGCACAGGATTGAGACCAATGCACTGGCTCTTCCTGAAAAGGCCCATGTTTGTCCAGCTCTGTTTATCATGTAAATACTGGCTCCATGCAAACAACATTGGCAGGAAAGATTGTGTTCCTCCTAACACTGTTTCTTTGCTCCTTGCTGCTGTGGTGTGGGGCCAGGGTACTAAGTGCAGGAGGGAAGAGCCTGGGTGAGGCAGGAGAACAGAGATGGAATGAGAGGCAGGGTCTGGGCTGAGGACAGAAGTCAAGGAGAGGAGAAGTGGAGAAGTTGGGGTGGGTATGATGAGATGAGGGAGGAGGGGCACCTTGCAGCTGTACCCAGGCCATGTAGGGCAGAAGGAAATGTGTCATGCCACAGGGAGATGGAGTACCCTTGGTAATATCCAATGTGGTATTACATCTCCTAATGGGACAGCACTCCTGCCAGGTGTTTATCCTGCCTTTACTGTAAATGAGTAAGCAACTGTCACATACCTAAAGAAATGCTCCTATCCTTGGTCAGCCTGTGCTTTTGCGGGCTGCAGGCGAGCATGGCAAATGGAAGTGCTCATGCATGAGGCTGGGGCCCAGGAGAGTGCACACCTGCACCCGGCAGCCCAATGCCCCTACACCTCTGCACCCCTGCACTTCTGCACCCTGCACATCTGCACTCCTACACTCCCATACCCTGCACATCTGCATCCTGCATCCTGCATGCCTGCATCCTGTGCTCTTACACTCCTACAGTCTTGTGCCCTGCACTCCTGCGCTCCTGCACTCCTGCATTTGTGCTCTCTGCATCCCTGCACTCCTACACTCCTGAATGGGCTCTTCCAGAACCTTCCCTATTTCTTGCCAGACCTGATGCAGAGAGGGCAGGGGGGAGGATGGGGACAGCACCACAGGGCCTCTCTGCTACAGTTTGCATTGGCAGCTTTGAAGCACGTGATTCCCGAGTTATACCTGGCTAAGGAGGCAGTAGAAGGTGCACGGCACAAGTAACTCCTCCTCTGTGATTACCAATGGACATGAAAAACCCAGGCTGAGTCACTTGTCACCACATTCAGATTAGATAATAGTGTTACCATGCTGGGAACTAAATTAACAGTATAGTTCCGTAGGCTGTAGTCCCAAAGCTTGGGAACTGACTGAAGGAAAACTTCTTTCCCTTTTTCTTTTTTTTTTCTTTTTTTTTTCTTCTTCTTCTTCTTTTTTTTTTTTTTTCTTTTTCTTTTTCTTTTTCTTTTTCTTTTTCTTTTTCTTTTTCTTTTTCTTTTTCTTTTTCTTTTTCTTTTTCTTTTTCTTTTTCTTTTTCTTTTTCTTTTTCTTTTTCTTTTTTCTTTTTCTTTTTTCTTTCTTTTTCTTCTTTTTTTTCTTCTTCCTCATCTTCTTCTTTTTCTTTTTTTGTCTTCTTTTTCCCCTTTTCTCTTTTTTTTTCTTATTATCTCCTACTTGCATCTTCCTATGCAAAATTGCCTAGCGTACAAAATCAATGTCTCACCCCTGAAAATAATCATCAGACTCTCTCCTTTCTCTGCTGCCACTGCTCCTCTGGGTGGCAGGCCCAGGAAAACATCCAGGGCACTACAATCCTCCGCAGGAGCTGGCTCATCCTTCTGCAATCAAAAGGGCAGGTTAATTACAACACTTGCCCAGAAAAATATGCACGGCAACTGTCAGTTAGAGAACGCTGCTGCATCCAAAGCCACCAGCAGCGTTTTCCTCCCTTCCAAGAAGGGCCCAACATTTAAGCCCTAGCTAGAGCTTGTCTTGTGAACCTAAATATGACTTCAAAGGGAAGGCGAGAAGGGTCGGCAGCTCCTGACCCAAGGAGGAGACAGGGCAGATACATTTCCCCAGAGGCGGCAGCACACAGTCTAGGGGACGTAAAAGGAGTTATTCAACCTCTCTTTCCCCCTCTGTCCCGTTCCTTCCTCCTCCTCCACTGGGGGCAAACACACTGGGAAAGGAGATAAGAAGTAAGCAGCACTACCCTGAAGGTCTCCGATATTAGACTGTAAGTGTAGGGGCACTTATATGCATTTAAGAGTTTTATGCTTCATTCTTGTGACTGCAGCTATACTGAAGCAAAAACCTCATTAAAATAACGTGGAGACTGCACCCACCAATACTATGTCCTATCCTCACCTCCATCCTTCCCCTGACAGATCACTTTTAACCTCAGAGATCATTAAAAGAGTAATCCTTCATGCTTCGCTAATTTTCAGCTATTTTAAGAAAGGGAAATATATATCTGTGGTGAATACATCCAGAGCTCATTTTGGAAACTCCTTGTGGGGAGGACACTCTGCCACTACTGGGCAGCAGCAAATATCTACCCTTGCTATGTCCAGCACTGCCACGCACTGCAGCAGATGTTGTCCCTCTGCCTCCTTCGCTGTATTCTGCACAAATGGGTTTGGAGCTGTTCGTGTCTGTTTGTCTGTCCCAGCTGGGCTAGTCTGTTTGTCAGGTGGCAGCTAGGGAGCACAGTGTGGTGCATTGACATTCAGAAAGGGGGATCTGCTCTTCAGGCCGCAGAGATGGGGACTCACATCCCTTTCAGAGCGTGACAAACGTGACAGGTAATATTTACGTAACATCTAAGAGGGGTTTCTTTTGTAATTCCAGATTTTCTGCACGCACTCATGACTAAGGGAGTAATAACCTATGATGCAAAGAGGAATAAAACAGACTTGAGAAATGACAGGCAGGTCATGTCACTGTCACCATTAGGAGCTGTGGACCCAGTCCTGCAAAGACTAATGCCTAAGGCTTAAATGTCGGTGCTGTGAGTGGTCCTTCAGGAGTCAGAATAACACAAAGTGAGCAGAATTTCAAGGATTAGCCAAAGCAGGGCATGTGTGCTTTCAGGCTGCAGTCCACCCAGTGTAGGAGCATTTTTAGAAAGTTGTTTGTACTTTTAGCACCTTGAGCCACTTTCTTGGCTTTTGTGTTTAGATGCCTCCATGATAAAACAGTAAAAAATGTACCCAACAGAACAAATCCCAAAACTAATATTCATGGATTCATTGCATAAATTCTCATGCTTGAATACATTCACAGTCAAAATGAATTGTAAATGCCAGTGTACTAAATGACTCGTTTATGCTTACATGAATATTTCCAAATGTATTTGGGCTGCATCACTCAGCCTTCCTTGTTACGAATTGCAGAGAAGAGGAGAGGAAAGAAGAAAGAAAAAAAAGAAATAATTTTGGTGAAACATGACTAATCATAGATTCAGATGTATTTAAAAAAAACAAAAAAAACACCTTTAAAACCAGCCTGAAAAAGTGCTCAGGAAAGTGCTCACAAATGACCTTGCTAACTTTAAGCTTCTGCAGTTAAAGACCGTTTTTAGTTACTTTTCTCCTGCAAGAAGCTGGTGCCTTCTTCCTTGATAAACACCTTGGAATCCTTTTGGTTTAACAAATAATGCAAATTCTGGGGTCATTCCCTTGCCCTTTGCAGCTTGTCTGGGCTCTGGCTATTTAGAGGCTGAGGGAAAAATGCCCATTGGTTCATCTGGCCAAAGGAATCATGGCAAGTGCCCCCCGGCCACTTGCTGAGCACTGGTTGGGGGTGCTCCTGGCCAGCTTCTCACACTATGCACTCACATTGCTTTGTCAAACTCTTTCTGTTAGGATTCTTACTCTTTCCCAGAAACTGAGTTATCACCAAGTCTACGGGAAGCAAGTTTGGGTTATTCATAACTCCGCTTCTGATGCACGATGAACATTATGCCAAATTATGTGAGAGTTTGGAAGGTAAAAACTCTCATTGCAGCACAGAAGTTTATTTTCTACCGCTTCTCCCAGTGTCAGGGGGTAATGTTAGGAATTTCCTACTATGTGTTTTAAAATTTGTCAACTTCAAAGACATTACATTAAGAAAAAAAGAATAACAGCAGAAAAAAAAACACCAAAATACAGTAGTGGTGGGATCAGGTGTTTTGTCTATAAAAAAAAATCAGCTTTTAAGTATAGGGTAAGTGCCATTTCTGCCCTGTTTCATTAATTATTCATCACCTGGTAGTAACATTTTAATTTACCACTGCAATGGCAATTCTATATGCTACAGTCCCCTCTTGTAGCCGGAGAAATATGAAGCAGCTCCCTTACTTTAACCAATCTTACAGACACACCATACCTAAAATATAAAACTGCAATGGTCTCATATTTTCTTATCTTTTGTATTTATCTCTGTGTATTTCACTCACCAACAAAATATTTTCAGTTGTTAGGATTTCTATTTATCTTTCATACAAAATAATAAAATAACTCACTTCATCCACGAGAGATACATTTTCTGCTTCATCCTGAGGTTTCCAGTTTGCCTCATTTCTCTTATTTAGCTTTAATTCTTCATTGAAGTACAATGGGTGAAAGAAGGAGATACCTTTAATACAGCTTTGCTACTGTTAAATATCTAATTCCCCCTTTCAAAAAACCCCAAACAAAACAACTAGTAAAGTGGCAAAATTACAGCAACAAGTAGACAAATGGAAGTGTTAGAGGCAACTCAGAACTAATGTCCATCATGTGCTTTTCGTTCTGGTGTTCACTTTAAAGGCTGTTGGGTTGGAGGTGAGCCATTCTTTATCAGATTCCTTTCTCCCCCTGCTTTAAGGGGGTTTGACTTTCACCAGAAAATGTTTATTGTAAAAAGAAAAAAAGAAAAAAAAAACACCAAAAACCCAACCAAAACCAAACAAACAACCCCACCCCCGACCAAACAACTGTTATACAGCCAATGCAAATGTGCCAAACTCTGAGAAGTGCCACCTTGGTTTTCGTCTTTCGGGGATTTAAGCAGTTGTGAGGGGAACAGCTGCATATCTGTAAGTCCAGGGCAGGTGGCCCCAGTCAGACACTTGCCACTCACAACCACAAAGCTGAAAAATCTGACCAGTTCCTTTATAGTCTGAAAATGTTCATGAGTTCCAGTTTCTTCTCCTTTTACTTTTTTATAATGCAAAATAAAATTCCAGTTCAAAACTGCTGTGTAGCTTTCCTGTGGTTGCATTCAAGAAATAACTTTCACTGCCATAAAAAAATATTCACACCACTAAAATCCTCCCCACAATTTCCTCTGTAGCCTGTATGAAGGCCAGTGGTTTTACATCACCATCCATGATGTCCGTTTGACTCTTTTAGAGTAGTGTGTCTGCAGGTCTAGATGTGGACTCTGCTTAAATAGAAGTTCAATGTCTTTGCCTCTTCTCTTGCAACAGAACGACTCCTTTCCGAAATAAGTCTAAAGTATCACCCTTGCAATGCCAGGTTCCTTTTAAATCCTGTTGTCTTTCCCCGAGAAGCAGGGCCACGGTGGGCTTGGAAAAGGGCAAGGGGGGATCAGAGAGTCTTTGAGTCAGCACATCAGCTCAGAAGGGATCCACCACAGAAGGAGTAACGGCGAGCTGCAAACCAAGATCAGAAGCTGTTACAAACTGACCCGATTTCAGCTCTGAATGCCACCATGTCTAATGGGTAGAGGGCTACAGGGGAGAGCCAGGGGAAGAAGAGTGAAGGACAGCTCTAAAACCAGTACAGATCCTTGCTTTTATCCTGAGGTTGCAAACCTGAGAATGGAGAGAAGAAAAAAAAAAAGGAAGAAGAAAAATAGGTACAGGCATTTAAGAAGAGAGGAAAACAAATTGCATTTCTTGCCAGCTGTGATCAGTCTAAAGCATGGGATCTCCAGAGCCCCAGAAGGCTGTGCAATAAGGAGAAGAGCCCAAGCCAGACTGGAGAAAGGCACATGCCCCTCCTGCTTAAAGTGAGGACACCATAAGGAGCCAATAGTGGTTACAGTAATGAAACCAGCATGGATCCTATTTCCTTCCCTGCACAACCACTGACTCAGGATCTGTCACTGCTGACTGTGCCTGTCTACCCATTTTTGTCAGCACTACAACCACAGCCTTGGTTCCAGACACCCCAACAGGCACTACCAGGGGAAAACCACGGTCTTTTATGCTCAACAAGCGCAGTGGTGCACTCATCTCAAAAACTGGAAGGAAAGGGTAAATAAGGAGAAGAGCTAGTTCATGAAGCTGCAGGGTGTCTGGAAATGACCCTTCAGGGCAGTACATGGATGGGGCCAAGCAGTGACCTTTGGGGCTGCTCCATTCTGCTCCAAGCTCTCACTGCTCAATGGACGAGCAAGACCAGGCCAGGACAAAAGTATCCCAAAGCAACTTGTAGCCTTAGGGCATGTTTGAGGGCATCAGAAATTCAAATAATGTTGTGGAGATGTGATGTGTTGGCCTGTCCCATCCCTCCTCTCCCTTCCTCACTTGCCTGGCCTGAGAGCCCCAGGAAGAGCACCCAGGGCAGAGCTCAGGTGTCACACATAGGGCTTCCAACCTCACTTCATTCCCCCACAGAAGAACCTCAGCCTCTCCCCATGAGACCTTCCCTACTGCTACGGGTGGTGTGGAATCAGGGAGCAGGGGTGCAGCTGACCCAGGGGACACAGAAGGACCGAGGGCAGCCCCATTACCTGTGTCCACATTGAGGCCCATGCTCTGTGCCATGTCTCCTGCTGCGTTGGGGAAGGGGCCCGGTGTCGTCCAGGCCGCAGCAGCGCCCGCTTCGCTCTTGCCCAGTTCACAGGGGGGGCTGACTGGCGTGGATACGGAGGCGGGCGTGAGGCGGTGGGGGCGGACAGAGGCGGTGGGCACCAGGAGAGAGCCGTAGCGGGGGTCAAAGTGGGGCCCATAGACCTCGTGCATGGCGGTGGGGGGGGGGTAGGCTGTGCTCTGGGTCCCGATGTAGGGATGGTGGTGGTGGTGGTGGTGGTGGTGGTGGTGGGCGTGGTGCCAGGGCTCAGGGCCGCCCTGGTGCAGGTGGCCGTGCAGGGAGCTGGGCGCGTAGGGGTCGGTGGCCGTGGCGAAGGGCAGCTCGCTGTGGGTGGCAGCTGCCAGGGGGCTGCTCAGGCTGGCTGGGACCGAGGAGGGCTGGTACGTGCTGTTCCAGAAGGACGGCGGGAAGATGCGCTGGCTCATTGGGAAGGAGCCGTCTGGGTGAAGGAAGTGGTAGGGAAAGAAAGTCAGCAATGAGCACACCCCATGAGCCTTGATCTCCTTTCCCTAGGAGCCTGTCCCTCCCTAATCCACCCATATCAGTCCTTTCATTCCCTTTATTCCACGAAAAACTGGCAAACATAAGAATTTTCTCCGAACAGGTACAGATTTGTCTCCAACCAGACATCCAAACATGCCTAGTCTATGGCTTATCCATGAGATACAACTATATCCTTCAGCTTTCTCTTACTATGTAGATGAGCAAGATGTTGCTAACTAAGGTGAGAGAAACATCTCTTTTTTAGTAGTGGAAGCTGAGTGAGAGGTACTAGACACCACTTTGAATTTCAGCATTGTTTTTTTCTGGTTTATTTTTGTAATAATCTCCTTGTCTAAGCATTTATGCTCAACACATCCCGGAAAGCAGCTGCTGCCTCAGTGCAGTTGCAAAGTGGGCAGGAACAGCGAGAGATGTGACTAAAGGCAAGTTTGAATTACTCAAATACCAAATACCTGTGGGCAATTCTCCATCTATTACAGCCATCTCTTTCTTGGGTATATTGTTAGTATGTTTGGGAAGCTCTCAGTGGAGCTTTGGAGATTGGCAGGGCAAAGGACAAGGACCCTACATTTTCTTAGCCCAGTTAGCAACATGCAAGATGGACTGGTGACTATTAACATAATGAATAGATACTATGCATGATTAATTGGGAATGCACATTGTTCCTGAAAGAAATAAAACCGTATTCCTAATACTTCTATTCCAGGAAGTATGTCAGCTCTGAGCCTTGGCATTGCTTGGGAGAAGAGGGAGCAGTTCATGATGAGCAAAACAACCTCCTCTACTGCCATCAATTCCAGCACTGAATATCTCTCACCCGTGAAATATTCTTAGACACTACAGACAGCAATCTGTGCAGGGTCTGGGAAACCAGCCCTGGCCAAGCAGGTGGCCCTGTGAGGGAGGGTTACTAAGACTGCCCACAAGGAAGTGCCAACCCTAACTCTCTGGCAGATGGAGTGTTGGGAAGATTATTCCCCTCTGTCCTGACTACCCTCGTGGGCCTGTCCAGTGTGAATCAGGCATGGATACGGAGAGCTGTGCCTAAGCTGTGGCCTTGGCCTTGACAGCACATGGCCGTAGGTAGGTTGGGAAACCCTTGTTTTCAGAAACTTAAGAGTCTTTGTCAGCGCTCCAGCAGCCATCAGAGTGGTGATGCATGCAGGGCAAGATACAGGGACATACATAACTATTTTTTTTAGAGGTGGGAAGCTGATGAAATGGTTCCCACATTCACTTTTTGCTTTGGTCCCATCGCTATGACCACTCTAACCGGAAAGCTGGGGTCAATGGGGAATACACTGGTCACAGTCACAGTTTGGGAGTCACTCTACAGCTGGTTGGGCAATAGGTCTCTCCAGGTAAAGTACCTGCAGTGAAAAGACAATTTGTTTCCCCCAACTGCCTCTTAGGCTGCTTTCCCCCTGGGCCATGCCCCCCCTGCATAATCTGAAGGGCTTTATTCTTTCCTTTTTTACCCTAAAAGCACCAAGCAGCCGGCAGCTCCTAGCCTGGGAGCACCGGCCACCCGCTGGTAGGAGGGAGGAGAGAGCCGGGATGAGCAGCCGAGGCTGAGACGAGGTGCCGGCCCAGAGGGGGCCTCGGCCGCCCCCCGCATCCCCCGCGCCGCGCTGGGCGCTCACCCCGCCAGGAGCCCGCGTTCCGCGCCGCCTTCGGGCTGCCGAGGGAGAAGCTGCTGGGCTGGCTGAGCGCCCGGCTGAAGTGCTCGTCCACCACGGCGCTGATGTCCCCCTGGAAGTAGGTGAAGAGGACGCAGCGAGAGCTGATGTACTCGGCCTCGGGGGGTCGCTCCTTCTCGGGGCTGCAGTCCTCCTCCTTGATGCTGGCCGCGGGGTGGCCGGAGAAGGAGCTGCCGGCGCTGGCGCTGCTGCCGCTCTCCGGGGCTTCCTGCATTTTGGAGTAAAAGGCGAGTTTCTGCAGGGAAGGAAAGAAAGCGGAGCAGGTCACGCAGCACACCAAGGTGCGTTGGCCTGCCCTGTGCCACCCGGCGCGCAGCGCCTAGCCCTCACCCGCGGTCTTTCCGAGAGGATGCCAAAGCCTGGTCCTCGGTTGCCCGCAGTTCCATAAGCATACACCACAACCTCCACACACGCCTATCGCCCTCTGTAGTCCAGGGGCAGAGAAGGGATTGCAAACAGCTCTAGGGGACCGAAACCCACAGGTGCCGAATGGGACCGAGCAAGACAGCTGCCGGGCGGGGAAGGCGCGGCCGGGCGGGGGTCACACCGCCGGGTTCCCCGCACCAAGCCCCGCAAAAAAAGGCTCTTTGCAGCTGGCTCCGGAGCGGGAGGCCGCCTCCAAGGGGCTGCAATGCGGGGGCACGGGCGGGCGACGGCCGAGCACTCACGGAGCAGCGCCGGCAGCTGGGAGAAGGCGAGAGCCGCTCGGTGCCCGGCTCCGCAAATCTATCTAGTGGCAAAGAGTGTCCTGTAACCCACAGTGAAGAGATAGAAGGAAAGAGGGGGAAAAAAGACTGACAGTCTCAAACACACTTTAGGGCAAAATTCAGCATTTCCCTGGGCACCAAGAAGCTCCAGGTATTTACTACACGATTAATCTCCTTCTACTGGACTCCGCCGAGTGGGAAAACAACGGGCGTTGTGAAGTTTGCCGGATGTTTCCCGTCTTCATGCGCGTTAGTGTGTCTGCAGCTGCTGAGAGTTTCTTAGCAATAAGCGCTGGGACGCGGAGCCCGCGCTTGGCCGCTGCGGGCAGAGCCTTGGGAGGCCGGCGGGGGAACAACCGAGGGGACGGGGCAGATCTTGGGCCAAGACACGCGATATATTCGATAATGTCACTCGTCGCGACGACCGCCTTTCCGCTTGGCTCCCTGTTCGGCCGTTGAGGTAATGATCATCCCCCTTAATAATGTCATAAGCCGGGGGCTGAGGGGGCGGTGGGAGGGAAGGCAAGGTGAGGGACGACATCATCTGCTATTTGTGACGGGTCCTGGGCCCCGCTGCCGGGCGCTGAAGGCGGCACAGGGACCGCCAGGCCGCTGGCCCTGGCCCGGCACTGCACGGCGGGGGCTGCACCCACCTCGGGCCGCGGGCGCTGTTCTCTATGTCCATCCCCTTGTGCGATATGCTGGGGGAGGAAAGAATTAATTTCTGGAAGGGGTGAGGGCGAGGGAAAAACTGGGAAAGCAGAGGGGTTAAAAGGAACGCGGTGTGCAGCAGGTGCAGCCCGCGGTGCCGAGCCTGACCCGCGCGGGACCGCGCGCGTCCCGGCGCCAGCAGATCCCCGCGCACCGCGGGCCGTGCGTGCCCGAAACATTCCCGCCATCGGAGCCATCCTTTTCCTGAAACCTCGGGATTAGCTGACACCCGACCGCCCTGGCGGAGCTACACGCGGTGAGGCGACGGGACGCGGCTCCAGCTCACGGAGCGCCCGCGGGTCTCGCAGGGACGGCCGCCGACAGCAGCCGGGGCTGCTGGGGAACGACCCGGGCTCCCGCCGCCGCCGAGAGCGCTCCGGGAGAGGGGAGCATCCTGTAGCCCCTTGCTCCTCTTCGCTGCCGCGGTTTCCTCCGCCGTCGCCAAAACGGGCAAACTCCGCAACCTCCCGTCTCTCTCGCCTCCCCCACCTCCGGAGCGTAACTCCGGAGCACCCCTCCGAGGCGGCTGTAAAATCTCTGCATCAAGCGTGGCAGCGGCCGGGATGCCGGCGCGCAGGGGTGAGCGATGCCCCGGGAAGCCCGGCCTCGCAGCCCCCGACGGTCCCCACACGCATCGCTACCCCGACCCGCCGCGCTCGGAAGTAGCCCGTCCCGGTAAAGAAAACTAACAAGCAAACATTTTAAAACAAACAAACAAGCAAACAAAACACCTAAGAATCCTTCTGAGGGTTAAAATCGCGCCCTCTCTCCCAAGACATCCCGTAGCCCGTCGTTTGCCGCCGGGGTACGTACCCTGCCGAGCCCCGCGCCAGGGTGGGATGCGGTTCTGCTCCGCTCACCATCGCAGGCTCCCAGATCTCCCC
>VXBQ01011232.1:226437-240581 GCA_013400175.1 Phainopepla nitens | reverse complement strand
GCTCCCTCCCGCAAATACGCCGGGACTGGAGGGGCTCCCGGGCCGCCGGGGGAATTTCAGCCCCGAGCCGGCGGGTGGCAGCGACGGAGGGAGCTGGGAGACCCCCGCTCCGCAGCCGGGACTGCCCGGGAGCAGCGGGGCGGGAGGCGCAGGGGGAGATCCGGCCACGTCGGAGACTGGCGGGGTGCGGGGGGAACCGGGGGTCGGCGGAAGATGGGGGCTTACCCAGCGAGTCAACCCATCTCCTGCTGCTTTTTATTTTATTTCATTAATTCCACTGCACTCCACACGCCTCCTGTACTGGGTGCTGCCCCGCTGCCCCCGGGGAGGATGCCCCTGTCGCCCCCCACCTCGTCGGCTCCTGCTCCTGGCCCGGGCGAAGTGGAGCTCCGGGAAAGGCAGGGATTTAGGTGAGCCCATCCAAATCCCGCTAAGTCCGGCGTCCACTGAAAAATGCCACCACCAAAGCCACAGGAATTGAGAGGTGTGATAAACTGAAGGAGGAAAAACCAGTTGCTCCCGAGGAGGAATCTCCCCAGAAACTTTTGAATCATTACAAATCCTGGGAATGGCAATGCTGTTGCATTTAATAGAAACTAAAACAACGCCGAGAGCAAAGTCAAGTCAAAACAACAAATTATCATGAAGGTAAACTGGATTTACTCCCTGGCTTTCTGCTGAGTATGACCGCAAAGTTGTAAATAGGTGAATGTATCTCCACTTCTCATTTTAAAGGAGTTGCATGGGAGGCAGATCATTTTTGAACAGAAGTGTAAGTTCTCGTTTCAATATCAACTCTTTGAAATGTTCAGCTTCATGGTACAGGTCACAATACTGTGAGAAGAGACACATTTTGTTTTGTTTTAACCACCTGTAATAAAGCAGAAAAAATATAGAAAATACAAGAGAAAGAATATTACTCAGTTTTCAAATGCTGATTGGTTACAAAAGTATTTGGGAAAATCTGAAAAGAATGAACACTTTGAATTTTGAAGACCAAGAAATATTTAAACTAATTTTAGCAGAAAAACCTCATATTCAAAACTAAACATTGGCTCTATTTTGTTTTCTCCAAAATGCAATTTTTATATTCCAAGTGCTAGAAATTGTTTTGAATGTCTGTCATTCACCAAAATCGTATTTCAGTGCCTGATGAGCATGTTTCAATGTTTTCTGCACCAGGTGCAAGGTTTAAAATTCATATTAAACAAATTTCTTTGTCCCTATTCTAGTTTGGGAGATTAGTTTTTCGTGCTGCAGTGCAGCCTGAAACACTGTGGCTGCGGGTTCTGCCTCAGTGTTGCTCCTTCCCCCATCAGAGCCAGTTTTGTGCTGGTGGTCAAGAAAATGAGGGGATGACTTCTGGGTATTAGGCTTTAAAATAAGAAGTGTAACTTATACTCTATAATTTTATTTCTCCTGAACAGTAAGAAAATATTCGCAGCAGAGGGAAGGACTCACTCTGTGGCTGGTGTCCAAATTAAAGCCGTCAGCTAAAGAACAGCCCTTCCCTCCTCATGGTGAGAGACTGAGGGATCTTACTTGGGACAATGGGATCACACTTCTCCTCTGTGTCCCTGCTTGTGTGCTAGGAGCTTTCCCAGCACACGCAGACCTGTGCCTGTTTCAAAGGTAATAGTGTGCTGGGCCAGGTACCAAGAAAAGCCCATTTCTCAGAGGGTAAGTCCAATGCACACCTGCTCCAAAGACACAGCGTGCCTTCCCGCTCTTTGGGCAGCCCTTCCCCAGGACTCTGCCGTAGCAAAGGTAGGACCTGACACTGGCCAAGGCTGAGCATTTGCTTCTGTGCAAAAACCCAAAGTGTAACAGCAACGTGTGTGACCGAGTGCTGCGATGTGGCAGATGGTCTAGCTTGTGTACCCTCGAGAATCTCTCCTCGAGGGAGGAATCCAGGGGTTTTACCTCACGCTCAATACATGCTAGGGGAATCGGGTCTGATGTGGCTTGGTATGAATTAGGTCTGTTTTACAGACAGTGATTCGACTGTAAAACTGTGCGGTGTAAGACACAAGTAAACCTCAGTGTCTTAATGCAGAGCAATACAAACATTCATGCAAAAAACCTGGCAGTATTTTGTTTCTTTGGTACATCTGTGAAATTAGTCCTGGTATAGGAAATTATCCTGGAAACCAAAGGTCAGAAACTGTATTCACTAATGATCTCACAGTGTATTTAAAATTTTATAAAAACAGACTTCCTTGGTCTTAACTAAAGAATTTTAGGTGGGTTGAGCCACATAAGGAATTACAAAAACTAGGAAAGAAACAGCTGAGTTACCTCAGAGAGAAAATTCTGACAGTAGAAAAGGAAAGCACAATTTTAGAAAGGACATGGGTTAAGAACTGGCTGTGTACTATCACAGCACTGGCATGGGCCTACTCCTAAGCCATACACTGGTAAATATTTCACAGCAGTAATATGAAAAGAAAATCTTGTTAGGAATAAAGAATGATAGGTTCTGATAAACAGCGAATGTAGAAAGTTGCAACTTGCAGCAGAACACATTCCTATAAAGCAAGTCAGTGTTATCTTCTAACTAAGCTGGAACTTTTTACAAAACAAGAGTTGGGTAGGGCTGCGAAGGGTTCACCAGACAAGCGAACAGATGGGACAAAAACATGGTAGCACTGACCACATTTGTTGCTCACCTTCCCTGGAAATCCTGTGTCCAGTGCTGACTTGCCAACCTCTGGTGTGTGAAGGTTTGAGCACTGAGTATGGTGTTCAATTAAGGGATTAAATATTTATCATCCAGAAGAGCCATTTCTGGTCTTTCAATCATACCACATTTATCATTCTTGCTGTTCATAATACACTTCTTTAGAAGCTCAGGGAGACTTTCACTGTTTCCAGCAAGGCATGCTTTTCCAAATGAAGATACCATGAGGTGAGTGGAGAATCCAGCCCTCACTGCAGCCATTTGCCGCCCTGCTTAGCAGCCTTCAATGTTTTTCTCTTCCAGCTTGGGTTGGCTTGGCTTCAGCCTCCAGCTGTTGGTTCATGTAATGCCTTAGTTCACTTGTCTAAACAGCGCTTTTGTATGTAATATCTTCTCTTATGAAATTGATTTTATTCCATATAATATTTGTTTCCTGCCAAAATAGATGGAGCTCCTTAACTTTCCACTGCAATTCCTTTAATATTTTTGTACCATTTATTTGCAACCTATGAAATTTTTCAACATTGTTTTAAAAATATTGAGGCAAGAATTTGTTATTTTTCTAACATTTCTCTTGCTGAAGGCATACACAAAGTAAAATACCTTCTTTGCAACTAGATGCTTATAACTGTTGGGGTTTTTTGCCATAACACAATTTTAAAGACACCATACTGACATGATCTCCCACTGTGATGACCGCTGTATTTTCAGTTTTGATACTACAAGTACATAAAAGACATGGACTGCTTGGTGGTGAGGAGCTGATGGTATCAGGAACCTCCTGGAATTTCTTCTAAATTCTTGCATATCTGACTGAGATTGCAAGTAACTAGGCTGAAAACTGTGATGATTCCATGTGAGCCTGTGACACCTGCTCATGATGCCTCATACAGTTATCCTTTCTAAGATATTTTCCATCACTTGTCTTCCTTGGCTGTAGATGTGCAACTCTTCAAACAGCTCCATTCATGTCCTGTTTGTTCTTGAGAATTCCAAAGGACTCAGCAACGGGCTCAGGTATTGCCAAAGGTCCTAATTCTCACTTTACTCACCACTCTTCTTGTTACTATGTTACCTGCTAAATTTATTGGTGTGATTTCATATCAACTTTCAAGTTACTGATGATCGTCTTGCACAGTCCACAAATGAACTAATGCAAATATTCCTATACAGTGTTCATATACCGTACTCCTATGTGGCAGTAGTCATATCTCCACATACTGAAGAGTGTGCGTTGACTTGTTTCTTGTATTTTTTTGTCTGTTTGCTGTGTGTATCACTTATATTGTGCAATGCCTCCTCCATGAGAGGATAAATTCAGTTTC
Organism: Phainopepla nitens; assembly: GCA_013400175.1. NCBI lineage: Eukaryota > Metazoa > Chordata > Aves > Passeriformes > Bombycillidae > Phainopepla > Phainopepla nitens. The sequence goes on along the minus strand of VXBQ01011232.1, from coordinate 236,576 downwards.
ACTAGTCTACCTATTCCTGCTCTCTACTTTACTCTCTGATGCCTCAGTCTGCCTGTAGGACTCAGCACATACCCAACTTGTAGCTGAATGCACTACTTGTGATTTTACATGGGTCAAATTTGTCTGAAATGGATTAAGATAGATAATGCTGTCCCTCTTTCTTATCTTGTCAGTCTTTGTGCTCCACATCCCTAAAAGCTTTTTGTTTTTTTAGGGCTTGGCAACTGTTACCATGGTATTCTCAGGGATGTTTTTGCGGTCCAGCCTCTGGGTCTGAATCAATGCAGAAGACTTCAGGCTCAAGAGCTGCTGCCTCGGTATTTTTTGTGGATACCGAATTAACTGACATTAAAGATAAAAATGAGTATTATAAATATAGTAAAACACAAAGTAAAAATCAGGGGACACATATCACTGACTTCATTGTCTCCTTCACAGTTCTGGAAAACCTGTGTTTCAATCTCAGTGAGCTTGTATAGTTAATTTTGATCTTCACTTGAAGGCATGATCTTTTTTCCCCTTTCCCTTTTTTCCCCCTTCACCTCGAAAAACTAACTGTTAGCTGCTAATTATCCACACACACGGATACTGTTTGGTGTGCATTCGTACATGTGACAGCACGTCTGCCCCCGTGACATGCTGCGCAGCAGCTGGAATGTACGTGGTGATTTTTGCTGCATGATGTATTTCCAGGGGAGCTGCAGCCCAGCTCAGGGTGCAGCATCTGGCGCGTGTCACTCACCCGTCCTGCCCAGCCCTGACGGGCCACAGGCATCACCTGTCTCTCCTCTACTGATGGCGGCAGATGAAGAGATCATTATGCAGGGCTGGAAGGGAAATCCAGAGCTGTCATGAGGGAATACATTCACACGCGTGAGATCACACTGAATGCATTGAATTCAGAGCTTGATTTTGCAATAGGAAAGTTCATGGAAGTTTTTTTCCCAAGTCAGCATAAGAACAGACTCAGTTTTGCCCTCAGAGGCAGCAGCAGCAGCTTTTCTGATGCAGGTGCTTTGGCACATTCAGATCTGAGCTGAATCAGTGTGCACCTCTTTCCCCCTCTCAGCACTGAGCCACCACAAGACGAATCTGGCTTGTTCTGAGATTCGTTCCCCAAGACATATATTTTTTGTATTTGTATATAATATCTACAATACATATTTTTTCTGTGCTCAGAGCAGGAAGATAATTTCAGTGAAAATTTTCCTTTAACGATCAACTCCATGCAAAAAGTAGGGGGGATTTTTGTTTTATTTTATTTTTTTTTAATTGTTTTCATGTGAAAGCAGAAAAAGGCTGTGTCTGCACTCCTCTGAGGTTTCTTAAGCACCAACCCTATTAATACAGGCACTAAACTCCTGATGTAATTGTGATATACAGATCCTCTGCAATGTCCAGCCTCAGTGATTTTGATAGCACAGTCATACCTTTGCATGTTTTGTTTTGAAAAAGAAAGTGGTTTTATACAAAGGCTTTAATTCCTGTAAATGCTTTCATTTTAGAAGCATCTTTCTTTTCACTCTTTTAGATAATATTTCAGACAGAGGGAGGTAGGTGGCAGAGGAAGACTGCAGCTTGACAGAGTAAGAGGCTTGATGCAAGGAAACAACAAGAAAGTCAGGTTTTCAGCAGAGCACAAACAGGTAAGGTATGTGTCTTTTAATATCTGTACAGACTTTAGTATACTGCCAACAATATGAAGCTGGGATGAGGAAAAGAAAGGCTCTCATTTACTTCCATAATTAAGTCTTCCTCAAGTGGAAATTTTAATTGCTCAGAGTGGGCAATGTTATATCATACAGAAGGGGCTCGCTGCTTCACTTCTGTTTTGTTCAGTGAGTATTTGGCTAAGCTTTGAGAGAATGCCTCGAAAATGGTAACAGAGTATATTTTAAGTGATAAAATTGCAAAACAAAATAAAAAAAAATTCATAGCAAAATACTGGAGGTGGAGCCATGCTACAGGGAATTGTGTTCTTATTGCCTGGAATTGCCCCAAATAATGTAGCTCCTGGGTTAAGTGTAAATAGGGGTGATTTCAGGGTCTGGAAAATATCCTGACTTTGTGAAACTGAACAGAGCATACAATTAATTTTTTTTTAATGGTTATATTTAATAGAGAACTTAGTCCTCACGGCTGCAAAATCCAATGCTTTCTTCAGAACTGAGGTTGGAAAAACAAACAAGAAGGAGGGAGGAAGACAATAAGAAAAGAATGAACAAACATACTGACACTACAGGTATGCACTGTGTGAGGGAGGAGACAAAATAATATGTAATTTAATTTTCATAATATCTACATATTGCAGCCCAGTCCACTGAAAAACAGTGTGTACATAGTCATATTGCAGCCCAGATGGGAATTCTGATTTAGTTTCTTATTGGTATCTGTGTAAATTTACCTCTTTTAATATGGAAACATAAGATATTAGTATGCAGATGACTTATTTGTAATAAATAACAATGCTCCAAACTCTATTGAGGACATGTAGTTTGTGCCCCATGCTCTTGCTTGTACACCAAATTATTAGAATAAGGATGAATGAAATGAAATCCTATGCAAAATGCACACCCTCAAAGGCAAACCATAATGCTTGTGTCAGGGCTCATGTGCTGGTATCTCCATGCAGGATGGTTGTACTTTTTAAAGAAGAATCTCTTCTCATGCTGAGGTGGGCACTTCCCTGAACTGCAAAGAGTTTTACATGCACTTATGAATCAGTCAGTGAGCTGGCACAGGAGGTAAGAGCCATGAGCTTAGAGAAATAAGCCACTGTCATAGCTCTTCTGAAGAAGGTTTGCGTGCATTGAAGAACTTGTGGTATACTGAGTTAAATTGATGGAGATACAATTCTAACAAACCAAGTTTTTGAAATGTAGATCCAGTTTTCATAGCAAGGTAACAGGATACAATTTTCATTTAAGAAAGATAACCCATTGAGGAAAACATTAAAAACTACCTTTCAATTTTTATTGAGGTTCTGTATGTAGCTGGTAAGAGCCAAGCACATGGTTTGGCACATACTTGGAGTTGCTGCTTCGCAAGAAATTAATAGACAGGACTCATCTAGCCTCAGAATTTGGCATAATTTTTGAATGACATTTTTCAGAAATTGCTACAGACAGTTCTCTGGTGAGATGGGCGCATGATTTATTGTAAAGGAGAGTGTGAAAGCTGAAGAGCTGGCCAAATGCAGAGGGCAACAGGAAGGTAGCTCAAAGTTGTTTCTGCGTTCCTGTGTGTTGAAATTGTACAACTGCTGCATTAAGTAAACTGGCTTACCCACCATTAAGGCATCCATTTTTGTTATACTGCCTATTGCTGATCATAGGGACAATTCCACCCGTCTGTGTGTCTCTTGTCCTGATTTGCTCCTTTACTTCCAGCCTGGGACCTGGCTTTACTGGTTTTGCTGTGCAGAGATGCTGCTGCCTTAGGAGCCCTTGTGCACCTTCCTGGGGCCGGCAGGCAGTTGCTTGCCAGGCAGCTGAAGCAGGGGCTGGGAATGATTTCCAGGGAAATCAGAAACACTCAAGAAAAAGCTGTTGGGGAAAGCCTGCCATTGGCTCCATGCCCCAGAGGAAGACCAGGATACTCAGGAGCCCCTCACAGCTCTTTTCTCTCCCACATGCTGCGTGCTTTGTCTCAGCACGCCCAAGGACAGAAGCTTGTCTTTCAGCGTGTGGCTCCAGCCGGCACGTGCCAAACTGTATTTCAGCCTCTCGCCTTCCAGCACCAAGCAAACTCCACAGTCCTCACATTCCTGCCGCATGGGACACCCCGCTCCTGCCTCTTCCCACATGGAGCGTGGCTTGCTGCCATGCTCCAGGGGAATCCACACACCCATTACTGGGTGTTGTGCTCTTTCCCAGGTGAGTGTGTTCTCATGGTACAGGACAAATTTTATCATTCAGCAAAACACACAGGTGCCACGCTCCAGCGACCTGCAAGTGCAGTTACAGTGTTTGAAGCCAGTGTCAGAAAAGATGTCATATAACCTATTTGCTCCTCTGTTCTCTCGTGCCCTGCATTCTGCATGTGCAGAATTATGGTTACACTGCTTCTTTTCTACTTGCAGCCAGGCTGGGGTGTGTGTCCTGCTCTTCACCAGAGCTTCAGAAGCTGGTTGCAAGCTCTCTCTCATGCTATTTTTGTGCATTGCACTGGCACAGTGTCCAAAGTCTGTTGCCCCAGAGAAAGAGGGTCCACCAGTTCAAAACTGTTCTCCAGTTTGCCCTGCTCAGGGATGCTTCCACCAGGATCCTAAAGGCGACTTCCTCGTGGCACCCTTCTGTATGCTCCTCTTATTTGAGAAGAGCAAGATGACTCCCACTCCATGAATTGTATGTGTTAATCTCCTAAATCAGTAATGCTGCCTCACAGCTTTTGCATAGATGAGAGAAAGCTGGCACAAGAGTAAAATGAATTTTCCAAAGGGTATTCAGGGTGTTCTGACATGGTATGTTTTTATCCAACTAGTTATATGTGCTTCATCCAGAACTATGTTTTCTTCTGCATCTCAGAGAGCACATGCTAAAGTAGTGATTTCGCACCTACATGAAATACCCAGCAGAAAAAATTATCATCCTCACGGATTTAGTAAAAAGGCAGTTATCTCTTTACCAACACATTTGTTTCTTCAGTTGTGTTCTTCTGCACTCACAATTTGTTCTCAAACGCAAATTGATTACAAGTTTCTTTATCGACAAAAGGAGTCAATACTTTTGCTTTTAAGAAAGAATAAAAAATATTTAAAGTATGTGTGAAAATATGCCCAAAATATATACAGTGTTTTTTACCCTGAAGAGCTCTAAATGTTTTGGAAGGTGTAGTTTATGTGTCTGCTGGACTATTCTTACCAAGATTATTTCTCCATTTAATATCTGCCTATCTACCTACTAACCTACTATACAAATTTCTCAAAATTATCAAATACCTATGCAAAGACAATTAAGGAATTAGGGAAAGAGAAGGTTGAACAACTAATATCTATCAGCCAAACCTTCAGATCTAAGGGATATGATGGAGGAATATCTAAACCAAGGACTGGAAAGAGCACTTTACCTTTTGGGGGCATTGGATAGCCTGAAAGCTAATATGCAGCAGTTTCATGGACAAAATTCAGCTCCAGTCTCCTTGAAGGACTCATAATGTTTCCGGGTTGCTGTTGTCTATTGTAGAAACACTTGATCAAAACCTAAAACACTAATTTTCCACTGAGCCCTACTGAAATATTACTTTTCTCTCATTTTTTAAAAAAAATCATTTCCAAGAAGGACTGGAAATCTACCTGTATCTGGAACTTTTGGAACATCTTTTAAAATCCCTATCACATGTTAATTACTATGAGCACTATATCACCATTTAGTTCTGTTGTATTTGATAGGTTTCTCAGAGATTTCCCTGATGCTGTTGCTTTCTGGTGATGATTCTTCTGTCACAGTGGGGAACTTTCAGCTTATGCCTCCCTGCTCTGCCAGAGTCCTCCTTTCCACCCTTTTTGCTGGAGCCAGCTGGCAATCCCAGTGTGGTTCCTTCAATTTCTCTGGTGAGACTTCACTCTGTGTGTGCCTTCAGCAGGTGTCCTTCACTTCTGCAGGCCCAGTTTTGATTTGGACATCTTCCTAGGAAGCTGCACCCCCATCTCAGTCCTGCATAAGCAGCATTCCTGGTATGGATGGCCAGCTGGCTGTTACAACCTTTTTTCACACCATGCTATGTAAAACTACACAGGGCAGGTCTTGTTGATGTGTGAAAAATGCTTCTAACAGCCTGCTCCCATGTGCACTGAGGTTTCCAGCTTCACAGACTCACTGACTCCCAGTGAGCAACAGTGCTGGAAACAAGGAAATGCTTTGCTATAGGCAGGGAAGGGAAAAGAGAATGAGTGCAGGAATAGGCTTGGTTTTCAGAAGAACAGAAGTTTCCAGAAGCATTCTGATTGAGGGTTAGCACTGTGGGCCAACAGCAAGTGCAGTAAGAATGAGCCTCAAGAAACACTTGTTACATACACAGTTCTTGAAGACTGTTTCACTGATTAGTTTACATGTATTGGCTACTTTCCACTGATCAGCTTGCATACACATGTACATTTGGCTTTTCTGGGTAAATGGGGCTTGTGACTGCCCAGAATGGCACTGGTGTATCAGTCACATGGGATGTAGCGCCAGATAAATATATTTTAACATGTTGTCACAAATTGTGAAGGAGGAAGTAAAAGTGGTTTAAAAGTTCATGTATGCAAATATACATACACACACATGTATATAACATAATAGATAGGTAGATAGATGGATAGATAGATGGATAGATAGATAGATAGATAGATAGATAGATAGATAGATAGATAGATAGATAGATAGATAGATAGATAGATAGATAGATAGATAGATAGATAGAAAGATATACATACAAATGTTCTTTTTCCTTCTTTGACAACCATAACGAAAGTCTGAAGATGAAGATTTTCAGAAACTATTAAATCATTCACTAAAAACTGGGAAAGAGGTACTTTCCTTAAAAAATTTTAAAACCTAACATTCAGTTGAAGAACTGCCTCAACGTGAAGAGTGTTGCCCGGCCAGTAGAAGACGGTTCTCTGAAACCAGAAGATGCCAGAAGCAGGTCTTTCTTTCTCTCCTAGAGGTCATGGAAAGTAGGTGCTCCTAGAAAGCCCCTGCAAGGGAACACTTCCAATCCCCTCAGCCTGCAGCTGCTCCTGCACTGCATACAACTGGATGATTGGAGACTTTGGCCAAAAGCTGTGTGGAAAAAAACCCAAAATCACTGCTCATGTTCATGTGGCAATGTCTGGTGAAAGAGTAACAGTGGCACATACTTTGGGGAAAACCTTATCTCTGTTTTCTACAAATCAAATCAGATGTCTATGCCATGAAAAATTCACTCCCAAAATCTAATTTTTTGTTATTGCAAAATCCAAGGCAATTTGGGCTAGAAATATTTGCACCTGTTCATGAATATTCTGGACTTTAAAATGTCATTAACCTGTCATGATAATTTTTTGTTTCTTTTTCTTTAGTTTTTGCTTGCCTCTAGAGCAGGTTGGAATGATTCAATTTTTTTTTCTGAGCCAAATTTTTGAACAAATAGGAAAATACTGTGCAAATATGGAAATACTGTGGAAAAAATATTCCACTCTCATTTCAGCTCATGAAAACTCTTCCACCGATCAGTCTCACCTGTGCCTGAACATCACATCTGTTATTATGTGAAGGTTTTGGAATTAAACTCTCAGCACATATGGCACAACCTAAGTCTAAAAATGAACTGTTAATTGTGACAGGCCCAGGGCTGGGTTAAGAAAGAAATGGGATTCATTGGGAAAGGGATAATTTATAGTTAATGCAGTGGAAGGTCATCCAGCTATAAAAGTAGTTTTTAGTCACTTCTCCTTTCTACACTTTTCTGAACCTGCCTGTTTGCTTCTGATACGGTGTGAGTGTGGATGCAAAACAGAGTGGCTGGGCAATTGACCATGGCTTGGGACAGCCCTCACTGTTCCTCTACCCAAGCTTGTTGGAGAGAATATGTTTGGATTGCAATCTCTCATGGTTTATGGTAGCACTCTTGATTTGATCTGAACTGCTTCTCATGATGGGAAAACCATCAGAACCAAAGAAGAAGTATGTTTTTGCAAACCTCCCAGGTCCAAAGGAGGTAGGGTAGGGTAAAGGACCTATTCCAGTCATCTAGCATGGCATCTCCAAATACTCATGTGTCAACTGGAAGCTGTGGAACACGATCCTGTTAGATTTGGATATGCAGTGGAGACAGACCTATCAAACCCTGATAGGGGTACACTGTATGGGGCATAGTTGTGCCTTGCTACAGGCTTCTAAAGAAATTATGATGAGGACATTTCTGTCTCGTTACTAGTTTGGAGGTGTTGAGAATAAAAACTTTGTGACTCTTTGCTCCGCTTTTACCATTGGGGCAAAATTAGGAGCAAAGAGAAAAAAAAATTAATCTAGATTTACTTTAATTCCAGATACCATCCCATGTTTTGTGAAGTCCTTGTCCTAGAAGCCTGGATGCAGACGTGACTTGGAAAGCAATCCTGTAGCCCTGGATTTACCCTCAGTGACCAGAGTCTCATCCACTGACTCCCTAAAGGCTATTTTAGAAAGAAATCCTTGAAGCAAGATATAGAGATGGGGATCTCTGTAAAATGTACTCTTAAAGGCAGTCTTGTATACATTGGTTTCATGTTATATAATGGCATGTCAGACACGGTCTGTCCCAGTCTGAGGACTGATCCCTTTTCACTCAGCACACACAGTCTCAGGCTGGAAACAACTCCATGCTTTGCATGAATGACATATTTTGGAAGATAGTGAGAGGCTGGACTCAGAACTAGTGTAGAGAAAATAAGAAAGACGTAACATGTAAAAGACTATTTCACGCACGTCCAAATTATGCCTGTAAAAAATATTCTTATGAGAAAAATAGCACAGTGTGGGGAGAAAGGAGAGTGCAGTGTGGTGGGGTGGACAAAGAGCCAGCTCAGGCAAGCCTGGCTGAACAGCAGTTACTGTGCTATAAAATATGGACATGGCAAATGTACTGCATTTGCTAAAGGCTCCATGAAACTCCAGGGAAAACAGCGTTCACAGGGTGGTTCCTCCAACAGCAAGAAAGTTTCATTATTATTAGTCATATGCTGAGGATGTCAAGGAATTTTAAGGCCGCACTCTTTGCATTTTTAGAGGTTATTAATGAAATAGCATAGCAAGGTGAATTACATTAAAATATTTTTCTAACCATTCCAGAAATCTTGGTCCAAGTTGGCATAGGGGGCTGGCAAGTGGTGAACTTTTGACCTAAGCTCAGATTGCTGGGAGACACATCCTCCTTGTTAGTTTCGGGTGACAGTTCACTGTACTAGAGGGATCCACTTGTGTGTAAAGAGACAAGTGGGGGAGGAAGATTTAGCACTGCATTTTCACAGTGGCAAGAAATTCCATCCAGCTCAAATGTGTTTTGGCCCACTGCCCGGCTCCTTGTCAGACATATGACCATCACTCGGCTTCCTATTTCTGGTCCAGGATAAGCAAGCCCCACTAGTGGTTAAAATTAGGCAACTGACCTGTGACAACACATGTTGACTCTCCAACAGAGGGTAGACATATTTAAAAACCAGAAAAGAGCTAGACACCCCAACATTTAATGTCAGCGCCATGTGTAATTCATCAGTTTGGGTGACTATAATTCAGATAGCAGCTGACCTACTTCATGGAGAAGACTTTGCAGGATTTTCTGGCTTCCTTCTGACCAAAGACTTCCTATAATGATCGCTAAAGAGAAGATTATGCCATTATATATTTTCATGGTAGAAATCCATAGCCCTGGCTCCTCACCCTGTCATGAAGTAGTTGTATGAAAATTTCTGAGAACAACAAACCAGGGCATCTGGTTTGCACAGAGCTATACTTCTTTTAGGAAAGTTTATTTCCAATTGAAACAGCAAGAGACTAGGTGGTTAACAAGGAGGCATTTTCCATTTGTCAAAAACAAGTCCGTCAAAACGCTTGTGAACATTTGGATGACTTTCTTGAATGCAGTACTCTTATAGTCATAATACTTGTTTCTGCTGTTATCACACCTACCTTCATCTGTTTGGCCAATGACACTGGTCATGGCAGCCTGGCTGTCAAAATCTCATACAGTTCTCTGGACTTTATTGTACTTCCCTAGAGCCTGAGATACCCTCCTTGAATCCATTAATGAAGACCACTGGCTGTCCTTGGAATTCCTTCCTAAGCCTTTTCTACATGTTGAGGTATACCCAAGAAATCAGCCAGGGAATATTAAGCTGGGTGAGCAGGCTATGGTATTGATGTCTTAATAATTGTAGAGAGCTTGAGAAATGAACAGGCATTTTCATATAGGCACTGTAGCCTTCCTTCATCACCTTTGACATCTGTGCTGCTCAATAACAGCACTGAACCAAGGAGTCTGATGGTGATGTCCTGCAAACTGATCCCTTCTGTCATGTAATGAATGTGCCCTTGCATTTCACAACTAACCAATCAAGTCAGCCTTTCAAATCTTTTAATAGGTCAATTTAATACATTCTCTCTCCTCTCCTCTCCTCTCCTCTCCTCTCCTCTCCTCTC
>VXBQ01011232.1:195907-226427 GCA_013400175.1 Phainopepla nitens | reverse complement strand
GAGATACATTGCTGAAGCAGAAATGTCCAAGAGATCTTCAGCTTAGCACATAGCAGGGTACTTGAATTTAATAAGATATACACTTACTAAAAAATCCAGCAGTAACAAAATGTGCTTTTACAAAGGTTTGTTGCGATTAACAGTCTGGTATTTAAAAATATTCCAGTCTAACCAAAACTTTGAAGCCACAGGAAGTGCATCTGTTACTCATGGGTTGCTTACTGGTTATGGGGTATAAGTGATGTTGCAGGGGCAGAGAGACTCCAGGTGTGACAATATGTGCCACCCTTTGGATGGGAGCATGCTGAAGCAGATCCATGTCAGACACTTCAGCACAGTGTTCCCAGCCCTGTCTTGGGCTCAGGGCACAGTGAGGTACAGCTGACTCCAGATCTGCACCCAGTGTGGTTCTTGTGCTAACTAAGCCCAGGCAGAGACAGATAGAAGGATCCGGGGATTAAAGCACTAGCCACAACCCCACGGAACTACTTTAGACTTTTTGATTATCTGAGATATTCCTGCCTTCTACTCGGTACCATGGAGGAGTGGCTGTGACTGTTGGCACCTGAATTTACTTATTGCTGAGTGTGAGTGCATGTGTGGGTGTTTTAACACCTTGCCACTGCCGTCAGGTTCATCAATATGGTCCACGCAGAAAATGGTTCATGGGCTGGTTACTTTTTGGACAGAAAATAAAACATTAGACCTTCAGGTCTGGTGGAAAAACCTCTTCTTTTTTCTTTCTCTTTACAGTGCTCTTCACTCTCAGTTATCAGAGTCTCACCTGGCTTTTCTCCATCATCTTCTCTGTCTGACCCACAATATGCCAGCAAATTCCCATGCAGGGTGCCAACAGCTGTCACTCAGGAGAGAAGATCAAGAAAATTCCAAGCAAGGCAGAAGCGACCTGTCCAGTTGGCAAAGGGAATGTGACCAAGTGGAGCAGGATTAGAGGACTGACAGAGCTGGACCTGGTTTGTGCTTATTACACCCTCATTGGTGAGATGTTAAATTTTATGATTTAAATATTTTGCTCTGTATGTTTCCGTCAAGTCATATAAAATGTTTTAATAGAATAGAATTTAGAGTTTCAAAAAGCGTGTACAAATGGATATGGTTGGAAGGAATCATACTAATCATCTGGTCCAACCTCCCTTCTCAAGCAGAGTCATCCTAGTGCACATGGAACAGGATTGTGTCCAGGAGATGCTTGAATATATCTAATAAGAAAGACTCCATAACTTCTTTGGGCAACTTGTTCTGATGCACAGTAAAGAAGTCAGATTTCTCACATTCCTCACATTCACATGTAACTTCCTGGGCATCAGTTTCTGCCCATTGCCTCTTGTCCTATTGCTTGGCATCACCCAGAAGAGCCTGGCTTCATCCTCTTGGTACCTCCTTCAGATACTGATAGACACTGATGATGTCCCCTCTCAGTCATCTCAGTCNACCAGGATACACTGCTGGCTCATGAACACCTTGTTGTCTACTGGGATCCCCAGGTCCCTCTCCTCAGAGCTGCTTCCCAGCTGTTTGGCCCCCAGCCTGTAGTGGAGCACGGGGTTGCTTTTCCTCAAGTGCAGGCCCCTGCATTTGTCTTTGTTGATTTTCAGACAGTTCCTCTCTGCCCGTCTCTCCAACCTGTTGAGGTCCTGCTGAAGGGCTGCACAGCACCCTGGGGTATTGGCCTCTCCAGGTTTGTGTCTTCAGAGAACTTGCTGAGGAGGCATCTGCCCTCCATCCAAGTAATTGATGGATAAGTTAAACAATACTGGGCCCAGTACAGACCCTTGGGGGCACCACTAGAGACAGGCTTCCAACCAAACCCTGTGCAACTGATTACAGCCCTCTGGGATCGCCTGTTCAGTTCTCAGTCCACCTCCCTGCCCACTCATCCAGGCCACACTTCCTGAGTTTGCCTACAAGAATGCTGTGACAGTGTCAAAAGCCTTGCTAAACTCGAGGTACACAATGTCCACTGCTCTCTCCTCAGCCATCCAGGGAGCTGCCACATCACAGAAGGCAATTGGGTCAAGCAGGATTTGCCTTTAGTGAACCAATGCTGACTACTCTTGATCAACTTCTTGTCATCCATAAGGACAGAGATGGCCTCTAGAATGAGGTTCTCTGTCACCTTTCCAGGGACTGAGGTGAGGCTGGTGGGTCAGTAGTTGCCTGGGTAATCCTCCTTGTCCTTTCTGAAGATTGGGGTGACATTTAGTTTTTTCCAATCTTCAGGCACCTCTCCTGAACTCCATGACCTTTCAAAGATGATTGTGAATGGCCTGGCTGTAGTCTGCCAGCTCTTTCAGCACTTGTATCCCATCAGATCCCATGGACTTGTGGATATAAACTTTGCCTAGATGTTGTCCAAACCAATCCTCTTGACCTAGGGAAAGTCTTCCTTCCAATATTCCTTTACTCTGGTTTCCTGGGTCAGAGATGCCTGAGGTCTGGTCTCCCCAGTGAAGATCAATGCATAGAAGGTGTCAGTAGCTGCTACTCAGCATCCTTGTTACCAGGGTCTCCCCTCCATTTAGCAATGGGCCCACATTATTGTTTGTTTCCCAACTAAGATTAATTCTTCCTTAAATACTATGGCCTCCCCATTAAGTATTTGATTTGGGATGCTAAATAATTTCAAACACAGAGGGTTTAATTGAGTAGGAGGGCTTTGTACAATTTTTTTTAATACATTCTTTTTGCTTTTGGGTCTCACTTTTCCTGCTTTCTATTACCAGTTGACCTGAGTAGTGTTGGCCCAGCTGCTATTTCCTGACACCTCTGAGTTGTTTTCTGCTTTCTTTTGTCCTTCCTATAGCAAGAGTTTGATGTAGACTGAGTCTGCTCAGTGAATTAAACAGCACACTGATGGTGGCTTCCTGAAATGTTTAAAAATGTCTGCCAGTGTAGATGGCCAAATTGTCATCAAGGTGCTCTTATGCAGACATGAAGATCCTGCTCACACACAGCTATTCATCTCAGTCTCCACAGTAGTAACAAATGTCATCTATATACAGAAGCTACTCACATATCTCTTTTGGCTGACATTATTGATGCTTGTCTTTCTGGATACATATATTGACTAATTGCAACTGCCAATGTTTTAAGAGTCAGATCAAATAATAAAAGTTGATAGTGGCCAAGTAATACTCTGAACTCCCAGGGCCACTTTGAAATATGGGAAAATTGTTTCCACTGGTTTGATAGAACAGGGTATTATATTTATCATGGAGGCAATGTTTTAAAAATGTGCTCATTCTCTGCATTTGTTCCCACCAACAGGCCATCAAGAGAATCCTTTCCTGAAAAAAGCCCTTCTCTGCATAATTCCTGACAAAGGGAGCTGGTGAAATGGAGGAAAGAAAAGCAATTTTAATACAACACCTGCAAACTGCTGTGAATTATTATCATAGTTCAATTTTTGTTCAAATCTTGTACAGAGTGGAAATCCTTAATCAATTCTTCACCTTGCTCACTTCTCAAGGAACTGTTCCCAAGAGGTGACAAGTTTAGGTTGACCCAAGGAACTTCTTCTTCATGTTCAGAACTGTTGGTGAACACTTCTGGGACTTGCACTACTCTGTAGCCCTGAAACGTAAATGTGATTTTTCTGGATATTGAGCTCTTCCCAAAACAAATTCATGGAGAGGTAGCTAAACAGTATTTTCAAATGGATTAATAAAATCTTAGAATCATAGAATCCTAAAGGTTGGAAAAGGCCTCTAAGATCATTGAGTCAAATCAAATTGGGATCGGCTGCCTTCCCTTTTAGAACATTTATTTTGGAAAGCAAGAAACTATTGTATGGTGAGAGGTGTTGGTTATCCATGAGTTTACCATGGTAATGCAGATTTCTGGAAGGAATATTAGAGCACTGCATCTTTGATGTTAGAGAACAAATAAAGATGACTGAAGAAACAACACCTTCCAAATTCTAGTGGACAGGAAGGTGAGCCTAGAGGTAATCATGCCCCTGGCTGTATTTTTCCTTAGGGGAGATACGGTGTTTCATCACCCTTTTTTCCTTAGACTGCACTCACACACTACATTTTACATCAGCTTTGCTTTTTGAGAAGCTTTCTTCTATTATAGAAGTCATTTAAGTCAATAGTCTGACTACATTGATTTCCTATTCCTCAATATCAGTAACAGACTCCATGGTTTTAGAATCATAGAATTGAATGGTTTGGGTTGTAAAAGGATCCTAAAGACTAACGAGTTCCAACATTCCCAACCCCCCACCATGGACAGGGGCACCTTGGGAAGTTTTCCCTGTTTATAGTTCATAAGGCCTGAATGTGCCTCAGAAAGGCATTGTAACCATCACGTCATACAAACCATGTCTCTTGCTCTAAACCTCCAGGCAATACAGTCAACAGTTCAACCTCATGTAACTGCTTTTCAAGAGCAACTCTAAGTTCTTACCCCTTTTGCTGACACAGGCAGAATTAATTAGCACTCACCTGACTTGGTGTAGAAGACACTTTCATTCACTTGACATTTAATAGCTTGTTATCTAACGCCTTGCTTCTGTCCTCCTAGGTATCCTGTCTATTCTAAGCTTCCTCTATTCCTGATGGCTTATGCATATCATGTTCATATAACCCTCATGTCTAACACTTTCTCTGTCAGGCCCATGCAGCAGCCCCATTCTTCTTCCCCTCCTCTCTGATATTTGCTTACCCTGAACATGACTTCTGAGTCACTATGCATGACTTTATCTTCAGCTTTTGCTGCAACATAGTGTACCTGATGAGATGATTGGGAAGGTGCTATGCTGAGCAACCCTTGTCTTTCTGCATTCCCCAGACTACAATGAGTACAAGGCAGTTGTTTGTCAAGTAGGCACAGAAATAGGTCCACTGTCACTGTGACATGACTGTCCTTGCCTTCACATAACTTTTGATCCACAGGATGGCATTCTGTGAAAGGCAGGGTCTTGGTCTCTGCTTATCAAGACAGACTTTTTGTTAGCAGAAAAGAGAGATGGTGTGATCTCAGTCTTTCTCCAATTAATCTGCAGCAGTAGCTCATTAGTGTTACTTTTAAATTTTGACGTAGTAAACACAGAGAGACTTTAATTTCTCTGACCACAACACTGGCAGTACTTGCATTGCTGTTCCAGAATGAGTGGAGTAGGAAATAGGAGAAAACAGGAGACATGACTGAGGGGAAGAGGCACTGTGTCTACCTTCTTCTGTTTCTGGAGCTTGTCTTGGTCCACTTTGGCTCTACCTCCAGGCAGCACTCTCCTTTCTAGCCTACAGTTCAGGGAGCACATACTTTATTCCCAGATGAACGTGTTTAAGTAGGAGGTGTCCATCTCCCTCTTCACAATAGATTTGTCTTTTCCTAAAGCGGGCAGTCTTGATCCTGAGTTTATCACCCAGACATTGCCACTAAGGAATCACCACCAAAATTCAAGTCTCATCTTCAGATTTGAAGGTCCTTCTGGAAAAATGTTCTTTCTTTGTCTATCCATTAAATGGAATTATTAAAATCACAGCTACTTTTTATCTGCCTTGCTCTTTCTTAAGCCTCATGTAGGCTCTTCACAGCACCAATGCTTGCTGCCAAGAGGAGAAACTGCAGTCCAGTTTTGTGCAAATAACTCTGGGCTTACTCTAACAACACCTTTGTTTTTCAAAAGTGCTCTCTAAGTTGGCAGATGGTATTTGGTTACCCTCCATCAAGCACCTGACTCAGGCTTGCAGCCTGGAAAATATAACCTCACGTTAGGCTTTGTGGATTGCCTAAGAACCTGATATTCCTAAACTCCTTCTGCAGCCATCTCATGATATCTCACAGTAGTGACATATAATTATTGCCATATAAAAAGGGAACACAAAATAAGAATTAAACACTGCCAAGGAGGCCATGCCTCTGAGACGTGAAAGAGAAGCTAAGGAATAGCACAGTGTTTGTCTTCCCATGAAGATTACAGAGGACTCTTCCCTCCCATTCATCATGACATAACTTTCCTGTGGGGATTATAGCATTTGTTGACAAGGAAATGTAATAGTGGGAAATTATCTGATGCATTTTGATATGTCTAAGTGATCTCTAGCAGGTGGAAACATGAACAAAAGCCTCCACGTATGAAAACAGAAGTCCCATGCTTGTCTTCTATTGACAACACTTTATTATTTATATTCTGCAAGGACAAGAAGTAGAAATGCCAAATCT
This sequence comes from Phainopepla nitens, assembly GCA_013400175.1. Classification (NCBI taxonomy): domain Eukaryota; kingdom Metazoa; phylum Chordata; class Aves; order Passeriformes; family Bombycillidae; genus Phainopepla; species Phainopepla nitens. The sequence goes on along the minus strand of VXBQ01011232.1, from coordinate 220,235 downwards.
AGGCCAGGGTTGAAAAAGCCAAGTCATACAGTTGGACAAAGGAAGGACAGAATGCTTAAGCAGTCAAAGAGAGGGAACAGGGGTAATGTATTGGGGAAAGTTTCAAGAAAAATGAGAAGGAAGAGGAACAGATATATGAGACATATCAGGAAAGGAAGGTAGATATACTGTTCCATCCTGGAAAAGACAGAGATGATGACCCTCAGTGAATTTAGGGAGTGTGGAAACTGCCTGCTTCATCAGTGTGAGAAGTGAAGTTACACCTACATTCACAGTTCAAAGTTCTTTCATGAAGGACTGTGGCAGGGTGCCTTCCATACACAGAACATCCACTACCAAGTATGAATATTGGACAGCAGTTAGGTTTTTATGCCCTTCTCAGCAATCCTTTTTTGCTTTCAAACTCTGACTAAAGTTAGGACAGAACACACAAACAGGTGTTTCCAGGCCTGGAAGTGGAAGACTATGGGACCCTGTTTTGGTTACAACAGATTCAATAGTGAGGTCTGCAGCATGCTTTGCATCTGAGCAGCATGTTTATTGCTCATGGCATTGAGCACTGAAATATCTGTGAAGCCCAGACAAGACCACCTTTTGTTAAACAGACATGCATACAATGACTTGCACCTTTCCCTGTTTAACCTCAGGAGTGGCACTGTCACTGTATATGGTCTTGCCTTGTAAAATGCAAATAACAAAATTCACTCTCATCCTAATCTGTCTGAACATGAAGCAGACATGAGGTCTCCTGAAAAAAGCGTAATTCAGCTACATCTTCTTGCTCAAAAACCAGGAGGAATACTGAATGATTCAGGTGAATATAGAAAAGTAATCAGTGACAGCTTTATGATAGGAAGACTATTAAGGATAAGAGATCCTTAGTAGTCCTGAAATCCTGCTGCTATATACCTTGCCCAGCTTTTGTTTTCATAAAAACAGGGTTTACCCCTGTTGCAGACTATCACAAAGTGGTCTTTGATATGTTCATTAGTCATAAAGCTTGGTGCTGGCGGCTTCTGTACTACAATATAGCAAGCTCAGTTATTTCAGGCCCATTTTCAAGGCAGATCATGTAGATTCTTTTAGTACTTCATATTCAGCCACGGTTGGAATCTGTTGCTACAGAATGAGTAACTTTTTGCCCAGATTGGAGCTTCATTTTATATTAAAACTCCAACATTGTAACCTTTCATTGAATCAGTCTTGCAGATGAGTTTGATTAGGCAAACAAAAATTGAGCATGTAAAATAGCAGGTTTCTCCCTAAGGAATGACATCATTGACCATACATGATATAGTGGTATGATGGCAATCCCCCTCCCTCCAGACTCACAGGAATAGAGAAAGGTCTTTCCGCTGCAGTAGGTGGGTGTCAGCTGACTTCCTAAAAGCAATCTGTCTCTTCCAGCAAAGAACTTTCCAGTACTCATCAGTGTTGATGTGCAACACAAAACCCCCATGGGAAAAGCTGACATCAAGCAGGGGCTATACCTGGTATTAGGGAAACCACTTGTACCTTCAGAGATACCGGAATGGCAAGAATACCTTGTGAGAGATGGTCTGTTTGCTTCTGCCTTAGAATTCCTATTAATGCTCCCACAATAGTCAAGATCTCAGGTATTCCCTCACATCAAGTTAAATACTGTCTGTAAATTTGGGACTGTTACACATTTTCACATTTATACAAATGGTTCCACCCTGAATCACACCATAGCACCTGCTCTTCTGGTCATCAGGCTAACTCTCCCTTCTTTAAAATTTTGACCAAACCTGGAAAAGTTTTCCCCAAATTAACAAAATTGTACAAACATCCCAGACTTTGCAAATCTGTGAATAGTTCTTGTCAAACAGCAAGCCGTGTTGGGATGTATCCAGTGTAGAACTTCCATAAATACAATCGTATAGGTTGAAACTCCATAACTGGAGATTATAACTCCAGTTTTTGAGAGGGATCAGCTTTCTCTCTGCAGACTCTGACTGTATGTCCTGGCGTCACAGTTTATCACAATTTATTCACCCAGTTCATCATGTTTTAAACGCATAAAATCCTAATCATATCTTTCCTCAAATATATGCATAAGCCAAACCACGATTTGTCTGGCACCACTTACATAAAGAGAGGCATCTCTTTGTGCTTCCAGTGTGCACCCAATATACTATGGGTGTGTGCTTCACTGTGAAAGTGAAACTAGACAGAATGCCATCTAAAGAATAAAGTGAGGTGACATCATTCCTTTTGCTTACTTGAATTAGAAGATTACTCACTGCATCTTCGAGTCTCAGCTGACCCAATTTGGATTCTAACCAACAAGTAAACAAGCCCTATTAACAACACTATTCAACACTACTGCTAGTAAGATGCCAATAGGCTTATAGTTAAACAGTATTTCAGACCATCAGCACCCAGTCACTAATTTAAAAACTGACCTTTTGAATTCACCACGTGGATGAGCCTGAGAAGTCAAAGGACAAGGAAAAATCTTATAAAAAAGAAGAAAGACAGCTGCCAAGGGTGCAATTGGATCAACTTCAGAGTAAGTCTGTAGAACAGAGTGGCATTTGCAAAGGCACTGAAGAGCTCTCATGGCATCAGGCTTGTGGTGGTGACAGAGCCATCTGTCCTGTCTTTTTTGCCCTTTCCTGTCTGCCATTAATTTTCCACAAAGGCTCCAAGCGACAGTCCCCTCATAGTGACCATACTTGGAAACAAGGTGTATGACAGGCAGGGGGAGCATGGCAATAATCTCTGAGAGCCCCCGTGTTACGGCTCGGGAAAAAATAGCTGGGAGTTTGCAAAGTAGCAAAGAAGAAGTGAAAACCGAGAAGATCTGCTGACAGGAGGATTGGGCAGGCACGCACCCCCTCGTTACACGCGGCCCAGGAGCGGAGGCGTGCGCTCCTTGTGCGCGCTGCCGGCAGTAAACAAGGGAGTATTTCTGGAGCAGCTGCCCGTGTAAGAGGAGAGGTGCCTGCTGCTGTCCTGCAAAGTTACACTTTTATAGTGGTGTGTATCTCACGCTCCTGAAACACTCTCATTTCTGGCACTGATCATGCCAGGCTTTCAAACAGCAGACTTTCTTGGGGTCGAAGCCTGTGTTTAAAGATAAAACATTTTGCTGAGCTGGATCTGTAAAACATAAGATTACATGCCATACTTTGGCTTTTAAAAAGAAAAACTATCAATCTGGTCTCTACTACAACATATGAAGAAATTAATATTGTTTGCTTTATGTTCATATTGGTGCTGTTTTTAGCAGCAGGTAAGTCTAGACATGTTTTACAGTTTAATTACACAAGTTCCAGTTTAGAGGTTTTATGTTAAAAATCATTCCTACTCCCAATATATTCAGCTACTCTGTTCATCATTAGACTATGTTACAGTGTTGCTACATGCAATGCAGTCAACACTTAGCCCACATCTATTCTCTCATCTTTGCCTCCGGAAAGATATGTTCATTTGAGGGGCTAAAAGCAACACGTGTGCACACACACGCACACATGTACACTCTACACATAACTGGGTGTGTATGAAGTGAGCTGTGTGCTCAGAGCAGAGACTACTCCATTTAGTGTTGGAGAACAGTTACTGAGGGGCGTTGCACAGACTGCCTTCTGTGGAAGGTCTCACTCTTGTTATTGCTTAGACTCTTCCCACAGCCAAAGACTGACTCCGGCAGTATCTGCCATTAGGCTTCCTCCAAACTGGTTTTAAGACTGACATACCTTACTGACTCTTGAAGATTTTGACCCCATGACTTATTGTGTGTGACTTATCCATGGAGGGTGTGAGAACCGGGTGTTTAATAAGACTGTGACTGTACCCAATGATGGGTACTTCCCCAGGCCTTACACCTGTTCCAAGGTACTGTTCTCAGGGCCCAGTAGGATAACTGAGCTCATGTGGTGAGTTCACTTTTTTATTTTACTTTATTTCTGTTCCTTGCAGTTTGTCAGAACACAGCAAGCTGCCTCCAAGTGATTTGTGTAGATATTCTTGACAACAGATAGGGCCTAGTGCTTCTTGGAATCAGTGACTCAAGTCTTGTTTTCTTCCTTTCTATCAGGAAAAGGAGAGAGATTTCTAAGTTCTATCATTCTGGCAATGGCTATTTTTCTTACAGAACAGGAATCTTTGATTCATCTTTCATTTCAACATCTCAGATAACCTCTGCTTAATAAAATAGGACATTATCTCCCTCTTATATACATGGGTCAAACCAAGAGGTCAAAACAGCTTATTCGTACAGCAGCTTATTAAATACATTTTTTGATGCCCTGGGTAATTTCTTCTGGCTTTTAGTTAGAGTTGGAGGTGCAAAGTTTCTGTAAGTTTTGAAGACCCAGGAAGTTGCATTGCTCCACAAGGTTTTTCAGGTTTTCTTGCAGCTATTTATTTTCTGTTAACTGACAGTTGAAATACCAATGTGGGCTACTTACCTGTTACCAAAAAAAAATTATCTTAACTTTGAGAATATAATTATACTGTTTAGTTAGAAGAATAAGTCTATGTTTCTACTGGAAGTAATGGAAATACAAGTGCTTAATCCTGGCTGGTTTAAGAATACAAGAGATTAAAGTTTTGCAAGAATAAGAATCTCTTTTATATGCTTGTCTAACTACATCACCCCTTCCTAAGAACTTTGTGTCTGTGTGTGTGTTCTTTGGGTTTAAGTAATGAAAATTGATCTAATAGCTAATACTCAACTTTACTGCATGAATATGTATGTGGAGATGTTTTTGTACTGGTAACACTACACAGTACTAAGCCATTTGACCTAAGGAATAGAGGAATTTTAATAACTCAAAACTGCAAGTTTTTCAGTGGAGTAACATCATGTGGAAGGCTTAATTTTATAGATAGATGATTAATAATTGATTGCTTGATGTGCAGCAGCTACATCCTTTAAGAAAAAGACACTAGAGGTTCTCTTACTCTTTCTTCCAAGAGAAATTACCTTTTCTATGTGGAAAATGTTTCCTTTAATTTTTTTCAAAGTTTTCCAATTTATTTTTGCAAACATTCACAGAAAAAAATAAGTAAAGGTGAACAAAAAGCTTCTTTACTTGTAGTTTTTTCCCTGTACAGTTTTCCTGTAGTTTTCCTCAGACCTTTAAGCAGCCTACAGGTGCCCAGAAGTTGTGCCATACTTCTGTGAAGTTATTGGCAGAGAGGATGTCACTGGATGGAACATGTGGCAGCTGTAAGAGAAATTAAAAAACAATGTTGTGGCCTTGCCTCTTCCCCCTCACTCATCTGAAAGTTCCTGTGGAAATACTCCTATACCCTGAAGAAATTGTGATTGTGCTTGGTGAATGTTCAGGATTCACTCAGGTGAGAGTTTTTTTGCATAATCTTTATGCTTGTGAACCTGCTCAAAGTTTAGACCTGAATTCAAGCTTTGGGAGTGTTGAAATGTGCCATTTTCTTCACAGCTGATATCTGGGTATGCCAGGGACTGGATAGCTTTGTAAGGAGCCTCTAATGGAAATAATCAAATTTCAGATGACTGCTCTGCCTGTGCTAAGGTAGATTGTGCTTTGAACCTTCTTCTAAGACATGTGAGATAAGTTCAGGGTAAAATCAGATCCAAGTAATGTGCTTGCTGCTGATTCTAGGCCAGAGTTGTTGGTGCTAGAGCAAAAAAATATCTGGATGCACAGAACTGGCCAGAAAGATGCAGGTAGGTTTTGTTTTTATGGTCATATGGACAAGTACAGGCACGTTGCTCCTAGTTGTTCTAGACTATGTGTTGGCCATCAGCTGGAGTGAATCACCTTGGGTTCTGAAAGGATTCTTGATATTCTAGAGAGTCCAAATTGTTTTGAGTGGCTCTCACCAAAGATGGAATGTGAATCTTCAAAGGAAATCTCTAAAGGATGATCATTGGAAAGTGTAATACTTGGATTTACTCTTCACCAAAACAGCCCACTGAAATCAAAGACATGGAGAGTTCACAGAGTTCTTGTGGTAGAACTTCTCACATGACTTTTGCCAAACTGAGAATGTGGGAGAGTTTTGATCCAAAGAGCATTTGTAAAAATAATTCCTTGAATATTTTCACTCAGATAGATGTGTGTGAGGGAACCCTGTTGCTTGATTGTAATCTCTAGGGCTCTATTTCTTTTGGCAGAATTAGAGCAGCAGATTGAACATGGTGGTGGACATTAGGGATGGTGAAGTGCACAGTGAGAGGGTGAAGCTGCATTTGCATAAAATGAATGTAAACCTTAAACCTTTGGTCAAGGCTACCCATGTTCATACTACATTCACCTCCTGAGCTGGCCATTCAGTTGGAGGCAGCTTGAAGCACCTACATGTTTTGAGACACCAAGAAATTATGCTGTGTGGTGTGTAGAACACATGCAGGACCACAGCCCAGTTACTCTCATGTACAAGTGAACTGAAAAGAGATTTAGACATCCCGGGTGGATACAGCGATGCACAAATAGAAGCTCATGAACATTGCTTCATGGTTATGTAATGGAATTGTTAGCTGTCTAAAATTGTCCAGCTGGACTACTTAAATGAACTGAATAACTAATTGAACCTATCTCATGTTATAAACTTTTTTCATCTGGACTTTTTTTTTCATTACGTACCTGTAATGTCATTGTGGCCAATTTTAGGTGCCATTTTCCCCTTGAAGATATTTACCAGCACAGTGCCCTCAGCCTCTTGTAGTACAAGAAGTTGGGGCTGCAGGGTATCTCTCCAGGCTGAACGCTTTCCTGTCAATGATATCAAATTATAAGTAGCTGCACTAATCTGCTTATCATCAGAAATAGCCAAAGAAAAAAGCACAAATGTAAACATAAAAGGGAACTCTCATAATTTACATACTTGTCATAGTTCACCATAAATCAATATAAGTACAGAGGGCTTGTTCTTTTTGACACAACCTGGAGGCTAGTTTTGCCTGTTGACATCTTATCTTCTCACAAGATACTGTATATTAGTGAAGTTAATTGACTAATCATTTTCATCACTGGAAGTGTAAGTAAATAATTCCATCTATTTCTACCTAGGCTTCTGTTTACGGTCCGAGGGTGCCAAGCATTCAGACTAAATGAAAATATACCCTCTCGCAACCATGCACGGCATCCCCCATAACAAGCTGCAGAAACTCTCTGAAGCATTGCTGTTATGTTGTGGGGAATCCTGAGAATCTTAGGCTTAACTCACCATGCCGGCCAGCCTCCTGCAGGGGCGGCCAGGCGGAGGCTGGGGCAGCAGGGGGATGAATCTGGGCAGACCTGGGCTAGACCACCGTCATCTGTCATCTTCAGGGAAGGAGGCAGGTCTGAAAGTAATTAGTTATTGGTGGCTGGGAATGTGCATGAGACGGTGTGGGAACACATGCTTCAGCTAGAGGAGAGGAGCTGGAGGGTTATGTAATAGCTGGTGGTTTACGTTTTTTGACTGTCCCTGCATAAGCAAGCCATAACCATTTTGTTTCTTTCTGATAAAAGAAACAAGTTTCCCTTCTCCGTCAGTGGTAGGGACAGGAAATTTTCTGCTGCTTTTTCCTTTCATGTTTTTGCCATCTGGTGAATTAAAGAAAATTTGACTGAGTTAACCTCTACAGTACTTATGCATTTGGTGACAAGACTTCAGTGGGGGTGAAAGTTAGTAGTCCTGAACTTTTGCTTTAATTTGTGATCAAGATTTTCTAGGTGATGTAGGGACAAGTTATTAAGTCACTAGCTCTCCATCTGTCTCACAGGAACAGAGGACCAGATTTTTCTTTTGCAACTGTACCTTAGATCTAGTTAGAGAATGTTGAATATTTCCAAAATGCCCATATAACGTGTTGTGTTCTGCTTCTCGCCTTGTGCAAAATTTAACTTTGTCTAGAGAAGTGTCTTGGGTTTTCTTTGGACACTGTGCATCTGAAAAATACAGTCTGGACACTGTCACTAAGTCCTACCACACTGACTTGTTTGTATTACTTGCTACAGAAACTTTTCCCTTTACTCCTCTTCCTCCTGTTTAGAGGAGAGTGAGGCGCTTTGATGGCCTATGTGTTTTCCTGCTTACTTTTGTCCTGGCTCTTTCTGATGTGACTTCTGCCATCACGGATATCACTTAAGCTGGGGACTTTTGCCATCTGGGCTGAGACCACCAACTCATTTTCCCATTGCTGGGCTGCAGTCCAGAGAGGCAAGGACTGCTTACTGCTGCCAAAGCTGACCTCACTTATACCTGGGATTTACAGGTGAAAGGCTTCCAGGGAAATGTGGAGACCAGGATGGTTTATTCCCTCCCAGAATGTGCCAACCTGGTTGCCCTTGGCAGCTTTGGCCTCAACCAAATGGAGCCCTATCTTTTCATTAGGTCACAAGAAGTGATGACAGCTAGTTACTTCTGCACAAAATGAGTGGGTATTTTAAACTTCAAAAGCTGAATAGCAATTGAAGACAGGACCTAACCATATGCTTAAGTATTGCTATAGACACCTGCATTCAAGGAAGGGCTCTTGAATAAGTAGAGGCTTGAACACTCAGTTGAATTGTTCCAGTAGTGAAGATTCTGCTGCACAGAGCCAGAGAATATGCAGCTTTGTGCCCTTATTTAGATGGTGCAAAACATTTTAAATGTTTAAAATGTACTTCACCAAATAAAAAAAAACACATACACTTTAATTTAAAGAAATAATAAGTACTTCCATGTATGTCATTTCACCTCTATAGCTGTTTCTATTTCCAAAAAACTGTCATATTAATTCCCCAGATGAACTTTTATTAACATCTTTCTGTGTTTGTCTTATGGATGGTACTAATTCATGAGACCTTCACCACTGGTCTTCTCATTGTAATGTGCAAAAAACCTGTTATGTGGCTATGTCAAAACACAATCTTGTATGCAAGTCATATTTGTTTCAGATCAAGCTGTCCTCTGAGGAACAGTGTGATGTAAAAGGTACAGGGGAGGGAGTTAAATGGAACACTTAATAGGAACTAATCTAGCAACTGGAACTGATGGGAACACACAGGGTTGTGAAACATGAGCCTACAAGATGTCCACTGAGAGGTATCCATTCCACTTCGTCCTCCCAAGCCTTACTTCCCAGAGACGTACACTTCTTTTTTTTTTCAATCAATTCATGTGTTTATGGGAAAGAGCAGTACTACAGTGATTTCTTTTTAAAGGTATTTCTTGAAATCCCAGAAATCTTTCTGAACAGAATTTCTAACAGCACTTTAGGCTGATGGCCTGCTGAGGCAACTTGTTGTTTCTTTTTGTTACCCAATGCAGTGAATGGATCTCTAACCTTGATTTGATTCCCACAGAAAACAAAACAACTTTTGCTTCTGTTTCCTCAATGAAAAGAATTTTAAGAATAGAAGTTTGTGGCATTAGAATTGGTAACAGTTTACATAATCCTTAGGGATATAGGACATGTTAAAGAGTAACAGCCCCTTGGGCAAACCTTTCTGTTAAAGAACAGCACAGATTACTGCAGTTAATGAAAGCGAGGATATTTTAATGAAGGAAATATCTGCAAATGAGCATTCACCGCAGGTTTCTAATTCTGAATATCTGAACTAATTTTGTATTGGACATTGAGCACTGTACCATATGAACACTTTGAACGTCTAAACACTTTATGTATTGGGGATATCAGGCAAAAACACTTCTGTATGTTCCTCCTGGTCAAAATTCAAATTTTGAGATTGATATAATCAGCCACCTCTAATAATTGGAAATAAGCTTCATTGCTTTGTTAGTACCAGTGTAACTTTTTGCCAAGCTCAGTATGAACACCCACTGCAACACTGCCAGCCTAACTCAGGTTACTGAGCGCCCTGTGGCTCCAGACACAGAGGATCCTGAATGTAATGAAAGGGGAAAACGTAGCCTCAGAAAGAAGACAGGACAAAGGAATTTCCTGGCCTGGCAAAAAGAAAATTTTTTTACTTCAGGGTACTGGAGAAAAAGGGGAAGGAGTAGGAAAAGAAAAGATAATCTATAGATGCAGCCATTAAAAACTTCAAACTTTGATGAGTGAAGACTATGGAGAAAAGCAGTTTCCTGGGATGCCGTGAGGATTTAGTGAATTCCATACTCACCTGTGAGTAATGAGGCATTTCAGACCATGTGCTTTGCATGGGTCAGATTTATTATTTTCTTGGCCACCCAACTGGCTGGAAGATGTCTGTCATGGTAGTGAGAAATCTTCTGGACCTAGTTTGGTGAACAGCACCTTTGACATTTATGTTGTATCCTTCTCCTCATAATAATCTGAGCTGAAAATATCCCTCATTGCAGTGATAAGGGGGAAAAAAGAAAGAGTATGGAAGAAAATATGATAGGCCAGCAAAGGAATTTTCACTATGAAAAGCACTTCCATAAAATTCTTCTTTAGTGACTAAGCTGCTTCAGTGACTACAGGAGCAACTAGAGAACTGGATATAGTGGGAATTCTTAAATGCAAACTGGGAGCATTACTAGGGAAGCTGGAGTTGTGGTTCCAAGCAGAAAACTTGCAGCCTGTACTGGGTTCAAAGCCAATATTACTATTTCATTGGCTGCATTCATAGCAAGGAAAGATGTTTAAGAACAAGTAGGGAAATTTCCTTTAAATTGCTAGCACTGTTCTCATCTCTCCACTGATGTTGCCAGTCAGTTAGACATGGAAGGGAAAATTAAGCATGGGCTACTGTGTGTTTTCACTTTTGTTCAACAGATTTTTATCAACATGCTCACAGTATATAAACATTGTGTTGGCCTATAGTCAGAAAATGGCAGATGTGTAAAATAATTCAGAGGCTCTTCTGCCCGACGCAGTCTTGGAAGTACATTAGTGTTTCCACCAAACAACGTCTTACTTCTATGATCATCTTTGCTTGGGAATACCATACCCTTCCAAAATTAAGTCTCTTGCTCTTTGAGTAGTAAATGTATATTATCAATAAAAATAGAAAGGGATGGAACCCTTCCTTTCATGCAAATTTTGGCATAATCTTAACAAGTGTGTCAGGATCATAATAACAGCTTTTCTGTGACTGCAACAATACGTGCTGCATAGAATTAATTATCAAGAAGTGAACTGTGTGGGTGATTTCAGCCTGGAAATAGCTAATCAAGATGTCTGCTGGTAGGTTGCCTTCGAACATGTAACCTGCTTAACCTGTAACGTAATGAGAATTACTAAGAAGCGTCAAGTGGCTACCCAGCAACTCCGGCTATTGTTTGGAGTTTATTTATGTTTAGGTAGTCTGGTACAAAACTCCAACATGCAATGCTTCCACCTGCCTGGATGGTTTATTGTTGACTCATAACTGTGATCAAGTTTAGCAAAAGTGAGCTATTATTTGTATGAGTTTTTAGTGAATTTGCCCAGAAATCATTTTTGGCCATTTAAGAAAGTAGTCCAAACCAAATTTCTCACCCCTGCTATCCTTCTCCCTGGATATGAGGTAAAGAAGGGCTCATTGAGTACTGGAAGTGCTCGATTCAGTCCTTCTCTGCTTAAGGACTCAGATAAATTATGGAATTGTGCCTAGAGAGACTCTGTGTCCTCACTCTCCCAGGGTTGCCTTGCTGGCTATGGATCAGGATTGTGAGAACTACTTAACTGACCCCTCCCTTGTGCATTTTCAGTAAAATGATTCTGAAAAATATTCCCTACTCCCAAAATTCTAAACAGTTGATTTCACCTTTTGCTAAGCAATTTAGCAGCACAGGTTTATAGAGGTTCAGGGATACTTGTCCTTCTACTTTAACTAAGAATATAGAACCTGTTAGGCGCACATACATGAGAATACTACACAGACAGATGTAAGCCAAACACTGGAATTTTAAAAACATTAATACTGTTTTTTCCAATATTTGGAAGGTTAATATCAGACCAAGTGGTATAATTAACAGTCAGATGGATATTATCTAGAGAAGTCATTTAAGCTCGGTAAAAGATTCTCACGGAGCCTTGGACTAATGGATATTAAGTACAAGATTTGATCTTCCTGTCCCTGGACTGTCATCACCATCAAATGTGTCAGTAACTTGAAGAGTCAAGGCTTTAATATACTCTGTATGTCTTGTTTAATTGTTTCTTGCTGCAGGGTCAAAAACACTTACCAGGGGTTATTTCAACTGAGCTATCAAAGCCCAGCTTAGTTTCCTTTCTCTGAACATAACACATGCAAACCAAGCAACTAAAAGATCATTTGAAAAAGATATCTTTCTGGGATAGACACTATGGAAAGTATTTACTGATAGGGCTAAATTGGCAAATTACAGCTATCTCAGAGTTTACATTGTCTCCACCTTGTAGACTCTACTCTGTCCTCTGTGGCAGCCTATAATAGCTCTTTGACATGCCTAGGAAAGCCATTTTTACAGGGTCATTTTTTTCCCAATTACTTATCCAGAAATTATAATCATTTGCCTAGTCAACATAATTCTCAGCTGTGATACAGCAGGGAAAACACCAAAGAGGGTTGCCCCAACTTGGAGCAACAGCACCATGGCTTTGTCAAATCCCATCTGCAGTACACTGATTAAGAAAGGATCTGTCATATTGGAAAGGTGTTTACAGTCAAAATGAATGAAACAGGACATGGATAATTGGGAGGGCCATATTACTGGAAAAGAAACATGGAACAAGTTCCTAAATCCATTTCAAGCTAATTAGGTGCCCTGTCACTTTAATAAGATGTTTGGGCTCACAGAATCTGCTTTGTTGAGGGTATTTCTCTTTTAATTGGCCTGTCAATTACAATTTGTCATGAAATGCTGCAAACTCCTTAGGGCCTGTTTACAGTCTGTCTTATAAAATGGGTGTCAGAAAAGATTTTTTTAAAAAAGGGCATTAAAATACATACTGGTTGTTATTCCCCTGGTTAATGTTAAATATTTTTGCTATTCACTTCAGTGCCTTCAGGGCTGTGCTATGGAAGTCTTCCACAACTGAAAAGATAGGAGTAATGCTCATTATGCAAGTTTCAATGGACAAATCAGATTTAAATTGAACATGGTACAGGGGACACAGTGTTGCCTTTTCCTGGGATGACGATGAGAATGCTAAAACTGAATGAGCGAGGCAGCAGAATAGGTGTCTTCCTGGAACAAGATATTTTTGATATCTTTAAGGCTTCATTGAGAAATTGAAAATTAACAAGTACATTTTAGAAGGAGCATGGAAATAATCAAGCGTGAAATAGCAATCTATTGACCTCTGGTAACACGATGTCTTGATTTAGAAAACTGCCTTACAAGCTTGACAAACAACCTAATGCCAACGATACTGGACTTTTTATGGTAGTTCGCTAGTTACCCAGATGAGGAGCGGTCACCATGTGACAAACCTTTAACAGCTGACGCAAAGGCATGCTTGGTCAAAGCAAAAGCAAGTGTTTTCCATGTTGTAATTATTTGTTTCTCTTTTCCTGGCTGAGAAAAACAGTTTGGCTGAATACAGGAGTGGTGTAAGCTCTTGCTGAGGAGCAGTTTTCCTTTCAAAAGCAAAGACTGAGAAAAGTTTTCTGTCAACTTATACCATTGACAAAAGCAATAATGTTAACCAGTACATGAATTTAATTTTTGTGTTCCTGAGCATGCGGTGTCTGTATTCTCACAGAGCTGCAGTAGCAAGTACCTAGTCTCTGTTCTTTTCCTCCCCCTTGGCAGTGTTCAGGTGGTATGAAAGAGTTATTGTAAAAGAGTTTTCTGTGAGAAAATCACAATTTCTCTGCAATGACAGACAGAGCTGAAGACAGAGCAGCAGTAAGCGCTCTTCAACTGTGCATGGAATTAAGTGGGTGCCAGAAGTCCAGGAATAGGCGATTGTGGGTGCAGATGCCAAAACCTAAGTCACTACTGGCCTTGTAACTCTCATAATTACTCAAACTATTTTAAGTTTCTGCCTAAGCCAAACCTTGTTTCTCTCCTCTTAGGAACTGCAGTGAAATGCCCTGATCATAGGAGGTGTGAAGTGGGTTTTGCAAACCAGCATTAGTATGAAAGCACTCAGCCCCACCTCAAATCTGAATGGAGAACAGTCTGCTTTAAGATTTTTTCCAAAGCTTGGATTAGGTAAAGAAATAGTAATTTCCTCTCTGGATTTCCTCTCCTTTTTTCCTAAGGCCAGGTTCTATTAACACTTATTCACTGACTTTCCTCTACAACAAAATGTTTATTTGTTTGTGAGCTTTGCTTCATTTTCAGATTGGAATAGTTCAGCTGGAAGAGGCCTACAAGGATTATCTAGTCCAAGAGCCATTTTAGATTTTTACCTTGACTTGGATCTGAAGTGAGGTGGCTGCATCCACAAGGCAGAGCAGTGACCACTCTCCAACCACAGCTGCCCGGTGTCCGGTGCCATCGCCACACATGGACCTGGAAAGCTTGCCTTAGTCTGATGCTACGTCTAGTGGTGACTTAGCAGTTGATTTGGGTAGGAGAATTAAAAAAGCTAAATAAAATAATGACTCAAAATGCTACACATTTGTTCAACCCCTTGAATAGCTGTTTACACTCCTACTTTTACTATAAATTGGTACCTCATGGCTTCTTTGTGTAAGACAGTGAGCTAGTCTAGCGGGATGACCTAGTTATTTTTAAAGCCCGCTTATGTCAATACTCTCTGTCCTGTGACCATGTTGGCCACCATTATTTCGGGGTGAGGTCAGTCTTTTTCTTTACTCGGGCCCGCTGCCAGTTTCTCAACACCTGCCTTGAAAGTGACAGCTCTATGGGTGTCCTCATAAATTAAAAATCATGTGCCTCTGCCCTGATGCCTTGGGACAGGCACAAAGTTAGAAACTGTCCTGTAACCCAAGCCCTGGGGCTGCTGCACGGGACGGCTGAGCAGCAGGCAGCGAGCCCCAGCAGCGGGGGGCTGGCTACACCGCAGACCTAGGGCAGCGCCCAGCCTGGTGCCAGCGGGCATGTGGCTGTGCCGGTGAGAGCCAGGCAGTGATCCTCCCCCATGGGAAAGGTGGAGAAACCAATGGGCTAACAGAAGAATGCTCTGGGTTCTGTGCAGCACCTTTGCCTTTGAGTGCCCGGGATGAACTGAGCCGGCAGAGACAAGGTGGGGAGTGAGGAGTGGGCAGCGGGCTCTCTACGATGAATGGGCAACTCTGTGCACAGGTGTCACCATCCTTTGCCACCTCCCAGCTCCACTGTTACAGCTCTGGCACGTAATTGACCACAGCACTAATTCAGTCACATGTTTTCCTCCTCCCTATGTGCACTGTAGACACTCAGACAGCATACATGTTCTCCATAGTCTGCCAGAGTCTTAAAGCTTCAATTCAGCAAACCACTTAGGTGTTCTTTCCCTCAAACCTGGCTTCTCAGTCTACATCTCTCACCACCCCCACCATGAAGCTTACATGCACCTGCGTGGAAACTCCTAGACAAATCAGAGAAGCTGCAACAACCCACTGCTCTAATCTGTCTGCTCCTGCCCCAAGTGTATGTTGTGACCCATTTCAGGATCCATGCCTGGTAGTGCCCAAGGTCCAGGCAGCTGCACCTGCAGTATCACAGCACCACAGTCACCTCTCAGCTCCATAACTGCAGGTGCCAGACACGAGTGCTAATGTGACCCTTGGTATGGAGTGAGGCCCTGGCATGAAAAGTATAAAAAGCAATGAAAGCAGTGAATGGAGCAAAAGCTGATCAGGCATCCTTTTCAAAAGACCTTTTGCTGCCTTCAGAGACACAGGCGAAATCTGTTACCCTGTTGGCATAGGATCCTTAGCTGGATGACTAAATTACAACAAAGTAGAACCCTCTTTTTTTTTTTTTTAATGACCCATGACTACTGTTTTAAATGGGAATGCTTTTTGTCTTTCTTCTAGTCTTCTAGTGGGCATCTTTTAAGTTCCTTCTAACAACTGGGTATTGTATGGTTGATGTTCTTGCCCATTCATTTGTAAAAGGCTGCAGATGGGTGCTGCTCACTGTTTCTACAATACAAACTGAACACTCTAATTATAAGATCCCAGTCCCATTTAATGCTTCCTATGCTCTATCTCAAATAAATGCATAAGCACCCACGGGAGTGCTACTGGTAGTGATGCATCCTGTATTTTGGCAAGCCTCTTGGTATGTGTGTTCCTTGCATTCCTTTCAGGTATTCTTCGAGTTCATTTCCTCTCCCAGCCCTGTTGGTGACTGGCAGTATTGAGGGCTCAATGGCCCTTTCTCCAGCTGGTAGCAGCAACAACAGAGGTAAAACTGTGGACACACATGCTTTGAGAACTTCAGCCTTAAAAGCACCTATCATCCCATCCCTGCACCTGCTGACATTTTATAGGTAGATAGGACAATCCAGACAAAATTGTCTGTGGGGAAAGCTGCTCTGCTGCTGGCAGAGTGAGGGGCCAACTCCTGCCTCTGTGACATCCCCTTCCCAGTTGCCTCACCTCGTGCAGAGCTGGGTAGTGGGCCGAGCAGGGAATATACACCTCTTTCCTATGGGTCTGCTGGTGACAGCAGCTCCTGGCCCTTGGCCAGTGTGGCTGGGGCCTGGGAGGAGGTTTTCAGAGGTCAGAGAGGCATCTGCTGGCCCAACAGCTGCTCGCAGCAGGCAGGCAGGGCACTGGGACAGAGCAGCCTGCTGGGCATTGGAGCAAGGGCTCTTGATGGGGAAGGGAAATTGCAGGGCTACAGGAGAGATCAGTGGGGGCTGAGACACAATGATACTAGAGAAAAAGAAATGGAAATAACCCATTAGTAATGAGAATAAGTAAAGATAATTCTTTAGCACAGGGCATAAGTTTATCTTTCTGCGTCAAAGATTTGCTTTCTTCTTGTCTTTTCCTAATGGAAAGCACTCACAAAACCAGTAATGTAATTAAACTTTGGAAAACTATCGCCTCGGATCTTTTCAAATTTTGAGGCAATGAAGCCATTGCCAAGGTGGTAATCTATTTGTCACCCGTGAGTGATGCTAACAAGTATTTTAAACCAAAGCAAGGCATCACCCCCGTGACAGAAGAGCAACAAGTATTCCCCATGCCTTTGCTGGACTTCAGTGTGAGGTGTATCAGCAAATGTTGGTCTCAGATTGCCTTGGGGAAAATAAGGCAGTCCTAGTTACACTGATCTATTGGCACCTACAGTTGCCTTTGTCAGATTAGCAGTAATACACAAATAAGGAACCACCCACTGGAGTAAATTTTTTGGGAAAAAAAAAGTTATGGTAGTTGTTAAAGAAGGTAGAGATTATAGTATTTCTGCAGGTGAGATCACACAACTGAAATAAAGCATGGGGCTCAAAGAGTTAACACTTGAGCTTTTTGCCTTTATGCAGAACTTTTGGACTGAGTCAGCATTGCTCTGAAATCAGTGGAAAATGCATCCTTTAAACTATCAAAGTCATGATGCTCTAGGGTTTCACTTTCTTCCTAAAGTCAGTATTGCTTTGTCAAATTAGAGCATGACATCAGGTGACAGCTAATTTTATCTTTGCTCTGTGACATGCCTATACTTCCAGACACCTGCATATCCCAAAGAAGTAATTTAAACTTCCAGAGTCTTTGTTTCCCTTCTCTGTGTTTCCTTTTCTCATCAACTTCAACCTTCATTGACTGGGTATGAGGCCTCTGTCTCAGTTTGAGTTTCTCAGCCCTAATAAAAGCAGTGCTGTGTGAAAACACAGAACTGTTCAGTATTGGGCAGCTTGTGATGCTGAATTAATTACACAGAAAGAAAATGTCAGTTGTGGGAATCATGGTGAGTTGACTGCACAAAACCATGATTTGTCTGCTGAAACCTTTCCTAGCTGTTCCTCACTGGGCACAGAGTGTGGTTATGTTTGAATTTCTGCTGTTGGCAATGCAACTAGGGCTGAACATGAAATGAAAGGAAGCCTGCCTTTCTCCTGGAGGATTGATAATCCAAGGTCCTGAGACTGGCAACACACATGAACAGGTTTTATTTCATGAACATAAGTGGTAGAGACTTGCTTGAGTGTATATATCTGCTTTTCAACTACAGCTACTCTGTCAAGAAAGGTCTTAGCAAAAGGTTTCTACCTATTGGGATAATTTTTATTTTTAATTAATTTTCCTACCCACCAGTATTAGGTTACTTGATTTGTTTTTTGTGGGAGAGTTCTGTGGGACAATAAAATAGCTTGAGAACCAAAGAAAGCCTTGGTAGGATCTGAAATGTTGAACAGCAACATTGTGGCCTTGCTTCATCTCGTGAATAGCTTTCAGCACTTCTGTGTTTAGCCCACAATGTATTTAAGAATTCAACTCAGACTGTAACTCAAGGAGGTAAACAATTTTTTTTAATCAGGGTCTTACATATTTTTTTGGCTGTGTTCATCATGGTAAAACTTCTGAACTAAAATTTGCAAAAGGTTAAAGAGCCACCTTCTAATTTCATTATATACTCAGGCTTTTATGAAGAAAAACTAAGTAGAAAGCACACCAGCATTGCCAGATCATTTTCATAATGCCAACACTTTTAAAAGCAACAGTTACTAACTAGTTTTACACTGCTACGGAGAAGAGAAATAGTTTACTTTGTAGGGATCCTTGCTCAGAAGAGAGGACAAACACAAGAGCTGATTTTTGTGCCCACCTATGTACAGATAGGAGCCTATGTGAAAGGGAAATGTTCATGGCTGTGCCCACGACGTGCCAGCGGATGTCAACTAACCTTGTATCCTGGTGGCTATTGATGATGAATCATTAATCTTCACAGCATTTTGTTCCTAGTATTTTAATATATTGGAAGAGATGCACAACTGTCACTGGCAACAAAGCAGCTCCTGATCATTGACCTCCCATGACAACTCTAGGTGTTTTCTATCACAATCCAACAAACAGGACTAGACAATAAAAAGGATTCCAGAATGGGTTTAAAGATACCTCTGCTTGTTGAATCACTGCACACATTTTGCTGCATTCAGAGAGTTTGGTATTCAGGTCTTGCCTGAAGCTAATGACAGAAACATCTCTCACTCCTATGAAAACTGAAGGCCTGCTTTAAGTGCTGTGGAAACAAGTTCAACACCTCTTGATGTCAATTTGATTATACGTACGTGGATCTGCTTACACTTAATGAATACAATGCCTTAATGCTCTCCAAGGCCAAGAGAATTCAAAAAATGGCACTTGCTGAAAGGTTTCTTTCCTCCAGCTTGTTCCTTTGAACTCAGCACCTCATTGACTTGCATGACAGCAAGTTTTCTGTGTTAGCAATACTTCAATTAGGCACAATGTACCAAGATGAACTGGAGGCTATCCAGTACTCCCTGTTCTTGATGTCTTCATCACAGGATAAATTTAATACCTATTTGATTTCACATGTTACATTTTGCCTGATTTGTACGATGAGATAGTTGGCATATTCATTCACTGTTCTCACATATGTGTTGCCTAAACACTATGCTGAGAATAGCAAAACATTTGGGGGACTTCTCCTGCCCTCATTCTGCCCTGGAAAAAACTTGCTGTTGAAATGCACAACATCTATGGGGTAATAATAAATAGAAGGAAGGATATCTCATTGATTTGCAGATTTCTGTCTGTAAGCTATGCTACAGCCACTTCATAATTTTCAGTGGAATTAGTCTAAACTTCTCCAAAGGTTAGTATTTTCACATTTGGCTAAGGAGAAACAAGAATACGTTTTCTGTTTCCCTCTTATAGCAGCTTCCAGACTGACATCTCCATGGAGGAGTGAGTGTCCACAACAAAGGCAGGCTGCATGCTGTTTTCTCCATGCTGCCGCTGCACAGGAGCCATCACGGCTCCATGTAACAGGGTGCACAGATCTAGCTTCTCTCCCCCTTTGGAGGAACAGATTTTCGAAGTGCTTAATGGTAGTGAAGCTCTCCTAGTGACCAGGCTGGTATTGCCTTCCTTACACAGACTGCTACAGGGCGCCGACTATTATTCGCCTACTCAATTAATTGCCAAGGAGACAGAGGAAATATGTACCCAGAGGAGAAAATGAAGCCATTTTTATTTGCTGGCTAATCAAAATCCAATGGCTTTTGAAGACAGTGTGAAATGATCATTAATTAGGAGGGATACCTATATCTGAAGTTCGAAGAACCTTGTACAAGCCTAGGAAACAAGGCCTGGAGGACAGAAATTGTTCACTCACTGGGAAAGGATGGCTACATGGAAGTGCATGAGTCCCATGACCTGTGGAGCAGGATCTGCCTAGCTGCATACATTTTTCATGTTTTCTTGTTAGACTTTATCCCAGAAGGGAGATGATCAATGCTTTCAACCAGCACAGATCCTATCTCTCCATGTTTATGGCAGTTGCTTGTCCTAGCAGTCAGGGACTTGGGCGCAGCGTCTCTGAGTCTATGTAATGACCTGAGCATAGCCACTGTCATGAACCAGGTGGGATGTACCTAGAAAGTACTTAAGACTACATATGGCAGCAAAATAAAACAAAATTCATTTCCAAACTAAGAAAAATCTAGAAGTTTGAAGGTCTCCCAATAGTCAGTGCTCTTCAATTACAATAGACCTTTGCTTTGTTTCCACTAAAAAAAAAACTGATATCAAAAATTACTGTCAGTTGTGTGCAGAGTAGATCTAGGATTCCTCTATTGCTTTTGAAAGGGATGTATATACAAAATATTACACCTGAAGGTATTATAAAAGATATTCTGCAAATACATAGGAAAAAAAGGAAACATCTAATAGTGCCAAGCCTGTGGGTTCAATCCCCTTGGGCTGTTCACTTACTAATTGGACTCAGTGATCCTTGTGGATCCCTTACAACTCCAGAATGTTCTGTCATTCTTGTCTGTTTTTCCAGAACAGTATCCCTGAAATACTTTGTGAATAAAAACCTGTCCTCCCACTCAAGTCAGAATTGGACTGTGGTTTTGAGAAAAACTTTTGCCAGCAATGCACCCATTTATTGAAATAATTATGAGATAACCCCAGACAGCTATATGGAAACCTGAGGATAATAGAAGAGGGCAAAACTAGAGAGACTTAGAAAATAAAATACAATTTTCCCAGACTCTAGGGGCTGGGCTATTTTCTCCTGGGAAATAAATACTTTAATATGTGTAGATCTGACCCCAACCGCTATCTTACAGATTAGCCTGTAAGATTGTGATCTGGAAGGGCATGCAGAGAACTCCATGTGATAATTTCCTGGAATTTCTGGATTGAAACAGATAAGAGCTGCATGTTGACATCTGTGAATTGATGTAACCTTTTGTTTGCAAGCTGATCAGACTGTGATCATCAAAGAACCATGATCAAAAGCCTTAGATAAAGGATTCAATTAGTTAAATTTGGGGAAAAAGAAGTAAAAAAACCCTTCTGATTTAAGTTCCACATATATTGAAGTGGTACTTGCAGACTCCTTTACAGAAGAACTGCTTCCTGTTTAAATTTACTGTCTCATTTCTAAGTGCTAAATCAGGTTAAAATGTGTATACTGGTCAGAAATCTTCAAGAAAGCAGTATCTGTGGTTCCAAAAAAGTACAGGCACATGGAAAAAATAGAATAATTTACAAATATGTCATAATTGGCACTTTCTTCTTGCGAATGAGGAAAATGAGGAAATACAGACATGATAAAATTTTTTTAAATCCTATGATTTTGAAGAATACTATACAATTCAAAGTTATATTATCACTACTCTTCAAAAAGAAAGTTGGAACAGATCTTCAAGAATAAGTGTTTCCTCTTAATTTATAAAGTCTAGGTATTTTCATTGGGGTGGTCCTTTGCAGTAATAGTTATGCATGGAAGTTTGTGAACAAGGTCAGAAATGTTGTTTACACAAAAAGCGGAGTTTTGCCATGGATTTTAAAATAAAGTCAGATTCAGGCTTTACTCTGTCTTTACTATGTCTTCTTTACCATGTTATTTTCCTATCAGCCACAAGCCCTAACACCAGCCTGCATCTGATGTAGTTCCGTGTGAATACAGACAAAATCTTTATGGGAGAAAAACTACTAGACCTGTTATTTAACTATTTAGGTAATTAACTATTTAGACCTGAAAAACTATTTTCAGGCCTGTCTGGAGACATTTTGGTGTCCTAGTATAGAGGTATTGAGCAAGCATGAGGCCAAAAGCTGAAGGCTTAAAGGTCATGCAAAGCACAGTGAATGAAAAACACATTGCTATGCAAAAAAAAAAATCACTTCCTCTCAAGAGACTCTCAAGATTTGTCACTAAACACACATGTGGGCAGCTTTCCCAATATTTATCAAGCCAAATTTTCAAGAATGGAGGTTCACCAGTTTTTCTGGACAAGTGTGTCAGTACTTGTCACAAAAGATATTTTCTGCAAGTCCACCCACCACTTCTGTTGCTACAACTGGTGACTGCTGCCTCTTGTCTTTTCACTTTTATTTCTGCCTCTATCATCTCCACAGCCCACTGTAGATACACTGCTAGAAGAATGCTGCTAGATTCACCTTCTTACTTTGTCTTCTCCAGGCCAGAAAAACACATCTCCCTCAGTTTGTCCTTTTGTCTTGGATGCTCCATACACCTAACTGTTCTGCTAGTCCTCTGCTGGACTATTTGCAGACTGACTGCACCCAACCACTCGCAGGCTCCCCTGCTCCTGGCTGAGGCTGCGGAACAACTCAGGCTACCAGGGCCTTCCCTGTCACCCTAGGAGAGCCCTTGCTGCTCCTGGTCCCTGAGGAGGTCCCTGACAATTCCACATGTACCCTCACAGGAGCAGAGGAGGAGGGAATTGTTCCTTCCCTCAGGTCACTGCTTAAATTCCTACTATCCATCATGATCACTGGTATCCAGTGGCTGATCCTCTGGACCACTTCTCCAGCCTTTGTTTAGGAGACAGCTCTAACTATCCTCACAAAACCTGCTTGGTAAAATGGTTGTCATAGTGGTGCCCATTTTCCATCATTTCTGTACAATGGCAATTGCGGGGTATATTTAGGGGCACAACACACTTTATCTGTCCTGTTTCTAATTACCAAGATACTAAAAAGAACGTGTAAACTGCTTGATTATAACACATGTCTTAAAAACTGGCTGAAGCATTTATTAGAAGAGCATTTCTGTATTCTTTAGCATGTCAATGTACGCAGGGAGGATGGTTTTCCTGTTCCTTTTAAAAAGAAAAATGTTAGGCTTTGATTCTCTGGTTTCTTTTCATCTAGCATAAAAAGCTTCAGGGAAGGAATACAAAAAGATAGACTAGCAAAGAAATCACAAAAGGAAGATATCAATAAGAAGCACCACTGACTATTCTCTAAGCAGTTTCCAAGCAACTTTTAATGGAAGGTCAGGCACAAGCAAGATAGAGGGAGGAAAACCCAAGACATTATTTCATACAATAAAGCGACTGTGAATGCTGCCAGTTACAGAGGAAATAGATTGGCCAGCCTGAGCACTTATTTATGTTTTTCTGTGAATACAAATGAAAATCCTCTACAAAGGGTACTATCAAATTTGAGCGGGAGTGTTAATTCCTGCAATAGGTTTGCAATACTCCTCGGAGAGGCTTTCATCACTGAATATGTGATGTTGACTTTGTGGTAAAAATAATGATCCTGCTGGACTTCCTCAGCTCTTTCTGTCTGAAGATCTATAATGCTTTTATTAGTTAATTAATCATGCCTTACATTTGCACCTCCAAGAATATTTGACAGCAGTTATCTGGATGGGGCAGCTGAGGGATAGAGACAAGGAGTGACGTTACCAGAATTGCTGTAGCTGTCCACAGACATCCTAACACAGACAATAGAATGACCAGAGATGTGCCTCCGGCCAAGGAGAGACAACCATATGTGCAGCCAAATCTTGCTCCCCAGCTCTGTGGGCTGGCTACCACAGTTACTGGTGGCAAGAGACAGAGGTTTTACCTGAAGGGCATATTTGTGTAGGTATAACTCATGTGTGATATTGACTTCTTTCCTCATCCAACATCTGCAAGCTTTAGACAGTTGGCAGCTGAAACAGTCCTTTTGAACCTGAGAGCCATAATAGGCAGTCAGAATGCATCACTTTGGTCCCAAAATCACACAGCATAAAGCATCCCTCTGTGCTCTGTGGCTTGTTATCATGGTCAATAAGCAGAACTCCATGTGTCCACACCAAGAAGAGCCCTAGGAAGGGTTCCAAGGGTTGATTTGGAGGCCTGAAGTTGAAGAAGCCAAATTATTAGTTACATTGGGAATGCTGGCCCACTCAGTAGTAACAGCAAATGCAAAACAAAACCTTTCTCTTTCAGATTCAGTCTTGGAGTAAAATGTTTAGCTGACAAGACAATAAAGTTTGGTTTGATAAAACTTTGCTTCTCATGGCTGGATGTTCTGACGTCTGCACTAGGATGATAATACAGCCTGTCTCTTCACATGGCACTTCTCTTTCCCCAACCAACTTGTCT
>VXBQ01011232.1:156724-195873 GCA_013400175.1 Phainopepla nitens | reverse complement strand
AAAAAAAAAAAAAGGTAAGGGAAACAATAGTCTGAATTCGAATTTTTAACCAGAGAAAATATTTTTGCCAGGAGCTACTGATGAGGAGGTTCTGGGTCAGTAGCCTATATAATTAGGAGCCTGAACAAGAGAATGAAGAATCATTTACACTGGGAGGTCCTCAGCCTTGATCCTTTGGTTTTTTTTTTTTACCCCTAGGACATGCCAGATTCATGCACCACCTCCATCCAAACCCTGTTAGATCAGAGATTTAATATTGCCAGGCTGCAAAGGCTTTTTGCTGTATGGGAATAAGGGTCACACACACACACAAGAGAGGGGCTGTGAGGAATTGTTGCAGCTGAACATGAGACTCTGGGAAGCACCTCGCTGCACGTGCACTTGTGAGTGCTTTCCACAGCTGAGGGGTGATGCTCAGGCCACTTGTCTTGCTCCAGGTCTTTGCTTGCCAGGCACAGCTGGTTCATAATCCAGTCCGCTGGGACACTAAAGTGGAAAGAAGTCACATTATGCCCTTGAAATACATGAGAGCTAGTGGCCAGATAGTCCAGTATTTAAAGACTGAGATTTGAGTACAAGCTTACAACTGTGATTGAATGTACTACATTTTGTTTGGAGAAATTGATTACAGATATTAAAGGGAATGGACTAGCTTCATAATGTGACTTCAGCTACTGAAATCTGCTCAGCTTTTACTTTCAATTTCAGGCATGTACATAAGAAGACTTTCCAGAGGGCACAAGAAACAATCTCAGAATTTATTCCACAGTATGAATGGGTTAGTTATAGTGCATTTTCTTGTCCTAAAAATAGACTGACGGAAGGTTTGAAGGTCAGTTTTTGATAAACAAATCTGTTTCTGTGCTCTTAAAATGTGTTATGAATAAGACTGCTTTTTCAGATGATCAAAAGGGTAGCTTATGAACCAGGATACAGATGTCTGACAATATACACTTATGGAAGAAACTGTCGCCGTTCAGAAGAACCTTGTCTGTAAAATGCACTCAGATCTATCTGAAAAAATGCAGTGAAAATCTTGGTATTCTTACAGCCTTTCCCCTGTTAGACATGATTTTTTATTTTTTATTTAAATCCCAGCCCTTTCCAAATTGTATGTAAACCATATGCATCCCAAGCTTCTTCCTGCAAAGAAGGATACCAGTAAGAGCTAATTACATCCTTACTGAATGTGCTGAATTTGACCTGAAGCACAGGATAGATTATTCACAAGACATGCTCAGCAGTGGACATGGTAACTAACTATCAGGGGTGCAAAAACATCTTAGAGCTAGTGCAGCTGGTCTACAGAAAACCGAAATAAGACCTTGGACAGTACAATTTGTGCTACATATAGACTGATACAGGGACCAGCAGTTGAGCTTCCCTCTATTGTCTTCTTCAGCTGCTCTAGACCAGTTTTCTGCTCCAGATCCACCCGGCTGAGGTCACCTCCTAGACTGAAATCAGTGATGCAGCTGTCAAGTCTAGGTCAGAAGAGGTATGTGAGAGAAGACTTCTACCTCAAATTAGGTTGATACTGGTTTTATCTGGGCTGCCTCTGCAGAAGTCTGGTGTCTCCAGCACTGAGTGTGTGAGTTATGCTGGGAGTAGTTGGCTGAGAAGTACTTTGGCAGGGCAGCAGCACGTCTCTGTCAGAGGTTTGCGATGAGTGTCTCTTCTAAAACAAAAGGTTAATAGAATTCCAGTATTTTGCTCACAAAGCCTTTGTTTGCTTTGTTTGCTTTCAATTTGTCATTGTGAAAACTTTGCCAGTCATGATGGGAAGATAACATCTTATAGCCAATGCAATTGCAATTATCTTAATCTAAACTTGTTTATGTGAGTTATTTATCATGCTTCAGTCTTGGGCTACATGACAGCATTCCTCATGTTTGCTTGCTACGCTTCTTCCTGCCCTTATTATCTAATTTCTTCTTTACTTACTTTTAGGTTTGGGGGGTTACTTTGAGAGTTACTCGAGATTTTTTCAAAGGAATGATCTGCACAGCAGCCAGCAACTGGGCTTCTTAGTGGGACCACAGTGTGTGTATGTTCCACAGAACTACTTTCTTCCTTGTTTCTGAGGCAAATTTAAAGCTCTCATCTTAGCTTCCATGAAAAATCTTCTCAGTATTTTAGAAGTCATCTCAGCTGGAGCAGTTTCTTTTAAGCCAACAAAGCTAATGGTGCCTAATAAAACTCCTTGTAGCTAAGGAAAAAGCATGACTGAGTTTAAGCCCAGTTTAAGTTGTTTTTGGAGCAGCTGAAAACATTTTAAAAAACAGGCTTCTTGCAAAAAACAAAGAGCAGAAATGACAGCAATAATAACAGGAAATTTGGGACTTTAAACTCATTCTCCATAACAGGCTTTAAAGACAACATTACTAAAGGGATGTGGTAAGGTAATGTTATGGTTATAAAGACAAGGGACTGCAGGTAGGAGCTAAGAAATCAATTTTTCTACCCGTTGCTTTCAGGGCAATGACATCTTAAGCAATAATATACTGATCTACCTTTTAATTCTTCACCTGTCTCCTGCCCAGATCAAAACTTGTCTTCTCTCTCCTATAATACTTAATGGATGTTTCGTCATAGTTTCAGGATTTATCTAGCTAAAAATGACTCTTTTACTTTCTATACCATTTTCTAACACTGTATCAACATGTTGTCCTGTGGTCAGTACCATTCCCAGCCTTCCATTCTCCCAGCTTTTGGCGGAGGAGTGAATGCAAGACAACACACCTTGAGTCTCCTGGTAGCTGCTGTGCCCACCCTAATGCCAGTGCCATGCTCTTCCTCCCTCTCTTACTCTGTTCATGCTTGGTGTCAGACACTTCTGAGTCATGCTGCTCCAAGACAAAACTGATGTTTTGGGAAGATTTGGTTTCAGCTGTGTTGGTTCCCTGAAAAACCTCAGTGTGAGGTTTCACGGACTGTAGGGTCAATCTGCGGGAAGAGAGTATCAGGACTTGGGTTAGGGTGCTACAGAGGGGTACCTTAGCTGATGGCATTTCGCTGTGTGATTCATCAAAAATGTACCCTTTCCCGTTCACAATGCAACTTTTGTTACTGCAAAATTATCTTGCCTGATGTCGTGTTTTAGGAATGGTATTCCCCAATTTAGTGTTCCCACTGAACCGCTCCAAACTGCACTACTTGCTCATTCCCTCCTCCCCCTGCAGCAGCCTGGAGAGGAATACTGGAGGCACAAAGGGTAAAGATCATGAGTTGAGATAAGAACGATTTATTGGAAATAGCATATAAAAAGGAAAATGAGCAGTAACAGTAACAAACGACAGAGTGTAGAAGAAAAAAAAAATTGAGTGATTCACACGTGATTGCTCATATCCCGACGAAAGCACCTGACAATAGCTGACTACTTCCTCTACCTGC
Source organism: Phainopepla nitens (assembly GCA_013400175.1). Taxonomy (NCBI): domain Eukaryota; kingdom Metazoa; phylum Chordata; class Aves; order Passeriformes; family Bombycillidae; genus Phainopepla; species Phainopepla nitens. The sequence continues at coordinate 192,480 of VXBQ01011232.1, read as the reverse complement.
TATGTAACTCTTCTCCAATCCCCTCAAAATGACATGAGGTGTCACAGAGTAACCTCTGTGTCCTGGCCATACCCCCTCCTGGCTACTGCAAAAAGTGAACCTGGCCCTGGCCAGAACCAGGACAGCTGGTCTTGAACAGACACCATCCAGTTTCATCAGTGTTGCTGTAATGAGCATTCCTTATCATGTCAACTTCCCTGAACAGCACTTCCCTGCAAGCCTCCAACAATTCCCCATGTTTTCTGCTGCATTAGGTGCCTCAGACTCAGGGCCCTTCCTGGACATTTTTATCCTGCCTCAACAGATCTTAATTACTCTCAAAGCATTAACTTCCTTCTCCATTTGCACCCTGCTGCCATCACATGCTCAGTTTCAAGATGCTCTTGACCACACAGTTATCCACATTAGGGAGCTTCTACATATCCCTGCTATTATCTTCCCTGAGACCCCTTCTTAAGATTCCTTTATTCTGTGATACCTACAACAGGATAAAAAGAGAAAGATGACAAATTGATGATGTGCTCAGTCTGTAGACTGCTGTGCCAGCCAGCATTGCTATACGTCCTCTCATGCTCATATCTTTTTCAATACTTATGTTGACGCAATATTTAAAAGCAGCACTCTGGTCCAGATTTCTTACTTGGGGGTTGGAAGGAGGTTACTGTTCCATTTTTATGGACTGCTCCATCTTTACTAGGTGAGCAAGTTGCCGGTATGTTGATCCATACAGTCCAAAATTCAAACCGGAAGGCAATATGCAGCAATAAAAATTGTCTGAACAGCTTATTCATGTTGCTAGACTCATATGTAGAAGCGCTATCTGGAATAACATCAGCAAAGAATTGTCATTTGAATTTGTTTGGGAGTTTCACAAACTAGGAAAAGCTTTAAAAATTTATCTAATCAGAATTAAACTAAGCAAAATGAAAGTTTTGGTAGGACTTTGTGGTTTGGCAGACTTCAGTGTAGGCTGAAGAGACCCATTTCTCTGCTCCAATGTTTGTTTTTATGAAGACATTTTGTATATAATGATGTGGTGATATGTTACCCTGGTGGTAGCACTAAATATAGCGTGAGAATATGTGTGCTATTTGAAGAGATCGTGCAAGGGTGTGCAGTGGGGGCTGCATTTGCTGTATGTGCAGTACCCTATTTATAACAGACATATAGGATGGATTTAGTGTACTAGAAGTGAGCACGTGAACTGAAGACTTGTAAGGACATAGTGGTAGAGCTCAACAAACCAGAGTATCTAATGTGTCAAAAGGAATACTGAACTCATGAAATGCACTCTAATTTAGTTGCTTTTTGCTAACTAACAAAAAAACATCTCTGTCTTGGTTTCATTTTACACCTAAACTTAGTAGTCAATAATAAATATGAATGACCTTGATCTTGCTATTTTTGGTGAGTGGGTTTTTTGCATCCACACAAGTCAAGTGAAATCAAGTAAATCCTCAGTGCATAAGCTGTGTTCCTGTGGTAAATTACAAAATTATGTACAAGTGCTGGTACATGCCACTAGGAGCCATGGCCGCTAGGCCTGGTCTCTGGTTTCTGGTAGGAAAAGGTGTTTTTCTAGAGATTACTTCTCTCTTCCTCCAGAATGCTTGAACACACTTTGCTACAGCTTTGATAAATTTTCTTGCATTCACCAGATTAGACAAGATGAGCATCTGCATTCTCACCTCTGATGGAGTATTTTTTTCTCCTCTAGCTTTTGCACAGGTTAGACTGTTCTACTGCACTTTTCTTTGACATTATCTCCAGTGCTGACATCCCTGAGGCATAAACTTCCTTCACAGAGAATTTAAATTTGTTCATAGGCTGTTGGTTTTGAACACTTAACCTGTTTTAAGCAAGCATATGACTTGCACATTGATCCTGGAGACCAACAAAGGATGTATTGAAGAATTTCACTGCCCCGTAGCAGTAAAAGTAAATTAATTGGTAGACTTGTCTCAAGTTAAAAATTCTTGACTTACTTGGAGGAAGCTGAAACATCTCAAAATCAGAAAATGAAAGATATACACAATTCTGACTTATTCATCTGTATGTGTTCCCAAAACAAATAATTGCATTGCAATTGTGAACACAACTTGAGATATGTTTTAAATTCTCATCAGCAGCTATATAGTTAAGATATTTTGAGAGATCAGCTGTGTTTTTACCAGTATAGAATTTTTCTCTTCCTTGCATTGTTCCTTCAAAAATCATGAGGATTTTTTTTGCTTCCAGGAATAGCAAAGGTAACACAGGGATGTACCATTTGCCCTGTGCCAAGAAATCTCAGTCCAACTTATTTTCTAAGGTCAGAAGATTCTGGTCCTCTGATTCCTAAAGGAGAGAGTACAACATGAAGCTGGTCGATATCTGTCGACCATCCTCTCCTGTTGTTCTGGTCAGAAGATTCTGGTCCTCTGATTCCTAAAGGAGAGAGTACAACATGAAGCTGGTCGATATCTGTCGACCATCCTCTCCTGTTGTTCTGGTGGGAGAGATGCCTGTTGCCAACTCCCTCAGCTGCAGAACGCAGTAGCTGCCTCTGGGTCTGACACATCCGTTGCAGCAGGGTGGGGATGATGCCTTTGGGAGCACATGGAGACTCTTGCACAGCACCTCTCTCTCCCCAGTGAACCTCACTGTGCAAAGTCTATCATGAAAAGAGAAGTCAGCATTTAAGAGCCCAAGCCTGAGCTAAAGTTTCTCTGTGACTGCTTTAAGCCTGACCCTCACCTAGGGACACTGCTTATCAAGGCTGGTACTCAACTCTAAGTTTTATGGTTTCTATCTCTCATTCACATCACACAGGTGCCATTAACACAGGTGAACAGTCACTTAGCAAACAGTCATTTAGCATACGTTTAGAGATCCCTGTTGTCACAGCCTTGTGCCCTTAAGGAAAATCTGTGCAAGAATTCAGGAAAACTAAGGAGTTTACTTGAATTCCTCATTGCTTGGCTCATGACTCCTTTTTATGGACTCCAGGATGAGAACACAGATCTGCCACAGCTGCCAGAGACTGTCAACATACAGTGACTGAGGGAAACCTATATGCTCATCCTCATTACAGTGATGTAGGGTGTTTTTAGCTGAAGGTTCATGCCCTTTGAGGAAAGTCATGCAGTGAAATGCAGACCATGGCATGGACTGTGAAATGCGTTCAGCCTCTCTGGTCCTATGGCAGCACCTCCACAGCCAGCAGTGCAGGAACATTGCAACATCACTTCCTGCATAAATAAGGAGGAACAATTTGTTTGTTTTCATTACGTTGGTCTTTTACACACCATTGCTTTATAGAAGATATTAGCAATGTAGGCAATCTAGAGTGCTCTGTTTCTGTTACAATTCCAGCTTTCCTGAAAGCAGAAGTTATGAGAGCATAAAGACAGTATTTTCAAGAGAAGTCTATTCACAAATAGGATTTATAAGGCTAGATTGTGTGTAAGAAGAACTGAACATACCTTTGGAATCCTAGGCCTAAATGTGCCAAATTGTAGCCAGTTGGCTACAGCACTTCTGAAAGTCCAGCATTCAGACCTCACAGGCAACTTGAGGCAAAGGTTGGATTGAGACCCAGGACCGGCTTCCAAGTGTCTCTGACCCAGGACCGGCTTCCAAGTGTCTCTGACCCAAGATTAACATTCGCGTTTACTCAAGAGAGCATGCCATGTTAAGCTCCAAGTGTAAAGGAAAATTTGGTCAGTGCAAAGTTACCAAGACTGTACTTTGGCAATGATGCTAGGATGAAAACCAACATGAGATTTAATGAGACCCAGTAGTCAAGGTGAGGCCTGTTTGAAACTTTTTACAGAATTTTATTTAGTCAAGCCAAAGCATTTTCATCAAGAAGATAGAGAACTTTTTGAACAAGAAATGAAAACTTATTTTCTAATACAGGTAAAGGAACATAGCTATTCCTAGTACTCGGTCACACACATGGTCTGACAGACGACAACATCCCTTTAGTCATAACCATTCCTACAGAAGGTTTTGATTCTGGTCTATGGGGCACAGAGGCAGCCATGTACAAGCCAGGCATAGCTGGGAACAAAGCCTGGAAGAGACCATGATGAGCCTTGTTACCATGGGCTCAGCCTAACCAAACCCAGGCACAAGTGTGGTGAGAGCTGCTCCAAAATTGGGCAACTTTGAACAGAAGTAGTCCTGTGGCATTTTCAGAGTTTGAAAGGTTTTGTCTAGCTCTGATAATAGTCTCTGCACTAGAAAGCGTGCGAGGACAACTGTCTCCCAGTGTCATCCAGATAACAGGGTGATTGTCTGCAGCTAGCTCTGCTCTCTTACCCGCCTTCACATGCTGGACATCACTCAGCTTCACAAAGCTGGGCTTTTACAGGGATTTTTCTATTCTCTGGGGCATAGGTCTTCCCAAACACTGCCACAGAATTAGTTTTTGGCTTGTTGCATGGATGGGCCTCTTGACATGGCTGATTGTGAAGGAGGGGAGGTAGATCTGGTTTGTTTGGGTTTTAAAAAAAAATAGTAGTAGTAGATGATGTTTTGACCCATTTGGTCTGGCATCTCCTGCAGCAGAGAGGAGAGCAGGACCTAAGTAATGAATGGAACCCTGAATAGAAAACACTATTGTTTCAACTTTTTAAAAAGTGTATTACAAGGGCTAATTGCATGATTTAACATTTGAAAACTTTGCATTCCTTCTCTGCTTTGGAGAGTAAAAGGGCCTATTATCATTTCCAGGCCAGATGTTTCAGTTTATTCAGCCTGTTTGATCCCTGCACCTGTCTAAGACTAGCAGTTGCTGGATTAGTGGAAGGAGCTGAATTAAAAAATCTGGACAACTGTTACTGAACAAGTGAATGGTGTGAAAATGGACAGACTTTCGGTATAAAGGATTTACTGTTTGTGACACAAGGCAGTACACATCATTTATGGTGCAAAATGAGCATGTAGCCTTCATTCTGCATGTCCATGTGCTGGAATATACATTACAAAGTGACAATTACAGGAACTTCCAGCGAGGGAAAGAAAGGAAGGGAGGGAATCGAGAGAAGCAGGGGACATATTACACCATCCATCTGTGAGACAGCCGTTCAGTCACAAGGAATTATATATTATTTCTGGTGGATTATGCTGATTATAAAAAGAGGAATTTGGTTCCTGCCCCTACAGCAAACATTACTGTTCATCCTGAAGGAAGCAATGGCTTTTCACTTGCCCCTTTCCTGTCCTCTGTCTCTTTCCTTCGCTCCTTGCTCCCCTAAACATAACCGCTGGATAAATTTTCTCTCTTACTGGTTTGTTTTTTTTTTTTTCCCTCTTTTGACTAAATGTACTATGTCATGTGACTCACAGAAGTTTTCGTTTCTCAGGTCTATTCAAATAAGTTGCAACTGTGGCCAGCCCTACTAGGTCAAAGCCCAAGATCTCTCCTGCCTGGTAGCCCATCTCTGAAAAGCAAGATTAAGTGGAGGGCAGGTATTCATACATCTTTGCAGCTTAAAACCCTTCAAAACAAATATGTGTCAAATTTACACTCTAGGGGATGAACTGCAAGTGGTGGCACAATGGAAAGCTGTTTCACAAACTGCCATTGACTTCTGCCAGGGAAGGGTAAATATTACAGGTTCCAATTATCCCCAATTATACATAGCAGAGCCTAAAGAATAGGGCAGACAAGTGTGAAAGTGAGTGAAGATAAATGGTTTCTTCTGCTGTGTGAGATGTGTCTCGGATCATTTCCCAGTCCCATCTATTAAGTTTTGTATCTTCAATTTGGAAAAAGTCAAGTGTATATTCAAATACTCAGCACAAAGTTTTTCCTGCCTCTGCAAAGATCACGCCTAAAGTTGATTGGGTTGAAGACCATGGATGTTACTTGTGATTTAGAGGTAGATGCATAGCAAAATAAAGTCACTCGTCCAATGTCAAACAGCTCAGCCTATGATAAGAAATGAAACCAAACATCCTCTGTGACAGTTCAGGGGTTTAATCACAAGTTCTTAAGCTCTCCAGCCTTTTCAGTAGCATCCTCAGTGCTTTGCTTACCTGTAAGCACTGGCCCTGGTTTTGTGCAAATAAGCTGACTTAAGTGACTATGACTCGAGCAAGGACAGTTTTATATGTCCAAGTGCAAAGATAGACGTGGTCCACATTCATCAGCAATCACTCTTATGCCCAGAGAGAAGGCAGCTTGTGAGGCTGATTTGGAGACTGGTATGACAGAGGTGAACCTTGCATCTTCCCAGAACTTTCCTGGATGTTATTGCAAAGGGACTCACCCAGTGCATAGGCAGGCTGCTGAGCATAGACCCTGATGTGCTGGCTGTGTAGATGTTCTCTGTTCTTGGAAGACACTGTGTGGAGAAAACTTAGAAATCAATTAGTTCCAGATTTCAAAACATATGTTTGTGTGCTCTCTCTGTCATTGCCATATTTTATTGATGTAGGCTCCTAAACTCCAGGACTTCCAAAGGACTAGTGCCTAACAACCTGCAAAACTCTGGCTTCTGGTCAATTATGATAATTAGAAAGCAAGAATGGCACATCGCAAAATGTCCTGTGTTGATGCAGCTGGACAACTGCAATTTAGTTCTACTTCTCATTGTAAGACTTCACACACAGATAGCTAGTAAAACAGCAAAAGGTTAACATCAGACACTGATGCATCATTTTCATATAAAGTCTTTGAGGAATAAGGAAAAAATACTGATTTTTCATTCAATTACAGGCAGTGGACCATATTACTTTTTAAGATGCTTATCAGTGACTGTTTTTAATAGGAACACAGTGAAGAATTTTAGTTTTAAAATGGAGAAATTACAAATTTTTGTGCAGTTTTTAGTTTGATATTCTTTAGAAATAATTGTTCTTTTTAAAGTCTTTAATTTATGCAAATATGCATACAAGTATATATATATATGCATTCAGTTTTTCTGTTTGTTTAATCCTGTACCTCAAAGATGCCCTCTCTTTTCCTGTCTCTCTATTCTAATGAAAAAATATTTTACTGGGCAACTGATTTCACATTTCAGTGTTGCTTTCCTTTGGTAAAATGTGGCTCTCATTAAAGATCTCTTAAAAATCTAACTCTCTTTTGGTCATGATAGTTAATGTAAAAGTACTATATGTCCAATTAAGATGTGGCTGCCTAAGATAAGCTTTGATGTAATTGTCCTAAAACTGCTGGATGTATGCAAAAAGAATGGAACCACTGAAACCTGAGTGGTTAAAAAAAAAAGGTTAAAATTAATTCCTTAAATGTCCTGCCAATTTCGGTTCTGTGGTGTCTTGGTGTAGCAGTACCTCTGGGGTATTGATTTATAATAACCAAGCTGGGAGCTTTTCCATCACCAGGAGGCTGTGTACAGCTGTCCCAGCACAAGAGATACAGCAAGCCCTCGGCTAATCTGGTACTTCCACAGTCATTTCTGAGTTCCTCAAAACAATTTATCAGCAATGTTCTCTGTTTCTAACTCGCCCAGAGTATATCACTGGCACGAAAAACGCTTTTGTGTTTTGGCACCAACTTGTAGACCTGACAGTGAGTTGGCATGTCTCTCAGATATGAGACAGTTTAATTACTCCATAACAGCTTTAATTGGTATCATTCTCAGGCAGTGCAGGCACTCTGAGCCCTGGGAAATGAAGGCACATATATTCCCCTTGTTGGATCAAGCCCTTGTCCTCGGTCACTCTGTTTAGAAGCTGCTGAATACCTGCAGTGAAGACACCTGCCAATAAAAATATTTGGGAATATCATAAAGTCCTATTTTATTTCTGTGAGAACAGAAGAAGTGGAAAGCTCCATGTAATGCAGAGAAGACATTGAAACTCATGTCTGAGTCTTGTTGGTCATGGTGGCTGTCAAGTGGTGTTTGCTGCTGTATCAACTGATACTGTCCCAGCTAAGCATGAGATGCAATAGGGAAAAATGGTTCCCAACTATGATTATGAAATTCTGAAATGAAAGGGACTAGAACTTGGACATAGCAAGGCTTCCAAGGGTCCAGTTTGAGTTGGGCACTTCCTTGAAAAGGGCTACGCAGGTCTGAAATTCTCACATACTCTGACAGAGGAAAGGGGGATTTGAGGCTGTTGTGAAACACATATTCTTTGCCAATATGATCTTATTTTAACTTAAAACTATGTACAGATCTTTAGAGCACTGAGCCTTCTGAGGGATGGCTGAGTGACACGGTGCCTTTGAAGATACAGTGGCATCAACAGACAAAACATTAAACTCACCTGGCCTGTCTTGTACGTCACCCGGCCCTGTTTTAGGCACCCAGCCTTGGAGAAAATCCACTCCTTTTGTTTGTCCGTGGCTAATCCAGGCAGAGGAGGATAGGGAGCTGTAGAAAAACCATTTCCCTTGTCTGAGAAGGCTTAGAGGTGCCAATTTTGACATTCTACATATTCTTAAAATTCTTGTGCTGTCTGTGAGTAAAAAAAAAAAAAGGGAAAAGAAAACAAAAACAAACCTAAGGGATTGCATTGTATGTGCTGAGCCTGAGCTACAGCCTGAAACTGTAAGCCAAAGACCCATTTTGTCACTTTGCACTTGCAGTTCATTTTCACACTAATCCTTCCAGTTTAGGGCTGAGTAAGAAAAAGGTAAACAGGTTAATGCCAAAATCCCTCTTGTATATAGGATTACTCAGTGGTGAGAAAATGACTCAGATATCTGGGCTGGGGAAGAAGGGGACCACCACGCAAAGGGGAAAGGGGATGGAGATACAGATTTTGGGGTATCGGGTTCTTTGCCAGATGGTAAGATGACGGTAGAGAAAGTAAAAAACCCACAACTCTACCTCCTCCCAAGTCTATTTAAGCAATATATGTCAGGAGTATATACGTACACATCTCCCTCAGTGACATATTCATTCTAGTCTGTAACTTCTTCCAAAATTAATCTAAAGACTGTTTTGACAACCTGACCCACTAGTGCTTCAGGAAAGGATCTGTAGCTGCTGTGTCTTGCCATCCTCAGACAGCTTTCTCCAGCACCTTCAAGAATCTCAATCAATCTGCAGCACCAGGCAGTTATGATTGGCAAACATGCCTCATCACAAATGCTCATGCCTTAGGTCAGAGTTGAGCTTTGACTATCTATAGAGCTGACAATTAATTCCTTCTTTGCTAAAGCAACTGAGTGTGAGGCAAGACACACTTCAAAGCCTTTACCACCAAATAATCATATCAAATTACAACCCTACTTGAAAACAGTTCACATGCTGATGAAAGTTTAATAATTAAAGAATCACAATAAAGCTCAAACAGAACAAATAGAAATAGTTTCCACCATCAGAGTGCAAATTCTTTAACACTTCTGCTATTTAACTACATAACTAAATATGGAAATAATGGTCTCCCTCAGGCCACAGAAATACAGGGGCAGACAGTGACACAGTGGATTTTTTTTTACCTAACTTATGTCACGTTACCCATCAGGGAACTTCCATTGGCAAGTGGTTTTTTCACAGTTTATTAAATAATGTATGTGTTCAGTAAAATGAGACTGAAATGCAGATTACTACTATTTTATTTAGCTCTTGGAATGCACTTTTGCTTTTAGATGAGGGAATTACAGATTTGCTGAGCTCTCTGAAGCAATCTGACTAATCTGAAACTGAAGCCACCTTTGAAATTTCTTGCTGATGCTGACTTAAGGAAGCCTGAGAAGAATCAAAATCACCACTCATGGTGATGGATGTAAAATCAAAGCAAGAAAATGCTACTTCACATTGGATTGTGTGTAATCAGCAGTGTTTACTTCATGCAAAATGCATTTTACACCTGCAATTGTTAGAAGTACTGACACATAAAGGGCCTAAAGTAAGGTCGCCTACAGTCAAAAGCTAGTTCTCCAGTCCTGCTATGCCCTTGCATCTGAGGAGAGGAAACACAGGGAAAAAATTGCGGTTTTTCTGCACAAAAATTACTGCAAGGTAATGGGTTATTTACAAGGATGTTGATTAAAATTTCTGTGGGGTATAATAAGAGTTTAGCAGTCACTGGCAGATTAATTAAGACAGTCATTGGCCTGTAACTGATCCCAACCTCTAGTACTCTGCATCTAATAAGACTTCTAATAAATTATTCTATGTAATTTTCATAAATCAGAATAATTATTAATCACGTACAGAAATTGAGTGAAATATGTGAACACAGATATTCACTGTGAGATGTTCCCACTCAGAGAAACCTAGCAGAATCCATCTGGAGAACAAAACATGCATTTTAGAGTAGGAGGAAACAACAAACAGCCACAGTCTTAACAGAGCAGATGCCATTAACTAAAAAGCAACATAGAAAGCACTTTTGACTTTCACTTGCTAAATGTAATATAACATTTACCCACCACAAGCCAGAGGTCAATGTCTCTTCCCTTCTAGGAAATGCTGGCTGTGGAGGAAAACTAAGGAGGAATGTTTTTCCTTTGAACAGTACTTCCATTAGCAGGAATACTGTTGTTTCTAAGAGGCTTTGCTGTTGAAGCACATGCCACTGTACTTGAGAGTTTTAGATCTTTTAAAGCAAAAATGACAATAATAATTCATTTTAAGTAAAAAATCTTCTTAAATATTTTAAACAGAAACACTCAAAATATGTTTGTGGCATCACTAAATGATGGAACTTTGCCTTTTAAACTTTAAGTTGGGGAAGAAAACTACTCCCTTCCTCTGGGCTTATATTCACTTTACAATAGAGTACCCATTCTTCGCTTACATATCAGACTGAAATAGGGAACCTATTCACTGATATATGCTCTATCAGTTGTTAGTAAGTGGATGGGTTGTTGGGGCTTCACTTTTTTTTTTTACACCTAGCAGAATACCCACTTTCTATTTCCTTGCCAGCCCTTTATTTTGCTTTCTGGTTTTTCACAGAATGAGTAAAGTTGGAAGGCATCAGAGGGGGTCATCTGGTCCAACCTCCCTGCTCAAGTAGGGTCATTCCAGAGGACACAGGAGGTGCAAGGTACACAGCACAGGGTGGTGCCTCAGGTTCTTGAGTATCTCCAGTGAGGGACACTCCACAGCCTCTCTGGGCAACCTGTTACAGTGCTCAGTCACCTGCACAGTAAAGAAGTTCCGACTCATGCTCAGGTGGAGCTTCCTGTGCACCAGTTTCTGCCCATTGCCTCCTGTCCTGTTGCTTGGCACCACCCAGCAGAGCCTGGCTTCATCCTCTTGACATCTCACTTTTAGATACTGATGGACATTGATGATGTCTCCTCTCAGCTGTCTCTTCTCAAGGCTGAACAGGCCCACCTCCCACAGCATTCCCTCTTAAAAGAGATGCTCCAGTCCCTTAATCATCTCTGTAGCCCTGTGCTGAACTTGCTCCAGGAGTTCCACATCTCTCTTGTACTGAGGAGGGCAGAAATTAACATGGTACTCCATATGCCGCCTTGTTCAGCTCCAGTGGGATCCAGAGAGGCAGGATCACCTCTTTTTTGAGGCATAAGGAGATTCTTGTGCACCACAGAACTGAATTAGCAGTGTCTGTGCTTCATCTTCTTCATCCTCAGCAAAAGTTTGCTACAACTGCTGAGCCAGGTGTTCCTTTAGTCTTCCTACTCTGTTATACTTCAAACTAAACACAAGAGATATTAAGCACTAACACATCAATGGTAATATTTTGTATAACCATTGCAAATGATGAAATTTTCCTTGAGAAAAAAGACAAATACGTGTATTGTTTGGAACATGTGCTTGCATCCCTGACGAATTTCCATCTTTGAAAATTTCTGCTAAGGCTGTGTTTTGTTACCTGATCTACAATTGGATAACATTGCACGTGGCTTCTCTAGAAAGTGCAATACTATATTCCCTTTATTTTCAATCATTTTGGTAAAGACTAGACTCTGGTTTTGTCACTGAACTGGGAAATTAAGTCTTCTTTTCCTGAATAATTATTGAAAAAATATTATCAAGGATTTGTTACAGTTACTTTTGTCCATGTATATATTTTTTGAAAGTTTTAGCAGACAAAAACATGAACTCACAGTTAAGATACTCTAAGTCTGAAAAACAGCAAGTATTATATTTCATGTCAAACACCACATCCTATTCAGGAGAATTAGTGTGTAAATGTGCCCTTTACATAGTTCATGGAAGCCCTTCCTCAGTATAATAAGGCGCATATTTATGACAAAAACACTGTAGCAGAAATCAGAGAGAATCTAAGCCAAGGTAAAGGTACTTCTTAGAGTGTAAATAGCTGTAATAAAAGATATATCACTATAGTTGTACTTTGATTCAGTCTTTCCTTTGAGAAGAAATCCTATTCATGTTTTAGTGTTTTGATATAGTCAGCCTCATTTGGAGGTATTCAGCGGTTTTTGTTTGGGAAACCATCTAACAGGCACTACTCAGCTCTTTATGAATAGAAACTCAATTTCTTAAGAATAATAGAGCTGTTCATTGGGTCTGTCCTTGTGTTGAAATTCAAAATATATGTTCATAAACAAAAAGTGACATTATTTAGTCCCATCCAAAAGGATAGAAACCTAAACATTTCTTTATAGAGGTAAAATGAGGTGACATATAACAAAAAGGAGAGGCTTTTTTGTAGCATAGTGTAGCTCGATACAACAAATAGTGTGGAGTCTATAATATAACAGCTCTAAGAGATACATTACAGACTGTGATGGCAGTCTTCTCTGGAGTATTCTTCATATGGTGCTGAACATCTGAGCAAGGCTGTCAATCTCAGAGCAGCTAATCAGTATTTTTTGATCTGAAAAGAGTGAGTGAGAGTAAAGAATGATTTGTGAATCTGGTCAGTATTTGTTCATGTTTTTTAAAAGCCAGGGTAATTCTGAACTGGCTGCTTGCAAAGGTGGTCTTGGTCAAAGGAGTTTTTCACTCTCTTCAGAGAAAGAGTATTTGCTAGGACAAGAAATGTTTACCAGTGTACAATAAAAAGAATCCTTTTCTCTAAGTCCCTTGGTTTCAGTGAACATAATTGCAAAATTGGGTTAATGATAAAATTCCTGTGGAGAGCAAGATTTTTTCTGAGGAGAAGTTTCAGTATTTTGTGTTTAGAAGCAGAATCAGTCACAGAAAACTGGAGGAAATGCCAGCCTGCTTCTTGTTGTCCCCTTTCCACAGTGTCTGAGTATCCCTGTGTCTGCTTTTCTCACAGTGGCCTAAAGTGCTACCGTGGAGCTTCTCCTGGGGTCCGTGGAGATTTCAGGGTGTGCTGGACCCCAAGGCTCCCTGCACCAAAATCCTGCCTCCATGGGACCATCCATCCCTTGCACAGCCTCTGTGTGGCAGGATGGATGTATCACCAGGGCATAAGAGTGGGGAAACACTTCCTAAGCCAAGATGAGCTGGGGGAAGGGCTGGTCTGCTGGGACCTGCAGGAACAGCAGCTAATCATCACTGGGGCCCATTCAAAGTCCCTTTTTACCTCTCTGAATGGGGCATACTGGGAGGGGTGCAAGGTACATAGCATCATCATAGAATGGTTTGGATTGGAAGGGACCTTAAAGATCATTTAATTCCAACCCCCTGCCATGGGCAGGGACACCTTGCACTAGATTGGCTTGCTCAAAGCCCTGTCCAGCCTCGCCTTGAACACTGCCAGGGGTGAGGAAGCCACAACCTTTCTGGGCAATCTATTCTGGTCCCTCACCACCCTCACAGTGAAGAATTTCTTTCTAATACCTAATCTAAATCTACCTCTTTCAGATTGAAGCCATTTGTCCTTGTCCTATCACTACACACCCTTGTAATAAGATAACGATACGTGGTTTTTTGAGAAGCATGCTTCTAAGAATTTTGCTCAAACCTCAGCAACTAATAATACCATATTCCTGAGGACGGAGCCTCAAGAAGCTTTTTCCATATTAAAATACACTGCAGAAACTTTAGGCCAGCAAGGTTTAGCCATTTAATTGCCCGTGAGGCCTACACCCTGAACTCCTACTCACTGGGTGTGTTGTGTTTTCAACAGACTGGCAGCTGCATTTGAATATCCCTGTCTGAAGTTCAGAATAGAAGTGTTCCTGAGAGCTGACAGAAGTTGAATACACAAAAACTTCTAGGAAAAAGACTTTGGCACTTAATCATAAGATTTTTCTCACTAAATTAAATATGATAGTTTGCTATTTGAACTAAAACATAATATATTTTTAAAGTTATATCCATTCTTCTTGTATTTCAAAAGATCAGTTTAGTAAGTACAAGGAAGATATTTCACTACTCTTTTCCTTTACCTCTTTTCAATTATGTTCTTTTTTCTCTGCTGTCTTGTGACAGAGACCTGGTTTGCTCATTTGTTCTGTTCTCACAGTGCAACTTGAGCTGTGTTCAGTGTCATGTTACCTCCTTCCTGCATTGAGAAACCTCTATCATGCCCAATTTACACTCTTTGCTTTCACTGCACATTGTGTCAGCATTCCAGGCTGCAGTTAGTGGTCATTAAATAAGACAGAAATGCCTGAAATCCACTGGTGATGCTGCCTGAAACACAGGAGCTGACAACTTCTCTGCTACTTGTTCTGTGCAAGATCAACTTGCTCGTACTATTTGCTTAAATGCAAAGGTTGGATTTTTTAAATACAAGAAAAATCCAAAACAATTAATAACCTGGAAATGTTCTCTTAATTCGGTTTAACAACTTGTAAAATTTCTTTGACATGTGACCACAGTGTTTTCCCTCCCACTGGCGCAATATTAGCAAGGTATAAAACTGAGTTCAATTGCCTTGAGGTGCAAGCTTGACTAAAAAAAAAAAAAAAAAGGCTAAATCAATATGAAAATAAGTAGTTAAGTAGTCAAAATTTGGGGTTGAGTGAGACTTTTCCCCAAAGCCATTCCAGCATTTCATGAAACTTGCTAGATTTCAAGTGCAACCTGTTTTGCTAAAAATTAGGATTTCTGTAAGCGAACTCCGCCTAGTCAGTGTATGTGGATCTTTGCATGCTAGTGTCCATTATAAAAACATCTAAATGAAGAGCAGAGGCTGCCATGATATTGGACCCCTGTCTTAAGAAAGCTCCATGAAACTGTACTCCTAAATCTTGAGAAAGCTACCAGATAAATGTAGGAATCACACCAACATTAGCACTTTCCCTTGAAGGCAAATGCTGCAATTTGAGGATGATATCAACCAGGTTATGAGGGAGCAGAAAATCCATGCAAGGCAGCACAGAAGACCTCTCTGCATGGCTTCTGCTGCTTATGTGATTTTCCACTTAGACTCTGTTCCTCCTCTGCTCCTGAAGGTGAGGATGGGTTGGCCATCTCCTCCAGCCTCTACCCGCACTGCAGATGTTGGTTTCTAACAAACTCTTTCCCTTCCTCTCCCCCAGGCCCTGGGACTCTCACAGAGGGGTTCCTCTGGCTGCAGTTATGAATGCACAGCTGACTGGAGAGAAAGAGAGGGCTCGATAACCTATGGATTGATGCTCCCAAACGTGTCTGTTGGGGCTACCTAGTCTATGGTATCATTCTAATTAACTTATTTCATCATTATGAAAGCCCTCCTTTAACTTCTACTCCCTTGCCTTACTGAAGTGTATTATCCATTAGCCAATGCAAGTGTAAGGTTCCTCCCCTAAAGGGCACAGCTTCAAACCCAGAAATTGTCCTGTTCTGGGCTGGAATATTGTTTGGAGCAAGACCCTGCTGCAGTAAATCTGGATTTCAATTTGCTGGCTGCAAGCTGACCACTTCCAAGGGAGCAAACATGGAGATCAGGCAGATAGATAATCAATGCTTGCTTTAGCAGGGTCTTTGGATGCCACAGGGGTGTGGAAAGGAGGATGGGTGTTCTCCTGCAGAGCGTGATGCCGGTGGAAGTCTTCAAGGCAGGATGGCTGTGACAGGACTTCCTCCTCTGATCGGAAACAAGATAACAGTGAAACTCTAACTAGAGAGCCTCTTCTCAAAAGTAAGATTTAATGGGTTCTAAATGATTGTGTATCTATCTAATGGATTTAGCCTGTGGCAGGAAAAAAGGAAAAAGGAAAAGGTTAGGAAATCCAGGACTGATATTAAAGCTACTGTGAAGCAAATCTCAGCAAAATAAACGACTACACATTCATTCTCTCCAAAAACATTCAGGGAAAACAATAGACATGGAAAGCAACTTATGTTTAGCATATTTACAAAATAACTAGAAAATCCACCGATTTCAGGAAGAACTGAATAAAGACCAGGACTAGGGCTTTTATTTTTGCTTAACCTTTAAGTATTTTCTCAAGACAGTACTAAATTACAGATAAGCACTGAGTATGTAATAGATGATAACAGCACATAGTTCAGGCAAGTGAAACGTGTGCCTTGTCACAATATTGATGTGCTTTATTAAGGAATGTTCAGACACTGCCTTTGCAACAGTGTAAACATGACCATTAGCCAGAGTGAAGAGGACAGGATGAGTATGGCAGGCACGAACAGCAGATCATTGGCATCACCTGACAAAAATGATTACATCTTTCCAACACTGAAAAACATCAGTGGTGTAAACAGAAAAGTTGAGATAAGTGGACAGAAAACAAAGCAAATATGACCAGTGGCATTTGTTTGCTGTAAGTTTGGATCTCTGCACTTTGGGGTAGTTGGTACCATTGATGTGTGTCTTGTGAGGCGCTTCATTATCATTTGCCTGCAGTCTTCATGAACTGTATTTATTTTCATTGATTCTTAAATATGCATACTACCAGCTACCCAGGCTCTAAGAAAGAGAGATGTGAGGCACATGCTAAAGTGGGCTCGTGTGTATTTGCACTGACTCCAAGGCAATCCCCTTTTGTTTCCACTTCAGTGGCTGAACAATTAGTCCCAGATGGGACAGATCCCATGCAAACCCTCTTCCTCACCTCAAGCTTTTGACCAGCCCCGCTGAAGGTGCTGTGAATGATAGTTTCCTGTGCTGTCTTGTATAGGTTGGAGCAAGGTGTTTGTTTACATGCCTCCCAAAACTGGGAGCAGGAAATAGGGAAATGCAAATGAATACATATGGACCTTAAAGACATGTGAGCAGTTCTTTCCTCTCTCCTCTCTGAGATCTGCTCATCCCACAGCACTGAGCAGTTTCATGTCAGCACACTTTCAGGGATTTGCCTTCCAGATCCATTCTGGGCAAATGGAGAACAACTGGCACAACTTAGAACAATATGATTAGCTCAAGAGCTTGTACCACCAGATTGTAGCCCACATGCTGCAGACAACCAAAGACCAACCCTGTCAGGAGGTGCTGATCTCACACTGTCCCCTGGGTTCATCCCTGCCCCCTCTTTCAGTTTTTCAGAGGCTTCAAATAATGGTTCTGTCATTGGCGCAGGTTAGTGAGCACAGTTTCTCTTCTCCTCTTGCCATTAGGGTCTTTCATGTCTTATTATTGAGGTGTCTAATCTTCCTGCCCTTTGTTGAGCATTGCAAGCCTTGTTGCAGCTGTTCTGTATGAGTTTAGTGTAACTCACTAGCTAGATGTGTGGATGAGACTCTCCAAATGCTTGTGTTCTGCTTAGATGTTATCATGAAAACATAGCAGCCTTGACCTTTCACATAACTTAGCCAGCCATGAATGGTGGCAAGCCCTGTCCCCCAGCCACATAAATTTCATGCCTGTTCATCAGCTGCTGTTATGCAGAAGAGCATTTTATCTCCCTTACTTTTGACGTCTTAATTTGGTTGCGGGGTTTTCCTAGAAGCTATTCTTTGTACATTTTCATCCCCAGCTTTTGCCTGCTGGAAGGTATTAGACAACAAAGTGCTGCCTGGACACTTTCATTTGTAGAACATGAGCTAATTAGCACTTTTAATGGGTTTAATGGATTGCACCAGAGTCTTATAGAAACAATGCTTCTTATCTAGCTAGCAATAATTGGGAACACAAATGAGTAGATCCCATTCTTCCTTATAATTGCATTAAATCAGCTGATGTCTGAGCTGGAGCAGTACCAACGTGAATCCATCTCTGAAAGCCACTACACCTTCCACTTTATTTTGTCTCTGTGTTCATATATGTTTGTACCTGTTTCAGTGAGACTACCCACATGTGCTGTTTCTACTAGTGTGCAGTTCCCATTACATTTTGGTACCATTTACTGTTCGTAATGAGATCCTACGAGATGACACAGCTTTATGATGAAGAGCTACCTTCTATTTCTTAATCCCTTGTTATGCAGTGTTACATGTATTAGATGGTTTACATATTAGATGTTAATTAAAGGGGAGCAGATGGAATCTGTCAGCATCAGAAAGGCTGTGTGTTCCAGTTTGTGAGCCAGCAGGAGCAATCCACTGGTTTGTCAGGAAGCAGCCTGATGAACAAAACTGTCGTGCGTGAATGGACAATCAGAACTGCAATTTCTTTGGCATTTAACTGCAATGTGATGGATTAATAATAAAGCAATTATAAAGTAGTTAAGGAAAAGAGACTTGCTGAGCAGCAGCTGCTGCTTATGTAAGTATATCCTTGATGGAAAAATAGCTTTGATGCCGAACATGAAGTGTTGTGCAAAAACGCGGCACTTTTCCTTTTATTCACTATTCTCCTCCCACCTTCTTGCAAACAGATTTATTTCTGTGTCGTAAAAAAACATCTGTGCAATATTTTTTTACTGCTGGTGCTTCAAAATTTCTCTGTATCTCTCACAGGCAAATGCACTCATCAACTTTCCAAGTGTGGGAAGTAAATTGAAGGGTGGTCTCTGAAATTGCTAATATACACAACAGCTTCTGGTAAGAAGACAGCAAGTGGCTATGCTTCCAGGCTCAGCCTTTCACTCATTGAGCCCCATCTTTACTCAGAAACATCCTCAAGCATGGAAGCATAGAACTTTTTCCCTGTGGTGGCGGTAATTGTCACTGGCCAGTGAGCTGCAATATTAATTATTTCCTCTCTAGAGGTCTCCTCTCAGTGGTGCGCTTGATGATACCGCCGCAAAAGGGATGCTCAGTGACAGTTGTGGTGGTACAGGTAGTGACACAAACATGTGGCCCCTTAAAGATTGGATCATTAATCGCGTTGGTTTTTTTTACAGAAAGCCCTAAGTAGTCTTCAGAGAACTCTGTGTGGAGATGACCTGTGGAAAGATGAGAAGCAAATGAAAATAATGACTGGGCATGGGAAAGAAGGAGAGAAGAAGTAGAGGAAACTATAATGGATAAATACCAACATTTATGGATATTTATCAAACTTCCAGTTTTGACTTTCAGCATGTCCTAGTGATGTTTCTTCCCCCAGGTCTGGAGGCTTGTTTCACTTAAACCATATTTTTATATCAGCTTAGGACTTGACAGAAAGACATGAACTGAATCTGCAGTGTGAGACAGTGAAAGGAGGGAAAGGGGAAAGGAAGCTGTCAAATAGGCGATATGGCAAGCTTGTGTACAGAGCCATTTGGTGGTTTCCACCTTTTCATATCCTCATGCAAAGCAGCAGTGTTCTGAAGGTGGGATGCGGCTGTGGGAGTGAGTGTGGCCCTGTGTTTGGTAAATGCCTGGGGGGAAGAAGTGAGCTCTCAACTGCCACAACATTCTAGTGCACAACTGGGCTTCTCCTCTCCAAAGCAAAGAGGTGCAGAAACAGAATCACAGCTGGCAGCAGCTTAGAGAATGACAGTCCTGCTCAGTAAATGTGTTTATGTTGGTGGGACTCACATCTGGAAAAAGATTGTCTCAGCGGGAGATAATTAGTTATGAAATAAATGGAAATATATTTTAAAAGGAAGGATATGTTAAAAGGAAGGTATGTTAAAAGGAAGGACCAGATATTGTTTCTTCCAGAAAATCCTTTTAAAAAAAGACTGTACCTTCTCAGGGGTGAGTGAGCAAGACTGCATGTAGGCAGCTTTCAAGGCCACGTGCTATATATGTTAACTCCTGTTTTGCATTATGGTGGTGACCAGGCTGCCGAACCCATTAAACCAGGAACTGGCAAACAGAAAGGGTCCCTGGTTCAGAGTAAATGTAAGTTATACTATCAGAAAATAGTTGCATTTACTGACCAAATTGGTGTGGCATTAGTACTTTGCATGTTTAGGAAGACCAACATGCCAGAAAACATGCCAATTACCTTCAACGATATTTTTGTAGCTTGTAGTGTCTTAGTCTTGGTCATCTTGAACATAATTATTTCTTGGTAGTCTTGAGTGCACTTTCATTGTATTGCTATCACTGTTTGCATTTATAACTACTATAAAATAATTTGTTTTAAAGGTGGCACAGCAGCCTCTCCTAAACCTCTCAATTTTTACTAAATCCCATTCGTAATTATAACATCTGTTTTTATATTAACCTGATGCCTGACATGGATTTATCTATCATATATATATTTTTAATATATACATTAAAATATGTTTTCTTTATTTTTGAGTCAGTGATTTTTGGCCATCAGACGAGGCCAAACACTGAACTAAGATGTAAGGGATGGTGTGCTAAGAAAACCACCTCCATCTTACATGTATGCACTTAAAACCTTAAATCATAAAATGCCCTGCATTTACAATGTCATTGTGAAAGGCTGAAATGCCCTGTTGCAGCACACCTTTCCCCTGTTCTAACAGGGGAAAATTAGTTTTTCTCTAAATTTCGATACTCAGGAGCAATCTGTGCTATCAGTATCACTTTCCTTCTGTGAGCTTATCCAGTTCACAGGGGGATTTTATGCCAAATGCCCTTTAAGCTTTGGTGTGGTGCATGAATGTTACACAGTAAAGCTGGATCAGATACTGGGGAGATGAAGAAAAGGAGAAACTTACTGAGCACGAAAGGGCTCACTGAGCAGGGTCTGTCCATTTATTGACTGCATGGCCATGGTTCTGAACCACATGGGCTGAAGTTGGAGGAAGTTGTTCCATTGACTTGATCTCAGAACCTGGGCCCAGAGCTGTTGCTGAGGATGTGACACTGGCTAGAACTCCTCGTTGAAATATTTTACCTTAATTTCTTAGCAAGAATTTCACATTAATTTTCATGTGCTGCACAGCTACATTAGAAAAATGTGTTTTCCTCCTGAGATTAATGTATAATGACATCTATCCAAAGAATGCTTAAGTATTCACACTTCAGAGAAACTGACCTTTAAGCCACACTTAGTGAAAGTAAGCTAAAATCAGTATTGCATTCTTGTTACCAAGGACACTTATAATAATCTTCTTAATTGTCCTTGACAATCTTATTATTAAAGATCTTGGCATTAATTAACTATATAATGTCTCTTGGTTGATAAAATCAGCCTTGCTGTCACAATAGGCATTGTATTTCCAGGCATTCTTTGCAGGACTGTATCTATAGCAGGGGTCGTTCATGCTACTGATGTTGCCTGGATGACACACAAACATTTGGAGCACTTAATTGTCTGAGAAGTGAGCTGAATGAAGGCAGTGGTGTCACTGAAAAATATGTTCCAACTCAGTGTTTCTTAAGGGAGCTTTTATGCCAAGATTAGTATCAATGTTTAATTGACAGCCTCTTCACTTAGTTAATTACTTGGGCTATTGTAGCAGAAAGAGAGAAATGGACAAAGGCATTTGTGATATGAATCACTACCAATACAGAAACAAATATGTGAGTCCTGTGAAAACCTACAGGAAAAATACTGAGTCTCATCTTTCTCCTGCTGGAGTATGATCTTCTTTCAGCATTTTCAAAGGAAAACCTGAATCACTACAATAGCATTGGTGGTTCAAAGGTAGCTGGGTTCAATGCTTTTATAGTTTTCAGATGACTGTTAGGAAAGATTGCAAGTAGAAGGCTGAAAGTTCAACCTGCGGGCTCTACATCAAAACACAATCAGACAGAAGTTGCATGTAATTCCATATCTGCTCACACACTACAAAAGTTTTTTACTTTTTTTTTAGTATATGTTTTTTTAAAAAATGGGCAGCCTAGAATTTCAAGTGTGGTCTGTAAATCTCTCATACATTAATGCACTGACTGTGGTTATGCTTAAAATATGTGTGCACAAAGTCTTTCAAATGCAAACGTGGGAATAGAGCAGTCTTGAGAAGATTGCTTTCCAGAAGGCACAGTCAGTCAACTTGGTGTTTCAGGCTGACCTCTGGGGTGTGCACACAGTACCCACCTCCAGCTGTGCCACCAGCAAGCACCAGCCAAAACCACACAGCTGCTGAAGGAAAGCAGTTTCTGTCTACCGTGGTCCTGTGTTAATTTGGCTGGGAACAGCAAACTTATCCTTCTGTCCAAATTTATCCTTCTGCCCATTAACAGAGGTGGACGACAAACTTTTCAGTTTTGGCAGCAGGACCTTGGAGGGCTAGGTAACTTCCTACCAATGACCATGGCAGAAATCTTTGGAACTGCCAGTGAAGAAATCCCTGTCCTCCCTTCTAAGCAGAGCTATAGGAGCCAAGAGGGAAGACTAGAATTACTCCTTACACAGCAGGACGACAGTGTCCTTTCTTTTTATCTGTTTTGTGGTGTTACATAACCCATTTACTGCCCAATTGTTGTCTATCAGCATGAACACCTGCAAGATTTAAGCAGTGAAGTGGGAAGGACTATGAAACCTTTCATTTGCTAGTGCCACTGTCCCTCCACAGTGAACAATCAGGGCATGATGAAACTGAACTTGAACTCTAAAATCCCTATGGACTATCCTCAAAAGACTGGGATCCAGGGCAGGCCCACCAAAGCAAAAAAGATTTTAATTAAGATTAGCACCAGGACTTTTCTAATTTAGACCAAAAAGAATGATCATTTGCAATTTTAGAAGATCTTGGCACAACACCACTGCTGTTAGCAACATCTCAGCCCCATTAAGAGTCTTCTATCTCCAAGTACTGACTCATCAGCTCCCCTTATCACTTTCTAACAGGTATTGCTGGGGTGCAGTTTCACTACCAACTAACACTGTGAGCCACTGATGAAGAAAGAGTCCAGCTCTCCTCTTCTCTTGTCCAGGTTATGTGTCCTCTCTCAAGTTCCTGGAACGCAGCTGCTGCATGGCTAGGCTGAGCCACCTCTGCTAGCTGCTCTGGCTGAAAGCTGGCAGTGAAGAAGAGCAAAGCAGTTAATGGATGAAGTGTCCTTCCAGGGGAGAGCCTCAGACTGGCCTCAGCATACCATGGATCCGTGTATTTGTGATGCATGTGATGTATCTGAAGGCAGATAGAAATTCATATAATGGCTCAATTAGAAGAACTGTTAATTTTAGTGGAGAGCTTCTGACTCAATCTGCCAGTCAGACTGTATTTGTCTTCTAGCACTTTTGCCACAAGCTTCCTTAGACACAGCTTTTAATATGGAAATCATACTGCTTATGAAAAGGAGCAGACCTGTATTGCATACCATCTCCCTTGGTGATCCCTCCAGAAGGTCATTCTCCATTAAGGAAATGGGTAGCAGGTACTGGGCAAAGGGAAACTAATCCCCATTACTGCTGCCATTGGGTCTGAGCTGGATGCAGACATCTGTGAATCTCTGAAATGCTCCTGCCCTGTAAAGTACCAGGGCATGCAATTTTTCCATACAGAGCACTCATTTTCTTTTTGCTTCTCTGATGGAATAAATCGGATTCCCAGGTTCTCTGATTTTACTTCATACATTTCTTTGCTTTTCCTTGTGATTGTCTTTCACCTTTTGCTAGGCATTCTGCAGAACAGATTTCACAAAACCTTGCATATTCTGAGGCAAATAAAAAAGAATTGCCAAAGTTTGGATTCTCAAGCACTCTTCTCCAGACTACCAGGAGAGGGCTAAAGTCAACGCAAGAGTTTACTCTCTCATTTCTGTTTTCCACATGGGAAATATGAATGCTAGAGACTGTGTTGGGGAAAGCCCACAGCTGAACAGAAGGGAAGACATAGGTGCCAGTGAAATTTAACAGTAGAGGAAAAAGATCACTTCAAAGCTCCTGTATTTGGATCTGAACAAGGCCTGAACAGAGGTTCCAAAGGCCACTGACGTATGAACTCTGACTTGCTGCAGACTGAAATATGTCTTCCAGTTTATTCAGGGGCAGAGCTATAATTCATGGCTTTGGATACAGCTCACAATCTTCCATCACCATCACCCTCAGCTCCTGCCAGGTTTACAACCGAGGCCAGCTTCCTGTTATTTCAGGTCACTGTCATTTTATCTGCCTTTAGACACTAAGTTTTCATAACTTTGAGGAGTGAATGCTACATTCACTATCTCAACAGTTATGTTTTCACCCTGACTGCTCATTTTGGAAGTCATCATATGTTTCATCAAAGTGTATCAAACAAAAAATGTATTAAAGACTGGGCCTGTAAAGATGTGCCTTTAAACGAGGAGTAAGGAGTAAGAACATCTTGTTCTGGATCAACTTCATCCAAGTGGCTTGTGATATTGCAGTATATAAACCAACCCTTTTCGTTCCTTTCCTCATACTATTGTATTAGTCTTATTAGTATTATTAGTCTTATTGTATTAGTAGAAGTTCAGTGACTCAAAAACTGACAAAGTATTCTGAAATTACATGTGCCTAGGGAAGATATAAACTTGAAAAAATGAGTTGGAGATAATAAACTGATTTCTGGGACTTGTGTTTAGGAAAACAAGTCACAATGAGGTCCAGTTCTTGTCCCTGTAGAGACAGCCCCTGGTAGAGCAGAGTGGTGATTTTTGTCCAAAAACTTGACTTGGTAGCTAACTACAGCTGGGTGTTGGTTTCCTTGATGCCCACTGACACAGAGAAACCCTTGTATGAAACTATCTCATTGCTCTGTGAGTCAAACTACCCTAGGCCTTCTGCTTGTTGTCACTGCTGAGGTAAATGAAGTGAAGCTCTAGGAACAATTTGTGACTCACTGAGAAAAGATGACAGAATGATAAGTAGGGCACACTTGACTGCTGTTTTCACCAAAAAAAAAAAAATATTTCCTTTACCTAGTTCTGCTACAAGCAGGTCTCTGTGTGTCTTTTTCGCTAGTTCTCCATTCTCCATCTTGCAGAACTTCTGCTGTTATTTTCTCTGGCAGGTTACTAGAACCTTGAAGTAACAAAAAAAATTAATACAGGGGAAAAACTAGACTGGAAAAAAATAATCTGTATGGAAAAGTGCATCTGTTAGTCTCTGGAACAGTCTTCACAGGCAGACTCTGCAAAGGGTGTATTCCAAACAGAACCAGTCACTGGTCAAGAACAGAAATGGCTGGAAGAAGATAAATCATTTTAAGACATTTTGTTCTCATCTTGTCTAGCCCTGCTTATAGGCAGTGCCACCTGAGGCAGTTGCAATGGCAGTCACCATTACACTGCTACCACTTGGATCTCAGAGTTAGTTTCCCACAAGACTAGTCACTTGGAACCTGTATTTTTTGGCTTGCTGACTGTAATTTTAAACAAAGCAACACTGATATGTGCTTAGAAAAATTTTTTCTGAAGCCATAAAATCTAGACCCTTTATGTATGAATTTTTTAATATGATTAAATCTCTAAAAGAGTACTGGGATTATCTTCTCTGTATTATTTAAATGCCCTTCCATAAAATGCTGAGGAGGACATTAGCTTAAATTACCAGGTAAAACATGTATAACATCCTTAGTTTAGTTTTAGATTTCACATGTCATGATATTATTGAACAATTTGATGCATGACGGACCTTTGGGTAGCGACTGCTGCAAGATGAGACCTAGCTACAATAATAAATGTTAAAAAATACTTGGGTTAAAAAGTTAAACAATAATTTATCATTGGTACATTGAAAGTCACAGCAGGTACCCACAAGGCATGTCTTATAGGAAAAGCAGTATCGGTGTAAGCAGCAACATAAAGTGGCACACAAGTCTGGAACACAGATGGGGGAGCAGGAAGGGACAAATTCATTAAAACTGCAGTTTTCATTTAATTGACTTCTGGTAGCTGAATGGCATGACTGCCCCTCTGTGTAAGAGATCTCCTGATGTCCAGTGCACATTCTTGATCCATGGTCAGTGCACACGCGCAACAGCCCCTCTGCAGTACAAATAAATGGTCTATGCAGAGAGCCACAGCCTAGGGAATTGGTGTGCCAGTCAAGGGGGACACTTTTCCAAAGCACAAGGGACAGCAGAGCTTTCAGCTCACCCCGATGCTTTTAAAAGCCTTACACAAACCCAGAGTCCTGGAGTGTAGGTGTGCCTGCCAGGCCTTGCGTGGTTGCCCGCTCCTGTGCTTTTGCAATGAGCTAAACTATTGCAGGCCAGAAGAAGTTGGGATGCCATCAAACTATGTCAACATGCTGTTGGGCATGGTCTAATAAGCTCTGTTGAGAGGTAGCATGTGTTGCCTCATTCTCAGCTTGGCACTAACAGGGATATGCCTGCTGTCTTTTTTTCTGGCTGGTTTCGTTTCTGAGATGAATTATCCTCAACGTCTGATCATTTACACCTTGAAGGAGGATTCTTTCCAGCACAAAACAACATTATTAATTCTCTTCTAAGATATAAGGTTGTCTCTCTCATTTTTAGGAAAATAAAGAAGTAATTCAGAAAACTCTTATAATGGGAAAAAGCTTTCCATTCAATCCAATGCTCAGCAGAACCTGTAGACCTCCCCATTTATCCCATGACACTTTCTAGAAGGATGGAAAATGCTCAGGCCTCAAACCTAGCAGCTTCAAACTGGACCCATATAAATTAACAGAGACCACTCAATACTTCTGAAGGGTGAACATTTGCGAAGGATTGCTGTAAGTGAATGTCATCTACTCCAAGGCAAGATGAAAGCTTGAACAATTGCCAAAGATGAGCCAAGCCAAGGGACATGACTTGGCTCTCCCTGCCAGACTCTTGACGGGGCCAAGGGAACTTGCTGCACACATATGGAAAAGCATATAAATTAAATGGTTTTTGACAGTGGCCACCAGAAAGCAGTGTCAGCATCCTGTCACTGGGCTCTGCTCTAGCCCGTTGTCACAGGTTGCAGCGAGCATCTCAGGGTCAAGGACACAAAGAGCTGGGTTACACCTGAATCCATCCATGCATGCTGCTGGTCATGACTCCCCTCTGGTACAGCACGGCGTAAGAACAGAAAAAGCCTTCAGTTCTCAGTCCAGGCTTTTAATTCACCAACTACTGGCATCTAACCATGGAAGAAAACACATGGCTTTTTTCACTTGTTTTGTTTCCAGTGCAATTTTTTTGCAGTTTCCAGTGCAATGGAGAGTGTGTGAGGGCAAGAAAAATGAGGTACCAGCACTGGCCTTTGCGAAAAGGTAGTCACCAGCAGCACTGTTTAGCATTTCACATCACAAATCCGTTTGAATCAGATACAAGCCTAAATCCTAAATGGAACAGGAAGCATGATCTTCCTGAGATTAGTGAGCACACTCTGTTCATATATATCCTAACTTTTGGAATCTGTAGCTTTAATGATATTTGTATGAAAGAAAAAAAAAGAAAAATATAAATATAAACAACACTGCTAATTCAAAATTAATAGCAGCTGAATGTACCATAATTTATCTCTAAGTTATGGCTAAGCATAAGATTTACAGTGCCAAAAATGCAGAGAGATTTCCCAGATATTTCCCACTGATGAAAGAAATGCTTGTAATGTCTGCTGGTGGAGTTGACTTACAGCACTCCAGCACCCACAGCCCTGCTCAGGTTGGGAGGCATGTGCTGGAGACAGGGGTTTGTGATACACCAGCCAACATATAGATCAGAGTACTCTTTCTCTGCTGAATCACCAGGTACTTCTCCACAGTTTTTAGCTCATATTGCTTAATAAATAGATTAGGTGAAGGATGAATTTGTGAAATAAAGTGCTGCTATTTACTTTTGTGTGTAAAGCATACACACATACACACAAAACATTAATGTAAAATATAAATGAATGAAATGCCAAAACATTGCACAAACATTTTAATGCCAGTGCTAACAGACAATGTTGATAATTCTGTATAATGCAAAACCGACATGCACAATTACACAGATGTATGAAGAAGAGATCTATTATATATGCAAAAAATAAAACTGACAGTAAAAGAAAGTCTTTGCAACTGTGAACTTCCAGGCTAGCTGACAGGGTAGGATCCATGCTCATATTGACACATGGGCAGCTGAGTCATGCACAGTTTGAGAGGGGTATCCCAAAAAGGGCAGTCAGTCTTCTGCAGGCTGGGCTAAACCTTGGGGACAAATCTGTTAGCTGAAAGAACTGAGTATCTTTTTTACTTAAGAAGAAAGCTAGGGCAAGTGATCCAGGTTTGAAAATGACAGCAAGAACTAGTGTTCAGAAGACCTCACTGCATCATTTCATCAGCTCTGTTGTTAAAGCTTGATATCTTCTTTACACTCACTTACCTTTTTAATTAACCTAATAACTTTATAGGTTGTCTTAAACTCTCACTAGTTTTCAGGAGACTTTGTTTCTTTGAACAAGGAATTCAGAAAATTAAAAAAAAATGATCATCCGAGATCATGTTAGTGTTTGATCTGAAGCTGAGGGTTCGAGCATTTCACATGAAACACAACTGTCTGAATCAAGAGACACATCTTACCCTGAGTGGTTGTCTAAAATAGGTCAGATGAATCACCCTCTGGAGAAAGGAATACAGAATGCCTACTGAGGTTATATAATTAGGGCTTATGTCTTTTAAAGTTAATGAGAAGAGTTCTCCTGTGCTGGAGAACTGTAGTTTGCAATGTACTATGAAAAAGGCCATGCATTGAAGGCTATGCACAAAATGGAGCATTTTACATGGCCCTTCATCATCTCATCAGAATTAGCTGAAAATCCTGCTGGGGTGGGGTTGAAGCAGCACGTGGGGATGTACTTCAGGTCTATGCCACAATGTGCATGCACGGTAAAGCAGAGCTAATATTGTTCAGGCAATTTTCTTTTAATTGATAACATGAAGTAATTGGCTTACCTTGGATTTCCCCCATAATTGCTTAGACTGCAGAGGAACTTAAATTATCTTTTAATGAACTCCATCTTAGGTGGTGACCCATGAAGTGATTTGCAGGGTACAAACTGGTGTTATTAACGTGCTCAGCAAAGCTACTATTTTCACCAACATTTCATGAAGGCACTGTAAAAGGAAAGGTCACCTCAGAGGAACAGTCACTTACAAAACATTTCCTCAAACAATTAATTTACAAAATACTTTTTTCTTCAAGATTTTGCACACTGAATCATATAGTTCAATAAAACTCTCTCTGGTTTCGCTCCTCCCACCCTTCAGTTCCAGGTAGAAGTCTTTCCCAAACTTGCTGGTGAAGTTGCCCCCAAATGTTCCATCTCCTTCACAGGTGATAATGTTCTCCTGGAAGCGACAGCTAGCCCCAGTTGCTGAAACACTGTGAGGATTGAATGTAGGATGAAGAGTTACTTCAAGTGATGAAACTCCCATCAGTAGTACAAGCACAGGATTACTTCTGGCTCCTTTGTTTTGAGAACTGCTTCACTTATTACCACACGAAGCAGTGGGATTTTCCCCTCAGGGGTGTCAGTTTGGTAGATCATGTGCAGGATTGATAGTTCTGTAAGCTGAAAGCAGTGGTGTAGCCTGAAGGGGTCAGTAGTAGCTGTATGATAAAGATCCACAAATATTAAGGCACTACACATTAAAAAACAATCTGTAACAAAGTCTTTGTTGCCAGATAAAAAGGAAACTGAGAGCCCAAAATCTGGTATTTCCCTCTCTCAGGTTCCCTGTGTGAGCCTCTAATTTCTCTGTCTTTTCTGACTTACAGCACAAAGAGGAAATTATTTTTGGGGAACTTGAAAATCCTTCATACAAGTAAAATTCTTAGAAACGTTTACAAATACTGCATATATCTATTCTTCTCAGGGTTTTTTTTGCTATGCAACACTGTGTTATTCACCACATTTGGAATAAAATAATATTGGAGGAGAGTGTGTTTAGAAAATTAGTGTAAACATGGACGGTGTACTACATAAAGCAGACACAATATTTTTTCCTATATCATCCCAATACTTAACAAGACCTTAAGGCTCTATGGTCAAGGAAAATAGTGACCCAAGAGCATATTAAGATTTGTTTTGCCTCTTTTTTCATGAAAAAAAAAATACATCCACTGAGGTCTCAGCCCTGGGAGCTTGTTGCTTCCCAGAATTGAGGCATTTGCAATGGCCAATATATTTTCAATAAATTACAAAGCACCAAAGTTTTGACACAGAGAAACATTTGTTTAGGAAACACACTTTGATAACAGTTTCTGCGTGACAGAAGAGCACCCAAACATCACAGTTGCACAGAATGAAAAGCCAAATTATCAAGCATTAGCCAGCATGCCCTGAGAGCAGCTGGCTCTGCTGGGCCAGCTATCTTTGGATTGTCCTCACAGGTAGCAGTGAATCCTTTGCAATCCAGTAGGCCTTCAGGGCAATTGGGAACCTGGGCCTCCTGGGCTGAAGGACACAAAGATGGAAAGTGAGGCCCTGCTGCTGCACAGGGATGCTCACTCTTTTTTCATGTGTGGGATGTTGGTTAGAGGACAGGAGGAGTGTCCCTCTGCAGGGAGGGCTGCAGCGAGCCGGGCAGCTGGGAGGTGGTAGGGCTCCGAGTGGGGGGAGATGAAAGGAGGAGAAACTCAACACAAGTATGCACGCCTCCAGGTCTCCAAAGGCTAAAGCTGTTAAACTTTGGAACCACACTAGCTCCAGGAAATAGCTGAAGTTCACATCCTATCCTCACAGTCTGCATTTAGCTGCACATTTACTCTTAAGTTTATTTTTAATTTTATGGCCGGTTCACATGCCACTCATTGGCCTATGCTCCTGGCCGTGCCATATTACTTGAGAGTTTCAAAGAATATTTTTCTTTTTCTTTCTGGTAGTACAATGCTAAATGACATCCATAAACTTGCACATTCTCCAACTTTCCTTAACTTTTTATGGCAATTTTTTCACATTTCTATAGTAACTTCTATTTCAGGCACATACAATAAGACAATGTAAGGAAGGTGGTTAAGAAGTTAATTAAGGTTATTAAATTGTAATAACTCAGAAATTTGTTACTTTATTAACAAAATTAAATGCTTTAAATCATAATGAGTCTAGCAACGGAGGAAATAAATCCTTGACTAAGTCCCAGCACCCTAAAACTGGGAACTTCAACTGGCACATCTGAATCCTGCACAGCATGGGATCTGGTCTAAGGAGGCCAGTACTGAGTCTTTATCATCTCCCCCTGTAGGGGAAGATGGGGGAAGAAGATGGGGAAGAATGCGTCCAAGATTTCTAGCCTCTTAGCACTGCACTGCAGAAGGAGCATGAGGAGCAAAGGGAATCCCATCAGGGGATGTTCCCCTTCCTGACCCATTATGGGACTGGAGGAGAAAATCCATCACCCAAGAGAACATCTGTAGCAGATGGATTTTTCCCACAAACGCTGGAAGAATCTGAAAACCCACAGGACTGCAATGATGGCAGCTTTGACAATAATATTCATCTTGGCTGAAGTCAGGAACACACTTCTCTGAATGTGGAACATTCACAGGGATTTAGTCATCTAAACCCAGACAGCAAAGCCAGCCGCAGCACGGAAGATTTTCTGTGTATCAGGGTTGGAGCTATGCTGAACTCATAGCACATTGAAAAGAAAATGTGCTATGAGCATCTCAGTACTCACATACTGCTCAAAGCCTTCATACAGTTCTCAGAGGCTTTTTTTTTTAACTATGCTTTGTTTGCAGGAATACTTTCAAATTGACATATCACATTTCCATTGGGCAGAAAATTTTATGATAGTTGGATGGGGTTTTAGAGGCAAAGAAATGTCCTAGTTCAACTCCTTAACAAATCCTGTATTATATGTGTAGGAAACTCATGCATTCACCTCTGCTGTTAGGGCTAACACCTCTCACCAAATTCCTGCAAACAGTGCCCTTGTTCATATGAAATCAGCAGTGACAATTTCTGCTGGATTTTGTTAAGTTCCTAAGTATGTGGTAGAAACCTGGCAGACACTGGGAAAAAATGAAGGTTTAACTGGCACCACAATGGTGTTAAAATGGGGATTAGTATTAGCATGTGCTTTGAATTCAGAGTAATAGAAGTAAAACCAGACGCGTTTTGTTTGGCATGTATTTCATGTCCCAGCGAAACTGGCATGCCACCATTTGATCAGGCACAAAGCCATCCCAACAGATGGTCCCCAGCAGCAGCAGCCAAAAGACCATGTATGAACATCAAATGTGTTTGAGAAGGGCAGGACTCCAGGCTGCCAATGTCAAAATTGTTTTCCATTCCCAGCTTCCGTGCCGATGGCTAGCGGTGCTACGCAGCCCTTCCACTGCACTGGGGACAAATCCAGCATCTTGGGGAGGATTTATGGTCAGGAGCATTGTCAGACCTTGTGTGCCCACCTTCATCTGGCCTCTTGCAACAGGTCTTCATCGTATCACTTTAAAAATGCTCTTGGACCCATCATTTGTGTTTAAATAAGAAGATGGGGAAAGAGCAGGCTTCTGCTGCATGATATTCTCACGGCCTTGGTGCATGAGGGCACCAAGAGTGCTCACAGAATGGGTGCACCTGGGAAGCAGACACATTTCTTTCAGGGCCAGATGAAACAAGCACAGACAAACACTTTCCGTGCCAGTGCCAGCCACTACACATTGAAAGGAGTTTGCACTACACATTATTTTCCAGTTTGCAATTAGATGGCTGCTGAGCAAATGTGCTGATCATGTTCCTGGGCTGTAGCCCACATAAGTTGTGAGTTTGGTTTGCACAGGTTTAGTTAATCCACTGGGGATCTGAAAGAGCCCCAGCTCTTCCCTGTCCCAGTCATCACATCTTTATGTATAGAAGTGCCTTTCAGGCCCTATTGAGCCCTCTGCTTTCCTGCGTTATACTTGTGCAGGGATGTGCCTTCATTCCCAACAAAGAACGGAGCACGGAGATTACAACCAAAATCGCTGCTTTTCTCTCCCATTCCTAATCTCACTCCAAAACAGAAGGTGTTTATACTGCCAGGCCAAACACTCTCCCCTTATCACATGGCAGGAGAAAGGAGGAGGCAAGTGAGTCTAAAACCTCAGAAGACCGCCTGTAACAGCAGTTGGGCATGCTGCCCCCTGTGCCCCCCAGTGCCCAGCCTGGACGGGGCACAGCCAGGGACACGGAGCAAGAGTGGTGGCAGGAGCTGCCTCTGGCTGGCTCCTCATGGCCACACCTCCTGCTGGTGCTCTGTGCAAAGACAGGAGCACCCTGAGGCCGCCAGGCTCTAAGGCTTGATCCCCACAGCACACAGCCCCAGGGGTCACTGGCTGTGAAGAGGGTTTTTCACCTCTTCTGCTTCATCTTCTATGTGGTTTTCCACTCGGCAGGACATTTTAGACTTTTAAATTACAAAAGTATCCAAAAGTTCCTTTGGAGTTCACAGAGCTGAGGATCAGCCCCTTTTTACTCAGGTTCATGGCTTGACTGCCATCCACTGCACATCATGGTGTTGTCCATCAGGGAGCTTCCTGCAGCTTAACAAGCCAGACATGTAAGCTTCACAAGCATGCAAACATAGACATATGTATTCCAAATAACTTCTCTCATTGCTGAAGCGCAGCCATCCCGCCATGAATTGTGGCAATTTTTCAACAATGTGCAGCTGCATTACCAAACCATGCAGGATAGGAAGCAAAGGATACCTTATTTCAAGGAAACTCAGGAGGAACCTGAGGTTGGCTGCATAGAATTAATTCTACGTGAATTTGTCTCTTGACCAGGTTAAATAGTTGGCAAGTGGGAAGGAGAGGAGAATATTTTTCATTAATACTAGGGCTTTAATTTGCTTATACTTCAACCCTTTTTTGTGTATGAACCTTGAAAATAGCTTGTGATTCAACATCAAATGCTTTTGTGCAATTGTCCTGCCAAGTGAAACTTGTTTGAGCTTCACTGATGTTCCAATACCAACAGTTGATACAATCTGGCTAAACCTTAAATTTCCATTTGTTACGTTCCTCAAATGTTTCCAATACTAAATAAAATGTCAAAAATTAAATGGATCCATGACTATGTTGGAGTGCAGAAAGAGGGGTTACAAGCACTGATTTGTATATTCAGTGAATACCAGAAGGTCTTGAATCTGGCAAGGGTGAAAGAGATGATGCCAAACAGCTTTTTCAATAGCATCTCCCCTTGTAAGGCCTCAGGTAGAGCAGCTTTAGAAAATGCTGACACAGTCAACATGATGGCACTTCCAGCAAAGACTTTCAGCACCACCTAATGAATCACAAATTTTTTTCCTGGCAACACCTGCAGGTCTGTGGGAATTCCTTAATCGCAGATTGAGCAAGGCTGGAGTCTTGGGCAAGAGAGAAGCAGAATAGGTGGTTTGCTATTAATACCTTTGCCTGCACCTTCTGAATGAAAGCTCATCTAAGAATAAGTCAGAAACAGTTCACTTGCAGTGGTTTTAGTTTTGCTCAGGTTTGTTTGACTTTACAGGTACTTCACGTTTTCTACAGGTTTGGTTCCGGGTTTGCATCAAGCAGCAGATTCTTTGTGGGTCTGACATAAAGCCCTGCTTATCATGCTAACAAATTTTTAAATCATCTTTTTTTACCCATTTGAGGCTTATGCTGGAAAACAGGACTGAGGTATTTCACAGCTTTATCTTTCTGTTGGTGTTGGTGACATGTGGACAATTCCATTCCTTTAAATTCCATTCCACTTCCTTTAAATTCTTAAAAGGAGTGAAACAATGACGTCTCCAGAGGTATCTTTGCCACCTCAGATTTTTTTTTTTCCTTCTTGTGAAACTTTGCAACATTTTGGAGTGAGATGTGTGCCTCATCATGCTAGAGGACTCTGATGCACAGCATCAGTTTCAGTTTAGATCTTTAACTGGCTTTTTAGCAGTTCATTTCAAGTACTCACTGGCCACATGCATGGGTTTCCCTTTTAAATTCTTCTTCCAGTGAGCAGAAGGGTGCTTTGCTTCCCTGAGAGTCCTGAGGTTCTGCCAACAGGGAGAGTTGATGGGGGAGTTTTCGAGCTTTTCAGAACTGTGCTGCCATCTCCCGATCAAACATGAGGCTTCCCCTAATGAAAGCCTACTGGGACAAAGGCTAGCAGTATTTTCCCTTCTCTTTCCAGAAAGAACAGTAGAATCAGAGAATTCTTTAGGTTGGAAAAAACTTCTAAGATCATTGAATCCAACTCTGAACACAGCACCACCGGGCTCACCACTAAACCACTAAACTTGTTCTGTTGCTTGCTCCTCGGGAGAAGAGACCACCACCTACCTCGCTACAACCTCATTTCAGGAAGTTGTAGAGAGACATAAGGTCCCCCCAAGCCTTCTTTTCTCCTGGGTAAAATAACCCCAGCTCCGTCAGCCACTCTGTGTAGGGCTTGTGCTCTGCAAGAAACCCCATCCCTTTCCTCACACCTGCTCTGTTTGCCGTGAGCACCTGTGCAGAGCACACCCACAGTGGCACTGAGGCGGGGCTCAGAGGAGGACCAGAGCTGCCAGGNGAAGGGTGCTTTGCTTCCCTGAGAGTCCTGAGGTTCTGCCAACAGGGAGAGTTGATGGGGGAGTTTTCGAGCTTTTCAGAACTGTGCTGCCATCTCCCGATCAAACATGAGGCTTCCCCTAATGAAAGCCTACTGGGACAAAGGCTAGCAGTATTTTCCCTTCTCTTTCCAGAAAGAACAGTAGAATCAGAGAATTCTTTAGGTTGGAAAAAACTTCTAAGATCATTGAATCCAACTCTGAACACAGCACCACCGGGCTCACCACTAAACCACTAAACTTGTTCTGTTGCTTGCTACTCGGGAGAAGAGACCAACACCTACCTCGCTACAACCTCATTTCAGGAAACTGTAGAGAGATATAAGGTCACCCCAAGCCTTCTTTTC
>VXBQ01011232.1:109920-156223 GCA_013400175.1 Phainopepla nitens | reverse complement strand
TAGAACAGTGCTGCCGGCCGTGACCGACGCCCCTCAGGACCGACGGCCCTGCGCGCTGCGCGCTCCTCCCGCCCCGCGCCCGGCGAGCGCCGGCAGCGCCGCGCCGCGCCCGCCAGGGGGCACCCCGGGGCCGAGGCGGTGCGGCCTGCCATTCACCTCGGGCCTCATCTACCTCCCCTTACTGCGTTTCGCGCATTTTACTTTATCGTGGTTTTATTTTATCACTTGGTTTTTTTTCTCTTTTTTTTTTCTTTTTGAGTGGGTTTGATTGGTTTGGGGTTTTTTTTCTTTTTTTTTTTTTTAATAATTTCCATTTTTGTTTTACCCGAAGGCAATAAACCCTACATGTGGTGGGTCCAAGAGTGCCCTTGGCAGTGATGCTCTAAGGGTCACACTTGCTGGCTTGAAAGGAACAAGTAAAGCGTTAAGTGCCCCGCCAAACATTTATAACAGCAAAGGATTTCCCTCTCAGATATTCAGAGACTCTTTTGCGTCCAAAGTCAGAGTGGTATTTATTCTTTAGCCCATGCTCTAGTAATTTATTCAGGTTTATTTATAAATAAAAGCACATGGCTCAATAAGTGAACCGTTATTGAAAGCGCTTTTTAGCAATAAAGCGTGAATTTGCTACTATGTTCCTTCTGACACAGGAATAAAGATTTAATGGTGGCACACCACCTCTGTTACAGTATGATTTCTGTCACTAAAGTAATGGCAAGTGGAATAAGAGACAGGTGGTGGTATCTATAAACTCTGCTAATGGCCCCATCAACATATGTTTAATGTATTTTAAACTATACTTCACATCCTACTGTTGCCAGTACATTTCCTCTGGCACCTCTTCTCAACAAAGAAATTTGAAGAGGAAAGGAAACAGTAATAAATCCAAAGTGTTTAATTTGAAAGCAGATATAAAGCTTAACACTCTCATAAGAAGGCTTATTTGACAAGAGATCAGCTCATTACAGGCCTCAATAATTTTGTTGCTAGCATTAGTGAAAGGCTTCGACAAAGCAAAGGCTTTTTAGATATAGTTATGGCCTTTCTGCTCTGTTTGGTGTTTGATCATGTCATGCAACAGCATCACCTTCTAATGGATTACAAAAGTTGACCAGTCATGAGACAACCCTGGGTAAATGTTTGTTGGGAGGAAAAAAGGTCAGTCTACAACAACAGGATTCCTCCTGCTTTGTTTTTAAAAATCTGTCTTCCTCTATGCACTGCACAGGTAGATTTCACGCTTCAGGCACAGCCATTTGAGATCCAGACTTTCAGAGGGCGAGCTTTGGGTGGTGACAGCTTGTCTTTCTCCTCCTCCTCCTCCTCATCCCTGTGCCCCAGGTGCTGCCAGCACAGCAGGGCCGTAATCCCCGGCAGTGTCACCAAGTGCTTTGAGAGCACCGATAACAGCGATGACAGCACTGATAGCCCTTGTGCCAGCACTTTGCATCCAAAGTCTTGCCAAAGAGTTTTGAGTGAAATCAGCTGTCTTCGGAGTACAGAGATCTCACAAAGAATGGAAATCCTCAGGAGTAGTCTCCAGGGAGTGTGTGAAGTCAAGATTCTGGTCATTAGAACTGAATTCTGCCTGATTTACTCACAAGATTCCTGCCGAAACCAACATTTAATGTGGCATATCCTGAATGTGCATTGTGTGAAAGAGCTCCTGTTGGACACTCTGGTTCAGTAGCACTGTTATAATCCATCACCAGACACATTCTCCCAAAGAGTCGTGTGTTTCTTGAAACATATCATAATTGTGATGTTGGCATGCTTTTCCTGGGGCTGTGCTTGTCTAGCAATGATGACAGCCAAATTTCCCAGCTGAACTGCAGTATTCACAGCATGCCTCTGATTAGCATTACCTAAGCTGAAATCATTCAAAATGACCTATTTTCTTGTGCTCCCTTCAGGATACAAGGCCCTTTCCAAAAAGTGGATATTTGGTGTGATACTGGGAAAAAGAAACAGTGTCATTTGTAAAATTCCAGTGCAGGGGAGATGAGGAGCTCTTAGATACCAAACCCCAGCTGGACTTTTGGTATCCCAACTCCTATGTACTTTTATCTATGTAGTCTACACAATGTACACATGTAGGAATCAGCTCCTCACAGAAGACAGCCTCCATCCTTAGCTCCTGTTTGGGTTCAGGAGGAGACAGAAGAGATGCTTTCACTTCACAGCTTTTCCCTCAAGGAAATTTGTTCAAGAGAGAGTACCCAAGGTGTACTTTAACTCCTGACAGAGAAGAGTCCTGCTCCCAGAACTGAGCACTGAGCATCAGTCCCTGTGGTTCTGGGTGAGAGCAGTCACTAAAAAGCTGCAGGCTTAAACACAGGATTATCCTGAGAGCAGTCGTGGCAACTGTGTCCAATGTACATTAAGGGGAGAGGCTGAGATCAGATACAAACTCATGGGTTCTGCCCCAAACTAAGATTTTTTTTTTTTTTTAATCTTTAAAATAAGGCTGTGACCATGCCTTATTTATTCAGATTGATTTCCTCGTTATGAGTACTTGCTTAGGGTAAAAAAAGGACGCAAGTCTGAGAATTAACTAGACATTCTCAAAGTCCTCTACAACATACTTTAAAGTGCTATTTGATATCATAGCTAATAACAAAAACATTTGTTACCATATTCTAGGAAAAATACAAGTATTCTCTATTCACATATGAAAAGAATTCAAGTTGTTTTTGTATTGTCAATGCTATGCCATTCATGCTGTGATTTCCACCAGAACATTAGTTTATGGGGCTTTTTTCTGTTGTTAAAGAGGATTGTTTCCACTCTAATGAAATGAAGCACTTCAACATGCACTTAGTCTTAATTGAAAGTCAATGAATCTACTCATATATGTAAAGTTAACTTACTAAAAGCTGGGCTGGAATATAGAGCAACCTGAAGGATCAGGTCCTAGGAATGTTTCCTCTTTCCTCTTAATCATTAAAGAGGATCTTCCCTTGGATACAGCAGTGTGTCGTTTCCCCTCATTTCAGCAAATCCCCCAGTTATGAGATCTCTGTGTTGCAGCATCATTTTTGGAGCCCATTTTCCTTCTTGCTTTACTTTTTGATTTTGCTCAGGGGTCAGTGATAAGAAAAAGTGCTGATCTTCCACTTGTCTCTTTTGGCTTTTACTTTCACGAGTCTGTGTCCCTTGTCACCAGCTTGCTCTGTCCTGGATTTACCCACCCAGTCAGGAGCGTGAGCAGCGCCTCACGGTGCTTCATGTGCGGCGGGCATGGTGGACCTCGTGCTGTGCCGTGATGGAGGCAGATGGGACTAGATTTTAGCCTATTGCTAACAGAGCAGAGCCACACGTCCTCTGACTCTCCCAGCTCCATGTTTGACTGGTGTTTAAAAGGCACTCAAGCCAACAGAGGGAGGGTTTGTCACTGTCAAAGAATATGCAGGATATGAACACACTGGGCTAAGACCAACACCAAGGCTCTCAGCTGCAAGAGCACAGCTTAGTGAGATTTCCCTACAGTTTGCTCTATAGAGCTGCTGCTTTCCCTGCATGTGAAAGATCAAGTCTGGGCTATTGGAGATCATCCCCAGCTTTTTCTTTCCCTGTGCCTTCCCAAGTCTTATTATATTTTTTCTATAAAATCGAGAGTATAAAATACTTATTTCACTAATTTTAGTGAAGGAGAATTTTATTCTCCTTTTGTCTATAAATACCTCTACCTGCTCATCTTTTTTACCTCTGTATTCATTCCTGACAAGATTTTAAAAATTCTCTCATGCACCCTTGAAATACCGGACTTTACATACACCCCTGCTGAGCCTCTGTGTGCAGCATAGTATTGCAGTTTATTTCCTTCGGGTTGTTTGTGGCACTCTCAGAGCTGCCCATTGATACTGAGGCAGAGATGGTTAACAAATACAGGCTGGGAAAATCAGTTGATCTTCCGTTTGCTGAAGGCCTGATGGAGAGCTGTACTGCAGTAGCTAATGCAAAGTTCTGGTTAAATATTGTCCTACCGTTTGCACTATACCGTCTGTTGTTTTTACACTAGGGGCTTAGCAGAGGTTGGAGGCAGTATTGACTTTGTAATTAAACTATTTTAACTTCAGGATTTTGTAATCACCGCACTTAAACCATCTGTTATGGTACATGGACAATTTCCCCACCCCCCCACTGCTCCCCTCCTCGCTGGGTGCAAAACGCCATCATGCTTTTAATTGCAAAGCCCCCCTTAGGATGAGGATAGAAGGAGAAAATGAGGATTGTTTCCTTTTTCTAAGACAACTTGGAAAAGTGCATGGAATTTGCTCTCCTTGAGAGAGGAGGTGCACATAAGACTTCCACTCCTGGCTCCTCCGGTTCCAGGAGCAAAGTAGAGGACTTTGGAGTGGGCACCTCCAGTTTCTGACTGACTAATCAGCCCTCACCAGGAACTTCCACTGGGAGTAGCAAGAAAAGGGAATGGAGCCCCAGGTCAATCAGGGCAGAGCCTGGCAAGAGAGGTTGCTCCTGTGGAGGACCCCCAAGCTCTTTGTGCTTAGGAAAAGAAGAAAGAAGAAAAGGTTAAGGCAGAAGACGAAGAAGCAGATTCAGAGAAACCATTTGCGTCTCTTGGCCTTCCTGAGTATGTCTCCTGCTGACCCGGAAATCAAACACCTTGTAGCTGAAGTTCTCAATGCTGCTCAAACAGTAGCACAGTATAATTTTGCACAAATCCCTCAGGATTAGCCTACTCCTGCAAGTAGCATTAATTAGTATGGAGTAAGCTACAGCAAATTGTTCCAGGGGTAAAATGATCTGGCATTCCCATCGAAATGAGCATCAGCACATGGCAACCCCAAATTCTGGGCCTTCACCAGTGTAACTCAGTCATTGCAAAGAAGATGATCTTAGTTGAAATAGTTACGACAGTAATAATGATAGATATTAAAATCTGGGCTATCCTTCTCTGCCTTGATAAAACAATTTCCTTTCTAGCAGCTGTGTGGGATTTTTTTGTTTTGTTTCCACGAGTTGTTTTGGTCTGCAGTTTCAGCAGATCCAAATGCACGCTGAATGTGTGGTGCTGAGATGAAGTAGCGCTTTTGCTGGATTCCTGCTTCCTGCTTTGCTGCTCTGAATTTAAATCACTAGGTCAGTGCACCTCTTGGTTAAATATGTCTTTTAGTTTTGTTTAATGTTGCCCCAATTTTGTGTATTCATCTGCATTCTGTTACTGGCAGTCAGCTTGGCAGAGCTCTTTTGACCAACATGTAAGACAGACAAATGCACAAAAGAGACATCTTGTTGCATAAAGCTGAGTTATTGAAAAAAGAAGAGAGGAGAGAATTGGCAGGGAATGTTCCCAGATTTATTCATCAAAATTAACTTTCTTTTTTTTTGTTTTGTTGTAGTTTGCTGAAGAATAAGTTTCTTTGAGGACAGATCAATGTGCTAAATCAGACCACAAATGTTGAATATAGGTAATTTCTGATCCAAATGTTCTCCCACATATCATGTCCATCACACAGGTTGCATAGACCTGAGCTTTGATCTCAGCCTAATTTCGTTTGGCACTACAGCTTTTGAAGCTCTTCTTGCGGGACAGTAGATAAAACAGAGCTTGAGAGAGGCAGACTTTTGCTGTTTAAGTAGTGTCAGCACTCCAGGACTCCTGAAGCTGAGAGAGGGCTGGTCACCCTTTGGTGTGTCTCAAACTGCCTGTCCCACTGACTCTCTTCATGAACCTCTCACAGGGAAATTACTAATTCACCAAAATTCCCGAAGGCTGACAGAAAATTGGTCAATGCAGTGTGATTATACATAGCTGAGAAATTCCGTTTAATTCAACCCCATCTGACAGTGGTAACCATTGCTATCAATCACATTGAGTTTCACTAATTTCAATCCCACTGTAACTATTTCTTTTCCTAAACCAGGACCCTAGTGCCATGCTGTAGTAGTAGAAAAGCGTAGCATTTGGCCCAGGGCTGATGTAGGCCAGTGACATGAAGTGAGAGCAGTGCCCACCCCCACCCCTCCCCACTCTGTGAGTTATGTTTTTATCTCCATAGCTCTCCAGCATGCACTTTCCTGGTAAAGCCATTTCATTAATGCTAACCAGCAGGAACTGCTGAGTGTGCAACACTTCAGAAGAACTGTTTGCTTACTTGAGAAACTGAATGCAAATGTGAAAGCCTTGCCTTACCTTTAGAATTGTCAAGATGAAAGAACAGAGGATAGCATTTTTAAATGTGAGACCAGCACTCCCAGGGAGGGCTTACAGGTTTTCATGTGTTTTTCTGCTTAGCACTGCAAGGGTGAAGATCAGCTTCTTTAAAGATAGATAGATAAGTTTTGTTGTAGAAGCAAGACATCTATAAATTAGATGTCTGGATATTTTTATAAAATATTTTTACTATTTACAGCATTAAGGACTGGATTCCTCATATGTATCAAAATCTCTCTGCACCCATCAATGTTAATAAAGCTGAACTCCAAATGCCACTCAAAACTGGCCAAGCACTTGTTAGTTTATCTCTCTGCTCACTTCTCAGCTTACCCACCAGGACATACAGCACATAGCCAGATGTTGGTTAAACGCATCTTTTCCACTGCACACTCTCTGAAACAGCTGGTCTCACCCTAGAGGCTGTGTGACATCCAGTTCAATCTGGTCTGCCAGGTGACCAGCATTTCTTGGAGGTCAGAGTTAGCTCTCACATTTGCATTACTGTGGGGCTGCAGCCAGCCTGGGGCTGGGGCTCACCTAGTCCAAGCAGGTGGACAAACATCTCACCCTGACATTGCAGACACCAGTGAGACTTTCCAGGGTCTCAGAAAGCCAGCCACGAAGGGGCTTAAAGCTTGTCATGTATGAACTGCATGACAATTACCTGACCTATTGCCAACCAGACATCTCAGTCTCAGCTGAAGCATCTAAGATACCCACAGGATACATGTAGAGGCTCATGGAAATCATATGAGCCTAAGAATCTCTAACAATTCTAAGAATCTCTAAAGGCCAAGGAA
This sequence comes from Phainopepla nitens, assembly GCA_013400175.1. Classification (NCBI taxonomy): domain Eukaryota; kingdom Metazoa; phylum Chordata; class Aves; order Passeriformes; family Bombycillidae; genus Phainopepla; species Phainopepla nitens. The sequence goes on along the minus strand of VXBQ01011232.1, from coordinate 149,242 downwards.
AGGGATTTGCTGAGCTAAAGCATTCCTTAGGGACAGCCACCTGCCAAGCACTATTTTGCCTGGAGATAGATGAGAAAGGGAAAAAGCTCTAGGCCTAAATAGTACAGTTTTGCTTGCATCTGAGTTGTCCTCAGGGGCATATCACTTATCAGTGACAGATCATGTCTACATTGCTGGCAAAAGTAGTGCGAACCTCATTCCCAGCTCTTTGGATGGAGCAGGAGATCTGGGAGGCTCCTCTTGAAAGACTGTAAAGGGGTGGAGATCACATCGATGATCTAGAATAGATGTGGACCCTGCAGTGGACAAAAAAATTGCTTTTTCCATTATTTTTCTTCAAAGGGAACAGCTTGGCTAAAGGCTGAAGTCTGAGCACACTGTACAGGATTGACTGTACACTTGGGAGATAAAGACCACTCTGCAAACGGAGGAGAAAACCAAGCTGACTATACAGATATATTTTTAGTTTCTTCTGATAGCACCATTCTACTACATGCAAACTTTGGAGCGGGATCAGAGATCTGATTTTCTTCCAAATGAGCAAACACCATGATCAGCTGGAATAGCTCAATATCAAACTTAATCTATGGCTTAGTTAGTATTTATTTGAGTGAAGTGTTATCTCCCCTGTACAATGGACTGAGTCCCTTCCAGTTTCATCTTCAATATTTCACTCTTTTAAAAATTAATTTCACAAGAATTTTCCGCATGCCTTTTACTTAGAATGAAACTCACTTTTCAATTCTAGAAGGAACTTAGTAGCAGGAAACTTTATATATTCAATTCAAAAATTCCTGAGACATTGCCCATACTATCAATCATACAATAAGTATTTTGGTAGTTTCAGAAGTGAAACTGAAAGAGAATTGTTACATCCAAGGCACTGAAAGTGTTTCATCAGATCTTTCTCAGGAGCCAGGAGTTAGGTAACTGCTATCTGAAGCATGCCTGGAGATTGGCCATGTGACCTCTAAAATGCTCACCAAGAACTGAAAGCTGAGGACTGTCAGAAGATGACAGCTGTTTTGGATCGGGTGTGGAGGAGCACAGATCCAGTAGGTCAGTCACTGGATGGCACACCTACATGGGAAAAAACGTTTAGAGACGAGGGAATGATGCTATTAGAGGATTACATACATCTGGCCTAGTGTTTGAAGGTTGATCATACTTTGAAGTTGCAACTTGCTAAAAACCATAATAGAAAGAGAGGAAGGCCTATTACCCTATTGCACACAGTTGGCATTTTTACTGTAATGGAGATTTTCAAAACCTGTCATTTTAGTTAAACTTAGAGTAATCTCAGCGTACTTTGATGCAAACCAGGTGACTAACCAATAATCTGTACTGAATTATATGGGAAAATCAAACTTGACAGAAATCAAAAAGGCATATAGTACTCTAAATGTACAATTTCACTGTATGTCTCTTTTTACTGTAGCAACCAGGGCACAAGGGCAGTATGAACATTTGGTCCTTTATTTGATCAGGGATAATAATCAACTAAGCCAAAAGGAAGGGAAGTAGATTTTCCTAGTTCAGCTGCTAATATAATCTTTTACGTGTTCCCAGTTGTGTAACCATTGCTCCGTGCAGCATTGTAACATGCAGCTATTGTTAAATGGGAAAAAACTGTGCAAATAACAAAGAATCCAAACGTAGAGAAATGGTATTTGATGTCACCCTCATTATGCAACAGGCATGATATTTCAGATCCCAGCCCTGTTTTCCTCCTGTTTTGCCTGCTTATGCCTTCACTGGCATAAGGCCTCAGGTCCTTGTAAGAAGGGATTCTGCTGAGATTTGTAGTTACTGCAAATGTCTGGTGACCATGGAGCAGCATAGTTTGTGGTAGGAACTCCTGCTTTGCTGATCTTTCACCATCCCAGCAGTGTGGGTTACCTGAGGTCTGACCATTAGTAATGTTGCAGCATCTCTCTTGAGGCCACAGGTCCTACAGTCCTTCCATTAAAGATATCATTCTCATCCTAGGCTATGAAAGATGCATCTCCTTTGCATCAAAGAAGTTTCAGCTAATGATTGCTTAGACATGCATTGATCCTGCATTCCACATTTACTGACCCAGGCCTAGACTTTTACTTCAACTCTTGTCTAGAACTAATGACTCTTATTAGTGTAAATAATAACCATAAATCCATGAAGGTCTTAAATCCATAATTAGTTCATATTCATTGCTTCATGTTGGCCTGAACCCCAACCATAACTTCAGATTTCACAATGCCAGTCTCAGAAGTCTGACTGATAATGTGATATCCATCACCTAAAACTCCAAATTAGTCTCACTTGTTTCTTCTAGATCTGGCTTTATCCTAAATGGCTTATCTTCTTCTGTTTCCAAATGTAAATTTCAAATCAGTTCTAAGTCCAGTCTTAAGGCTAGACCTTAAAGGAATTATAACTAGATCATCTAGTCTGACAGAAAGCTTTGTGTAAGCTCAACAGCCTCTACTAAACACAAAGAAACATGCAGAAACACCTCACTTTTACCTGTTCTAAGTATATCATAATTATAGTTCTGAGTACAATAATTATAATCTATACTGTCCTCTCTACATTCTGTTTTTGTCTCGAACTAAGCATAGCTTGTGGGTCCCTCTAAGCAGCAGCATTAAGTCAAGCTTGATGGACACTTCTAAATCAAACATTATCTTGAGACCTCAGCTTCATTTTGACCCAGCCTCTGAAGCTGACCCTCATGCCAAGCATAAATCAGATTTAAGCTCCATCCTGAGTACATCAATAGGAAGAAGGCATCAAATGTTCAAGAATTAACTATATTAAGTTAAACACACCATGCAAACCGTTATGGCAAAAGCCACAAGCAAAGCTCAGGCATTATGTAGGCTAATCCAACATCGTAGCCTGAATCCAAGCCCATAAACCAAATCATAGCTATTCCCAAATCCTACAGAGTTCATAATAAAAACTAAACCTACAACCTGTTTCAGACAGGCAATTTAGCATAGCTTTACCAGTCCTTATTTGCAACAGTCCTAAGGCCCATACCAGTCAGCCCATCCTTGCCCAGACTACATCCCTCGGCTAATATAAAATTTAATCCAAACTTTAAAGTTAGGATAGTGATTCCAGTTAAACCACAGCCCAAAATTATTCATATAAAAGCATGTTACTTACAACCTGGAGCATATCAAACCTAGAACTAATTCTAATCTATCCTCAGTTTCCAAAAGCAGATTTGGCCTCCTGAATTATGCTGATCTAATCACTAGCAGGCAGCCTCGACCTTTTTAAGTTTAGCTTGATGGCCAGTTTTACTTTTAGCATAGTAATGTTGGTTGCTGTGTGATGCTCAGCCTGTAGCAGTACACCTCTGTCCACAGGTATGGCATTAATGACCTGTTTTGTTTCTTTCTAAGATTTTATCCGCTCCCCTAAGACTGATTACATCTCTACAGGTTTTCTCCAAGTGCTCTAAGAGTGGGGATTTTTTTTGTTCCACTGTTACTTGCTCCATAAGCCTAAAGTCCACTCAGTCCTGACCCCATACTGAGGGAAAAAGTACTGTGCTGCACCACATAAAAGATCTATTTTTACTCCTGTTTATCTGTGACCTTCTAATAGTCTGCACCAGGTAGGAGATTCTGCTAAATGGCTCTGCACTGAAGACTCCTTTCCTCTCAGTGACCAACAATTACTTATATACAAAAAGGAGACAGCATGCTGATCTGACCCGTGATTTGGCATGTGGTATGACAGAACAATACATAAGTTTACTTTTTACAAGTTATTTCACTATGCTTTCACTACACATTTAAAGGTAAAGGCCAACTTTCTTGCTAATTTTGAGTTTGGAGTAATATTCCCATGGTCCTAATTACCTTCAGAGTCAAAGAACTGCACCCCTCTTCCAGCAGAAATTCTGCACAGCTAGGCATAGGCTCATGGCACACAAGACAATTAGTTCTTCTCCAATAGTGCTTCATATTGGTTGATATAATTTGTATTAGAATCACTTTTACTTTAGAAGTGGAAGCAAATTTTACTCAACTCACCCACCTCTTTTGCCTTTCCTAGCACTAGTTCAGAGTAACTGATACTGACAAATAGATAAAAAGGATTTAATTTTTCATGTTTCTTTCTCAGAAAAAAACAGGCTTTGCTTTTTTCCTTTAGGCAAGATTCATTTCATTTCACACTGATTGTACTCAATAAGTATAATTTTTAGCACAGATTTCCAGGCATAACTAGATCATCTCATATATTACAACCAATGTATTAATGCATCCACAGAAATGCAATTGAACTTGCTAATACAAAACCACCAAATAGGGACTCCATTAATTCTCCATTAATTTCCTATAATGCTGTTACAACACAAAAGATAAAAATCTTCCCATGGGCTATTAACAAAAGGTATGAGCTATTTCATTTCATACAGACAAAACATACTAAATTCATCAAACCATTTATCTGATTGAACTAATGGGTCATAAAATGGAAATTTCTCATTTGGTTTTGCTAGTTACTATTATGATGAGTTTGTTTTGTTCTGCAGCACTGTGAGAGAATTCTCGCAACTGGCTATTTGAATATTAGAATATTTTTATTGCTCTTTGCTCTTGACAATGAACTGCAATTTCCAACAATGTGATACTTCACGCTACTTTGTGTTCTGCAGCCTTCTGGAGAATCTGCACATTTAATGACATATGATCACATCTAATCTCAGATAATGTGCAGATACTGTAATTTATGGTGGGGGGGGGGAACCCAAAAAAACCCCAATGAACTCCAGTGCAAAATGGTTCACATAACAACAAGAAGATTACTGGAAATGGTGCATATAAATCCCATATGAGAAATTATTTACACAGAGTTCTTCTTACATAGAGTCTAATGGACTATGACCCTGTCTGCTAGTGATTGCCTACTTTCTCTAAATTCTGCATATTCCCCTCAAATACATTCAACAATCTGGGAGTTTTGACCTTGAGTTAATTATTTGTACCATGTCATTTGTTAACTGAGGGAACCAAGGATTTCAGGATGTGACATATCCCTTCCTCTAGTGGCATATCCCTTACCTTTGTACTCCCCATCTTAACTCCTTGGAACAGGAGGTATCTCCTCTCTTGTCACTGACTATAGAGGTGACCTGCACACATAGAGAGGGAACCTGACTTTTATAGGACTAATTTTAGGACAAAATACATCCTGAACAGTCATGAAGAAAGAATTCATTTGCAATATTTACGTAATTTGCTACAAAGCTTTGTCCAATAAATATTGAACAATCTGTGTTACCATTGCACCTCATTGTGAATTTGTATAGAAACCAAAGCTTTCTTGCACCATTATGGTACTTTTGGTCACAGCATAAGTCTTCATCCTGAATTACGATGCAATTGAGCTGAAGTCTTCCACTTCTCAATTACTGAACTATGTCTTTTTTCTATATAAAGTGTTTCATATCCAGGATTATTCATTACCTAGTCCATTCAATGCTTTTGATTGCTTTTCTGCAGTCCGACTTCTCATGATAGAGAGATACTAAAGGAAGTTATACAGAATTAGAAAGAAAAGCTTCATCCTGGTACTATCCATTTTCCTCCACCAAGAAATGCGCTTTTCTTCAACTCCACAATATTCAGCATATATTTAATGGACTGAATGGGAGTGGATTTAAATCCAAATCTGGATTTGGTGTTGGGACAATCTGATTATAAAATAACACTTGCTATTTCATGAATGCACAGGAAGAAGTTTGGTTTGTAAGTATGTTCTCTTCTCTGTCCTCCGTAACAACGCTAATGAATATTCTTGGATTTTCCAGAAACATAAATAAATGTGTGTTTGTGCACAGATTATCATGGCACCTGTAAAACCCTTTTTAAAATTAAAATTGCTATCTGAAGGGTTGCAATATTTTTTTAATAATCTTTATTACTTTCAGTCTCAGTTCTTACACAGTTGCCCCAAACTAATGGAAGTTGATTAACATATTTTTATGGATTTCCATCAGAAGAAACTTTGGGCTTATACCATAGGTAATTCTGAACTCCCATGATATTTAGTGGCATAATTTAATTTCCTTCAGTTATCCAGCTACAGTAGCAGGCCACCGCAGCTCATTAGCTTATGATATTTGCATGTTTTGTTGGTTTTATTTTAAGAGGAAAAGAAATAAAATCTCCATAATCTGTTTTATTTATTTCCTGAGGACTTTCACTTACACAGGTAGGCACTGAACATTTGAAATTGACTTTCCAGAGCACAAAACAGTAAAAAACTTAAGTGTTTGGCTTCATTTCATTTAAAACAGTAAAAATTGACCTTGTAAACATTTCCATAGGAGGTAGGATACAAACATTTGACAATCTGTCAAATATGAGAAAGTAAACAGTTACTCTGTAGTCCTAATAAATAATGAGCAACACAGGCATTAAATAAACATTTTATATATATAAAAAAAGATATAAGTGAAAGACTAAAATAGCATTTTTAATAAATTAGGAATAGATGTAATAATTTCTTTACAACTTATTCTTGTGTGCAAGAATCACTGGCTCTTTCTGCTTACCCTGAATTTCTGACTGAAAAGTTGCAATGGTGAGAACAATCCTGAGAGATTCACAAGCAGGATCCAATCTAAATATAGCTATTTTTTTGTGCATGGAGGGCTGATAACATTGCTAAAATGGCTCCTTTAACATCCACATATAATACTTTTGTCTTCCACCAACTTGGATTATCATCATAGCCTTAATGTCTGGGGTTGGAAAGTAAGCTTAGGGTACAGACATGTCTCTCCCAGTTAGGTTCCTCCAGCAGCTGCTCCCATGAAGACAGTATTGATTGGTGGTAAAGATGGCACCATATCTCTGCTTGGTGGGGCATGGACCTCCAGATTTTCCTGGGAAGAGAACTGACCAGGTGTTCCATACATACACTGTGAAGAAGATGTGGTTTGCAAGTTTGAAGCTGTGGGGAAAAAAGGTTACCATCATTGCAAGTTTTCAATTTATTGAATTTAACAGAAATTGCAATCCAGTTTAGTTTGCCTATATACCAGGCCCATCATCTGAAGGACAGAAATGTCTGATCTTTTTGCAAGATTAACAGGTAAGCAGTAGGAAGATGTAATCTTGTGTAGAAATAAGGTGCCCTAGTTTATATCTTCCATGAAACCCTTTTTGGAATGTGAGGCTAAACTCAGTTGCTATTTGTTTAAGGCATATACCAAAACAAACCCTTTGGGATTGGGTATTTCTGCCTAAAATTCACTGTCAGTGGGAGCTTTGCCTAACACAGTTGTAGAAGCACAGGATGAGGGACCAGAGCACAGGAAGTATATACTGAGACATCCCTGACCCAGGATTCATTTGATCTGTTTGACAGTGAGGATCTCCAAGAGACCCTAGAAAAGCCCAGTCTATTATTAGGTTACTTAATAATTAGGAAGTGCTTCTTAATACATATTTTTATGCAACTCAGGCCAATCATTCCACTCCTCATGGATCATAGACCTCCTTATGGAAGCCAATTTATTAAATCCAGTTTTAAGGAAAACCCATCTTATGATACATCCTAAGTATCGAGCTGTTTCATCTCTATGTTGCATTTCATATATTGTGCATGTGAGCTAAAATTTAATACTCAGCATCTTTTAGGATGTTCATAGCTTCTCCTCAGTTGTTGGCTATACTTACACATAGGGGTCCGGCAGACAATTGAAGGTGAGGACTCTGTATAGTATGAGCCTGTTTGTTTTCTCCTGCTGTCATCCAAGATATTCAGTGGATCGTGTATATCACTGTAGGATGGCAGTGGCCGAATGCTGCTGACACTGCTGATTACAGAAACATGTTGGTCCACCATTGTTCCAAGTCTGTGAGATTCTGAATAATTTATGCTGTTTCCATAATATCCTGATTGAAGATTGAAAAAAAAAAAAAAAAAGATGAATGAAACTACTGGGTAGTGTACCTGTGATAGCCTTGGAAAAACAGTACTTGTTACTGGACAGAGCCTTTCACAGTAAGATTATTTATGTACCCACACAGCCTAGGAAAATATGCAGCATATGTAAGGACTGACCCAAAAGGAAGGTGGTAAGAAGGAAACCAAAAGATGGTAAGGGTTCAGTCACGCCTTCAGTACAGAAAATTGCTGTTTCCTTTTAAGTTCAGAATCAAACATAGCCTACAATTGGAAGCCTTAAGAGATACCACGGGAAGTCCTATCCAGAGTTCAGTGCTTCCTTCTGAAGCTTACAACCAAGGAAAGCACACACGGAAAGAAAATCTGCAGGGTAATATGTACTCATTGCATAGACAAATCCATATAAAAGTAACATTTCCACTGTGTCTTTCCCTCAGAAATGGGATGTGTTTTGTTCACTATACCTCTGAAGCAGTAATTTTACATTTCAAGTACAAGAAATGAGAGGGACAAAGTCCCAAACTATTGCTAGTGCACATTTTTATGCTTCTTCTTACCCCGTGACTAGAATGGTCCATTATGCTGATCCCAGAGGCAAGCTATCTCATGTCTGCTCTGTTTCACAGCAAATGTTTTGGGGGCTTTTCGAGAGATTGAAAAACAAGGGATTTTTCAAGAGATTGACCACAAAGTCATCCTGGTTTTGCTTCCTTTGTGGAAGATATGGTGATGATACCAAAGAAAGATTAGCATAGGGCAGCAGATGCATTTGAGGTCAACTGAGGATTCACCAGAGGAAAATAAACCCTTAAGTAGCTTATTAAGCTGCTTTACAATCTCTGTGTGTTATCAGAGAAGTACAAAACAGGAATGTATAAATAAAAGCTGAAATACATCTTCCATAGAAAAAAAGGCAGAGAAAAAGTGTTTTACTCCCACAAAGAAAGAGAAGACAAAAGGAAAAAAAACCCATGTATTAATACCATTGGAAGCATTAGCAGGATAAGCTGCTCCTGGACATGTAGATACTGAGTTGTTCAAGAAATTGAAACTCCCGGTATTCAGAAACTGCATATTGTGTGCATCTTGAGACATGCTGGAGGGGCCATAGCTGGAAGGGGATCTGGCATTGTAGGGAGACACGGCACAACTGTTGCTGAAGTAGTCTCTGGAGAACTGCTGTTCACTCATTGCATTGAACCGGCTGGGCTCTGCTCTGTGGTCATAAACTCCTGCGGTGGAATGGGCCTGTGTCCTGAACGTAGCCTGGTAATTGGAATTGTTTCCATAGTAATTTTGATTAGTCTGTGACAAAGTCTGATAGAGGGGTTCTGAGTAGGAAGAGCACTGTGAATGTGTTGATAACATGGGACCTACACTGGGAGGTCTCACAGCCATTGGCCCCTGGTTGATAACACTTCCTCGGCTGACCATGGCTGGTGAAATGGGTGGAGTCATGAGGTGACCAGTGCTTTGAGACAGCTCCATTTGATCTGGAATAAATAAACATTAACCGTGATTACTGTCCATACCTCAGTACTGCTGTTAAGACACAAACCCTCTAATAAAGTGCAGATTACCATTTGAAACCTTTACAAAAGACATGCATTGGTCCCCACCTATATAATTTACAGCTTTTATTTCATGCCTTCAGGCCATAAAGCTTCCTCCTTTCATTCTCCATCTTCGAGGTGCCACATTCAGTGAGAATTTCCAACAGTTAGAATCCTTATGTGCTCCAAGTTTTCTGTTCATTCTCTCCTCACAGGAACCTCACCAAGCCAAGAGTTCTAAGATAGTTTTTACCATTTTTCCAAGAGGAACTATTACTGGCAGGGTAATTACAATTGCTGACTTCTGTAAATCACCACTGAAGGTGAGCTCATGAAATGTTGTTTATTAGACATCTTCATAAATGCATGTGGTCATTGCTCTTCCTACAGCCACATGTTACCACAAACTGAAAGACTAACAGGCAAATTAGGGAAGGAGAAGTTGGAAGAGTTGTACACACCTGTCAGCTGCATACTCTCCCCATCTCCTGTGGTGAAGGCGTTCAGACCAGAAGGTGCACTGCTGGGCTGGCCAGCTGACAAGGACACGTAGGTTTGCTCTCCCAGGCACTCGTTTTTGACTGAAGTGTCACTGGGCAGAGGAGCGGCTTTGTTGCGATTTGCTAGGAAGCAAGAGCTTGGTGATGCAGTGAAGGTGGCTTTGCTTGCATCTGGAAGGGTAAATGAAAACCCTTGTTGGCTGTTATGTATCCTCACTGCATATAAATTCTGTTTGTATCACTTTCCCTGACCAAAGATCTACAACTCACAGTACCAGCTCCTTTCTGAAGCCATCACAGTGAAGGTATCAATCAGATTTATTCCCTTGAAGTAAATGTCAACTATGAAGTCAAGTAAAGTGCATTAAGAGTGAATCAGAATTGACACTTCATCCTAAAGAATTAACAATGGCAACTTTAGAATGGTTGGGCTCTCCTTTCATATTGATATCTAGAGAAGCATTTGTTATACTCAAGAGATCTTTTGCAGACTATTGATAAAGTCAGTTTTGCTGTTCTTCAGAGGAAACCATGATTTTACCTTATGGTTTCATGTGCTTCACCTAAACACACAAGGATAAAGCAACTGTCACAGAGGCCAAGTTTTTCTCCTGGAGGATTGAAAATTGAAAGAAGTGCAGCATCTACTGTCAGACAAATTCTACATGTTTCTTGCAGCAAAGTGCAGATTTAGAGTAACAACAACTAAAAAGTTAAGGATTGACTGACAGTGCTAATTCTAATGAAAAATAATTCTGCAAGTTTCTGAAGTTTCACTGGATTTTTAAGGATTAACTTGGACCAGAACTTGATTCAAATCAATCTTAATTGTTTTTATAGCAAAGGATCTGGAACATATAATTTCAAATTGTCTAACTCTGAAGAAGCCTGGTAGATGGAAAATGTTAAGGATACTGTTTGCAAATAATTGTATTTCTTTTCCATATAGTAATACTTCAGCCACATGGTAAATAGGACTCCAAACTTGTGTTCCAACATTGAAGGGATATTTGCCCTTTGGTAACATTTAATAGATTCCCAGTTCAAGTTGTAATTACATATTCAAACTTCAGGGAAAAACTGGATTAGGAATTCCTGCCCTTTCTGCTACTTTTACCTCTTTTCACACTTCAGTTCATGACCCTTCAGATGTACCTACAAGTCTTTGCTGTATCCAAGGTAATTTCAGTGATCCTTAGTATTGACATTCCAACAAAATGTTATGAAGTGAACTGTGGTAGGAAGGTGGAAATTAATTTCTGAGAGAACAGTCACAAACTTTTCAGGTGAATTTGACAATGTTGCACATAACCACACCTTCAGGAGAACACAGTAAACTTGCTTCTGCTTAAACAAATGCATCAATTTCTAAACATATCAGAGTACATGCAAAAGAACCAAGCTCTAGTTACCTAAATTCTTCATGTATTTGTCCAGTAGATTCTGGAGTTCTTGTTCTTTGTCATTGTTGAACTGTGTCTCCATGGCAAGCAGGATGTACTCATCTAGTAACATGCGGATCAAATGAAAAGAACCTTTTGGAGGAGAAAGAGAGAGAGTAGCTGAGTTATCTTTGTGACCATCTCCCACCACTCCACAAGAAGCCAGTGAAACAAACAAATAATTGTGGACTTTAAATGACCTGGCAAGACCAACAAGGAATAGTGCCTAACTTCTAGCTCTAATCTCTCTTTGCACTGGCTCACCTAGCTCAATTGTTTACTGTCCTGCAGGCTATTTGACCACTAATTACATCAAAGAAAAATACTGATGAAAGTGAGACATACTTTATACTTGAAGAGAGCACACAGTGGAACTAGATAAGGCTGAAGTCTGCTAGAATGCCTCTGCTCTATTTCTGTTTGCCTTGTGCTAAATAACCAGACAATAACTGGTAAAGTCTTTGACCTTATTTCAATAATATATCACATTAAAAATTTACATGTCCCTACAGTCATTTCAAATACCCTCTGAATTTTAGATAACAATGGCTAAACACACGAAATTATATACTAGAGTTTGTTTCACTTGTTCTGCCATCTTTTCTCTTCTATAAGGTTCCTTCTGAGTGTTCCCAAAAATGTAAACATTCCTAAAGATGCATGCGTGAGCTTTAATTTTTAAAAGCCACAAACACTGTTAGATTGATCATCTGCTGATTCCAGAATTAAGTGCGTGGTGACTGCCAAATTCCTTTTGCTTTTATTAAAACATACTATATTTTAGTACAAGAACTTATATACAATAGTATATTTTTACCAAATTATGCACAGGTAAAACCAATAATTTAAATCTTTTGTCTCTTATACTGAGATATTCAGCCATTGACATATTAAGAAAAACAAAACTTCTAGCATTTAAATGCCAAAGCAGTACCAAAACAGTAATTCAAAAGAAAAATACCTTCTAAAAACAAACCTGTGACATAGGTCATCAGTAAAATATTGCTAGCATTTACTGTGAAATATTAGTTTGAAAAATACATCACACAGTATTTGTGGCTTTGATCAAAGAATTTTTAGATTAGGATGCGCTCCTCAGCACAGGAAATGGTGGAAAGCTAGTAAGTGCTTTAATATATGTACAAAATATGAGTGGTTTTATAAAGCTCAGGTACCAAAGCTTGATGCGTTGTTTAGAGTTAGGTTATGCATCACTCGAGCACCGAAAAAGCTCCACTTCAGAAGGAAGTCCTGAGCTCTCTTCTTTAAAGACCTCCCATTTTGCTTGCTTGCCTGAAAGAGAACAGTAAAATACTGTTAAGTATGCTCACTCACTTTCTGCCAACAGGAGAGAAGAACTGAATATCCTTGAGAGGCCAAGGAGTCCTTGACTCAGGCTGATGGGGCAGAGTGGATCAAGCTGCCTGATTCAAACTATCTCCTTGCAGTGTGACATAACTTGGTTAAACAGAGCAGGCTTCCCTCTTTCCAGTGCAATCACACAATGTTGTCTGTCAATGTCAGAGGAAGCAAACTGCTTACAGCTTGAGTCCTGATGGAACATAAATTACTCCATATTCTAGCACTAAACGAGCCAAGTTGTTCTATGAGAAGGAAGGAAGGAAGGAAGAGAGAGAGAGAGAGAGAGAGGAAGGACCTATCCTTTGGCATTGTTATTCCATAAAAACAGGGAATAGAAATCAGTCTTTGTACTTTAGTCTGTGTAATACTGGTCAGAATTTCTCATACAGAATGGAATGTTACTATCATGATGATCAAAGTGATGCTTTTAATACTGCTCATTTCATACAGTCACTTTGCTCTGGCAGTGATTTGTTCATGTGGTAACATATGCCCTGTTACTTTCTCAAACAGCAAGCAGAAAGAAGCTGTTGTGTGAGTTTGACAGTAGCCACACTTTAGCATGAACAGAAGGCAGACAGCAGTGGAAGGATTACATGTTCTATAAATGATTAGCTTCTGGTCAAGTCGACCTAGCTTCATATCAAAACTTGTCAGTACTTCTTCCCTTAAGTATAGGAAAGCAATACTAGGAACCATACTTGTTAGCTTTAATAATATGGTATCACATAGCAGATGCTGAATGGAAAATTGCTTCACCTTTTCTGCCTAACTTGCTTATCAGGAATTGTCTTCTGAAATTGTGGAATTAAATTTAGACCATAACCACTCCAGTCTAAAATAAATTGAGGTTACTCAGCTTCAATGGGAGGTTTTTGCCTAGGGAGATTTCTGTGTATGTGAAGACTTGCTTTGGCTCTGCGGACCTGAGTCATCCAAAGCTCCTCACTGTGCTGCTCACATGTCAACAATTGCTAGGAAACTCAGAGTACTTTAAAAAAAGAAGAAGTTATCATTGCCTCCACTGAAATTTGGGAAAACAGATGAAGAAAGGAAAAAGAGCATGCCTATGGTTTTCCTGTAAGTGGCAGTCTCTCTTCTGCCAACCAGCTGGTGCTAACTGTACTGTCTCATCTTTTTGCATCCATTCATATCAAGATCTGACCTAAAATGATGAATAAGATATTGCATTTTCAGATAAAAAAAAATCTGATGAGAAGACCAGTGTTCAGCTTTTAGCCAACAATATGTAACATCTTATTCCACGTGTTCACAGTAATTAGAGTCACAAACTGGGTAAATATGTCTTACTTAGCTATAAGTCAAAATTCTTTCTTTTGTTCTGAGCTGTAGTTTATTAATCTCTACATAACTACATGCATATAGAATATGCATGTAGTGATGAAAATGGATCTTGTAATTGGAGGTGGGCAGGGGAATCCCATCAAAACCATCAATTTCTGCAGTAAGCACCTTACAAAGCTACAAAACTGTATCTCCCATCCTGAAATGGGAGGCTAGCTACTTCTGAATCCACCTGCTGCAGTAACTTATACCACACACAGCACCACCCAAATGCCATGGAAGAGAGAATTGCTTCTCTAAGAAACAACTTTTGCTCACCTTACTCAGAGCCATTCCCTGCAATTCTGCAGGCACACATAAGGTGGGAGAGTTTCTGTCATGTACAGTTTGTGAAAGTGCTGACTTTAGTGTTTTAGCTACAATACTTAGTTTGTCACACACGTAAGACCAGCATGATTAATTTGAACTAATATTACTGGAATCTTTGACACCAAATGACAAACTTCCCTGTCACAGTATGGAGATAGGAGCAGAGATGAAAATTCTTTGTGGAGAATCAGTGGGACTACATAAGGAGCAAGGGGAGTAGGATTTGGTCTGAAGTCAGGCAGAACATTTGAAAGGTACCTTGATAACCCTTTGCTCAACCACAGTATCCAACCATTCAATAAATGATTCCACAGTGGCATTCTTCTTCAGAAGGTCCTTCAGTTCTTGGAACACTGTAATAGAGTCATCTACCATGTAAAAAGGAGAACATATCATTGCACTCTATTCTGAACATAAGAAAAAGCCACTCACCAGCCATATGACAATATTGTAGCATGGAAAGGAAAATCAAAGAATTAGAGCAGTGAAGAAATAAGTAATTCCCCAGCAAAGCAAGCACACACACATCCATCACACAAGTGTTTTAATTACTTAAGCATTACAATGACACAGGTTGTAAGACAATGGAGTTTTATAAGAAAAATAAAAGCAAAAGGAGATACTGTATTTTCCATTCCTTTGTAGATTCAATTTTGAAAGCCTTTCTAATACTACTTTTACTAGTAAAGCTTTCTCTGTAATATGGCAGATTTGCAGTGTCGTATGTTTCCTTCATATTTTACAAGTTTCTCACAATAGGATATAAAGTTAATTTCCTCAACTCCCATTTTCATAGAAGTGCCTGAATGACCAGTTATTTCTCTTCTTCTTTTCTTTTTTTAACCAGTGTGAAAGAAGACAAAGAATAAAATAAAAAATAACTGCACAAAAAAGTAGGAAAGGGGCAACTCAAATGAAAATGTGAATAGGATTGCAAATTGTTAAAGAGAATAAATTTTCATAAAGTAATAATATTTACAGGACAACACACTGCTATTCTTTCAGCTCATGGAAACTCTGACCAACATGATTCCTATGACAAAGTTCTCTTTTTAATAGAGAAAATGGCTATATCTATTTTTCAACAATGCATATGAAAATTAAGTATCTCAAAATTTATACTTCACTCTATTCACTAACATATGTTTTTAAAGCTCAATTTTCAGAAGAAAATATGACTAACTTTAAAAAATTAATTAATTAATTAAGTAAGCCACAATTAAATGGAATTTTGGACAAATCTTTCAAGAACTGATCTGTGCAATATCTCTCTGACATGTAAATGAATTTTTCAGCAATCATTTAAAGTCATCTAGCTGGGATGACTTTCCAGCACAAGCTTCTGTTCTTGTAAGACATGTTGGGGCAGCCAATCAGTTTTCTTAACCTATTGAAGTTTATGGTGAACCAGATTTGAGAATGCACAGTCTATAAGTGCCCTGTCTCAGTCAGTCCAAGTAGACTGGTGTGGCATGGAATGAAAGAATGGATTACTTTTAATGGTACAAATATATCACCATGGACTTACATTCACTGTAGACTTCCCCATCAGAGTCTGTGCTCCCTGAAACTGCAAGGAGGGCCTGAGAACCAATACTATTCAAGTCAACTTTTTCAATATCCGACACCATGGAATTCACCACGTGCTGATCAAAAAGAGCTGGCCGAGCAATCTGCAAGAGAAAGCAAGGTAAAATGCTGAGTGAGATCCTCTTGTGGCTTTGCCCCAGCTGGCAGCTCAGCATCACACAGCCACTCACTCACTCACTACCATGCCAAGGGATGGGGCAGAGAATTAAGAGAGTAAAAGTAAGAAAACTTGTTAGTTTAAAAACAGTTTAATAATTTTTAAAAAGAAATAATAAAAATAATAACAACAACAATAATAATTTAAAAGTTTAAAAGAAACACCAAAAAACAGCACAGAAAAATACAGTCCAACAAAGACCAGTGATGTAAACGAAAACAATTGCTCACCACCAACAGACCAATGCCCAGCCAGGTCCCTGAGCAGTGACCCCCTGTCAAACTTCCCCCCAGTTTTGCTGTTTAACAGTGTTACAGAATTATCCCTGTGATCAGCTATCCCAGCTACGTCCCCTGCCAAATTATTGTGCACTCCCAATTTACTTGCTGGCAGTGTGGTGTAACAAGCAGAAAAGACCTTGGTTGTGTGTAAACACCGATCAGCAGTAAGTAAAATACCCCTGAATTATCAATAGTTTCCAGTACAAATCCAAAATACAGATCCATACTATGATGAACAAAATTAACTCTATCCCAGCCAAAACAAGTACAGGCCCACACCTGGGGATTACCCAAATAACTGCTCAGAGAAGAATCTTATTATGTTTAATTTTATTGTCATGGCTGGGTTTATCACAGATGGGATGAGATAATGTTTCCCTTTCATTAGACTCCTGATGCTCTGCTAATTTGCCTTCCTATCAGATTATCTTCACAAGACCACCCATATGCTGCTTTAGTATTTATGAAAGAGAAAAACAAGTCAAGATAAATCTGTGGTGTGTCTACAGTTATTCATGAGGACTACCACCTCAACGGCCAAGATGCTAGCACAGAAGGAAGTTCCTCAAAAGGCTTTTTATCCTTTTGGATAATCTACAAAACCATCACATGGAGGTGACTCCTAATTGCAGATACCTGTATCCTGACAACATAGCCTTGAAGTCTCCAACTACTGTCACTCCCATTTTTTCTTTTCAAAACTCAAAACTCAAATAGAACTAGAACAATATGGACAAGGCAGTGAATCTGCTAGGCAAGAAGGATAATGTGGTATTTTCCAATTTGGTACTAAACAAAATACACATATATTCCACTTGGTTGTTTCACTGAAAAAAGTTCTTGTGCTGGCAGTTCATTATAATCATGGCCTTTGCTCTTTCTTCTGGTACAAAAGTTTGAAGTTCTGGTCAGATCTATTTATGGTCACTGTCTAATTTCACAGTTAAAACTACATGATTTAAGTCTTCCTCGGCTGAAGGTCAACCTCAAAAAAATAATGCATTGTATTTCATAGCCAAAAAGGTACACTGAATACAACTGACACATTTTTGAATGTATAACAATCTATTTACCTGTGCTAGGTGTAGGAATGATGTCTGTCGTTTCAGGGAGGAAACAAATCTTCGTGCAATAGGCAATTTCTTATCTATCAGGCTTTCCGGTAGATTTTCCAAAGAGGAAGCAACCCACTGTTCCCAGTTTTTTGCAAAACTTCTTATATCTGCCAGTAAACTAAAAGGGAAACAAAAAGTGGTTTAGAGAATCACCAATAAAAATTGTCTGGCATTAGTTTAAATAATTGGGTTTCAATCTATGGCTATTTCCTGAACATATCTGGAAATTTCTCCTCATGTGTTACCAAAAGAAACAGGAAATTGACCAATCATTGATCTATATATTAACTACATATTAATTCATACCTCCACTGGGAAAAATTGTGGGCCCTTTGGGACACTAAAATGCTACCTAATATTTTAAAGCTGTTCTATAGCTGCCGTCAGAACTGACACTATTTTGCCATACATACTGTACTGTTCTAAAAATGAGCATAAATTCTGTGAGGAAATTTCTCTAGAATTACTGGTATTTATCTGGAATATGCCTAAAAATCAGATTGTACCATGATTATTTTCAAATACTTACCTTTCTGGCATTTCTTGCATTGTTGCAGGGATGAGTACATCTGTAAGAACCTTCAAAAAGTTAACAGAAAATGACATCATGCTTCTACTGGCCATTTATTCATTCATTCATTTATTCATTCATTCATTATTCATTCATTCATTCTCATCTACTTAGAGTGCAAAGTGATAAGTACAGAAAACTTACACAGAATAAAGCCATTCAACCTACTGTCCAGATATTTATATGCCTGGATTTTTCCAACCACTATTAGACAGCAACATATATACATATTTATACATATAAACATATTTATATACTTAGCAAGCACCCATTGTATATCTGATTGTATATCTTCATAGCAGTAAAATGAGAAAAAAATCAAACAAGACATGCTATCCCCCACGTCTTAGAGCAGGCAAATCTGAAGTGAGATGCATAAACACTTTGTCTTTTCTAGCATCACCAAGTCTCTGTAAAGCAGATATTCAAGCACCTCTCAAGTCCTTGAATGCTGTTGACTTCTTTCTGTACCAAACTGGATATGGCACTGCAGGCATTCAGTTTAGCTACAGAGTTCCCTGTAGCTAAGTGTGGAACAGTTTTGGCAAAAAACTTTGCCATCTGGCATGCTCCCCTAGAGAATGTTACTGTGGAGGACAAAGTTGTTAGACAATATTCCAGAAATCTCCTTTCTCTGTTAATGTAAATAGTTTTATAACAATCCAATGAAATTCCTTCTTCCGTCAGCTGTGATGTCAAGAATATCTACCATGATTATTGATAAGAAATAGTGAGAGACAAAGAAGAGGCATAATAGCAAATTTATGAACTTTTGAGAAATTCGGTCTTATTCAATTTATAATTTAATGCTCCTCTAGTATTTCTTCTTCTGTCATGTTAAATCTATCACAAATAAAGTTAATATCGAATCTATTGAGACAACACATTTAGAGCAGGAAAAAACCTCATAAACTCAAGGTACATTATAACCTCTACAAGTAAATGAGGCTTAATGACCCATCTCCTGGGTAGTAATTATGATTCTTGATGCTAATTACCTTTGCTTTACTATGCTAACTAAAACCCTTCTTACTTTACAGCTTTATATCCTTCTAAGAAATACCCGTTTTCATCTTTTCTGGATTTCCTCCCCATATTTTTGTACAGTAAAGAAAGACAGATTACAGTAAGGCATCAGAGCTAAAAAGCTTCAAGACTTTTACTTTGACTCGTTGGTGTTTACTATTAAGCCAATAGTTATTTCTTCTCATCAATACGTGATGTGAAATCTGTTAGAGAGACCCTCATAGGAGAACACTTTTCTATTTCTATGGCACATCCTATCAGAGCAACTTAAAGTACTTTGCAGCTACTAAAAAATCATCTGATCCGACTTTCCAAATGAAAAACTCTGGAAACTTTGGTGGTATTATTTTGTTTTTTCCCCAGTGCTCTACAACTTATTCCTGACCTTGCAACACTCCTAAGGGTCACTTAGTTTCACCTATTTATGAGGTCAAGCCGTGAGTTAGGTCAGAGAATTCATATGGTACAAAAGCTCCACAAAACAAGCATTCCTTAATTTCTTTTAAACCCAGACCAGTTTAGAGTGTAGCAGTTTTGCTGGTAGATCTAGCAGCAGGGGAACAGAAATGAAAGACAGCCAGCAGGAGGGGCAAGAATGTCTTAACCCAGTATTGTTCCAGCTTAGAAACATGAAATCGTGGCCAGACATAACCTGTGAGCAGCAGATTGGCATGTGGAATCACCTTACTGGTGTGCCACAGACTCTCTTTCCTGGTAGAAATTGCAATAATCTTTACAGTGAAAACAAGGTTTCAGTTTTCATCCAGGATTACCATCCTCAGCCTTGTCAGTGAGCACACGAGCATTTCTTTTAGCTACATTCAAGCAAGTAGGTCAGGGTTTCACTGTTAGTGCGCTGCCCCACATCAGGTGTTCAGCTGAGCTGAGACTGGAGTTCAGCTCCTATAGGTGCTCATTTTATTTCTTGATTTCAATTATTTCCTTGCTGATTTACAGCAGAAAGCAGTCATGGCATCCTGTCATTCTATCTTTTTACAGATGCAGAAGCTGTAGTGTGGGTGAGATTATTCATGTAGCTAAATGCTTAACTTACCTTATACAGTATTGAGTCACAGACACAGAAAATGTCAATGATGATGGGATTTTCAAGAAGAGGAAGAAGATGGTCAGGCATTCCTTGCCAAAAATGTAATAGAAAATGCTGGATCTAAAGGAATAGGAACCACATTCATAGGCATAAATCATGCTCTCTTGTTTTCCCATGCATATGTACCAAGAGTGTGTGTTCAAACAACCTTACCTCTTCAAAGTTCCCATTAATTGCATTGTCAAGGACACACTGACAGTGTGTTTTGTACATCATGATAAGAGTATCTACCTGTTTTGGAAGAAAGGCATATTAAACAGAGTTTCTTAACTCTTTCCTTTACTGCTACGGTGATCTAAGTTTCTGCTTTGTGTAGCTAGTATTTAAACACATAATTTAAACTGCATTGCAATGCATATTTACAAACAGGCAGCCTGTATATCCAGAAGTGATGAGGACATCACTCATTCCTAGTTTCATCAATAGCTTTATGTCGTTATTATTCAAGCATTACTTAAGTCATTATTTAAGTCAAGCACTGATGCTGTAGTAAGACGTAGCATCTGAACCTGTATACACTGTGAAAATGTGGATAATAAAGTAAGGCAATATCTACATTAGTCAGTCAGATGGTAAAGTAAATTCACCTTTCTGAAGCTAAGATTAATCCCAAAGAGCAGTGCAAGTTAATCATTAGGCTACTATAGGCGTCTATGAGTGTTCTGAAACATCATCTAGTTGGACAAATGAGAAAATAGCTGCCAGTCATTTGGTCAAAGTTTAATCACTGCCTCACATGAACTGAACTTTAAAAAGCAGAACTCCCTTTCATCTCATGAGGCTACTTCATCTGAATGGAGTGTTCCCTTATTAAAAAAAAAAAAAGAAAGTAGTAATTTTTTAAAAATTGTAGCAAATTCTAAGACAATAAATATGTAAACTATTTTAAGGAAGGAAAAGTGCTAGCAAAACCATTCTTATGGTCCTGAATCGCAGAAGGTTTGTCACAGCTTATGAACTCCTCCAGCAAACCACTATCAGATTTTGAATGAATCTGGTGCCATCTTATTTCAACAGGCTCAGGATTCAGATTTCTTTGAAAACAGACTTTTCTGACTGTCAGAGCTGCTTCTCTAACTCTTACCCTTGAAAAGCAATTGCAAAGTGTGAAACTCAAGAACATTTTAAAGAATTGTTTTTGAAAGGAGTTGATGAAAGGATAAAGGTTGGGTAAGTTTTCTCCAGAAACATTAAATGCAGGAATCATCCACCTATTTTAGTGCAGACTGCTGTATTTATGGACTCTCCAGATATCTGAATTGAAAGCAACTCCTTAGGAGATTAATGCAGGAGTCAAACTTCATATATGGGCTGTCTTCAACAGAGTACCTAAATATCTTAGTATCAATAACCTTTGGTCAGATAAGCTGAAGGAGGGAAAAGGCAGTATGAAAAGAAAACAGGAAATAAGAGAACAAGAAATGCAGAAAGAACAGCAAGGAAAGAGAATGCAAGAGACACAGAAATTAATCTTTCCCACAGTCTCCTCATAACTCAGTAAGTCTGTCCCCAGACAGTCAAGCACAATGCTGCTGAGCCAAAAATGAAGAGAGAATGAATTGCAAGGTTTTCCCCATTGTTGGAGCAGTAAAAATCAGTTTGTTTATACTGCTATGTTGGGTCTTCAAGGAACCTCAAACATTTGTCAGATTTAAATTTAATGAGAATGGTGTCTATATAAAAGATGTCACCTCACTGATGGAGACTTTAGCAGCAAGTGGTGCACACTGCTGAGTACACCAGCTTTTGGGCTTTCTTTAGGAATGGTAAGATTCCCAGCTAAGAGGGCTCCGTTTGTTTAGCTCCTCCCTACAGGAATCCTTCACTACTTTCTCAGAACAAGCTTAGGAGGAGGACTCACAAAACAAAAGGAGTTAAAGCAACGGTGTCTCAAACCAGTCACCATAATCACCTGCACTGAAGACTAAATTGAAAAGTTCAAAATGTCTGTCAAAGGATTTCTAGCACAAGGTAGCAGCTTGTAAGGTAACAAGAAACAGCACAGATGTAACATACAGGCACAGAGTCAAAGACATAAAACATGAGAGATACTTCCAGCTGAAGAGTTATCCTGAGGATAAGTAATACCAAGTATTGATCTGAGGAATGATTTAAGTAATTTTAAAAAAACTCAAACATGTTCAGATTTTCAGTTGCTTTTCAAACAATTAATGAAAGAGAGTAAAATTTATTTAACTGTTTGTTGTGAATTATTTGTTCTGTTCTAATCAGAACAAAATCTACCTTAAATCTAAAGGCATTTGTAAAGAATACAACTCTCAGTTATTTGTTTGTTTTGCTCTCCTCGTCTCACATACCATCAGTTTGTAAAATACTGGGTCAGTTAATAGGTAAATAATTCAACCACCTTTCCATTGGAAAGCCGGTTAATCGGTGTTAGTAAAGGTTTGCCCCCTCTATAAATCAGTCACCTCTGTTTGATTATGGACATTTCTGGCTCTTTCATGTCAATACCTCAAAGGCTAAGATATGAAGAAACATTCTGTGGCAAATTTTTGATCTCTAAGACAGAAGAGAAGGAGCTCACTTTTTACCTTGTCTTTAGAAATGCACCCTTGAAGCAAAAGATGTTGAGCACTTGGAAACTCTGGGAGGAGTGTTCCAGTTTTGGAACTCAGAGAATATTTACGAGTAAAACCACCCTGAAATGGAAAGGCAAAAACATTGAAATAGCTAATACTGTTACATTTGAAATCAAAAATTCATGCTGAAATTGCGTATTATTTCATGAGTATGTCAAGGTTCTGCAATACTTGCATTCAGGTAATTCTCAAAAATATTGATGCTTATTCAGATCTGGACCCCAGCTCAGGAAGGTTATTAAGTATGTGTCTATATCTGAACTCCACCAAACACTCTTGAGGTCTCAAATGCCCTCATGCTCAAGAGAAGAAATACAACCTGTGTTAAGGTTCTGCCCTTACTGGCTGAACTGCAGTTATTCTCATAGGATTCCATTCAAATCTAAAGAAGACCATTTGGCTGAAACCCTTTGTTCTATTTTAGCCTAACCAGTCCTTATGTAAAGTCATTGTGCAGAGCCACAAGCTGGCCTTCTGCATATTCCTGTGGAAAATCTTATTATTTCTGTGCAGATTCCCTCTGTAGGATGAAATTTATGATCTTGCTTACGACACTTACTTTGGAACTTGAAGTGACCTTTTCCTACCCATTTGCCTACAGGTAGATTTCACTAAAGTGGGAATGGTAGGTATATAGTGCAACAAAAAGTGTAAAAGTGTGCAAATGAGACTATTTTTTCAAAAAATGTTGATTAATTAATTGGAGGCCAGTTTCAGGTGAAATTCTCTCAAATACTGAATTCAGAAAACCATAGCTGTAACTAACTTATTCAACATAAATATACCCTATTTTTATAGGGTGATATGTCTGACAAAACAGGCAGCAAAAAACCAAAAGCATACATCATGTAAACTAATTTTGCCTGTGCTATCTACAATTCAAACACATATAAAGCTCTAAGTAAAAGAAATTGTAGAAATTTAGAAACATTAGTACTTCTTCATGTCAATACTTTTGCAGTGTTATAATTGCCTATCAGTATAAGGAGGGTATATTTTTAACAGGAGTAATCCTAATGATTTTATTATGCAATTACCCATGAAATATATTAAAAGCTCTGATTAAAAGGGATTTGTTCATTTTAAAAAAGGCAGTGATGATGGTGGGAGGTTTAAGAGAAGATAATCTGCGATGTTTTTTACCTTGCTAATGGACTTATACAACTGTGCCTCAGTTCTAGGCTTAATATTTTAACCTGCTGCCACTTGCCCTTTCAATTTAATGCCATCTGTTTCTAATGGCCATTTAACATTAAGATAATGACAGTAATATTATCTGCCTAATTAACCATGCAGACTCTAATGGTGCACTAACTGGTTTAGATAAAAGAATTTGCTGATATCTCCCCCTACAGAGAGAATACTAGAAAATGTGATAAAACATACCAGAAGTAAACAGTGTCCCTGGCACTCAATAAGTGTTCATTCAAATGCCATTTACTCAGTATATTTAGACAATCAGTGCTTTAACATCTTTTCAATGTCTTTATGTTCTGACTGAGAATTACACCTTATGCAATT
Source organism: Phainopepla nitens (assembly GCA_013400175.1). Taxonomy (NCBI): domain Eukaryota; kingdom Metazoa; phylum Chordata; class Aves; order Passeriformes; family Bombycillidae; genus Phainopepla; species Phainopepla nitens. The sequence continues at coordinate 124,819 of VXBQ01011232.1, read as the reverse complement.
GTTGTAAATCTTTTTGGAATACCTAATTGCATGCACTTTCAAGCAAATGAAAAAGCACATATCTATCACCTGTTCGCACTGATGAAAATATAATGCCAAAATTTCAGTACACTGAGATTATTGTAATTCAGTTTTGACCACGAAAGACTTTTTTTTCTCTTAAGACCTGCCTGAATAATTTCAGACAATACTGAGCTAGACAACCAAGAGCTCACAACAATGTGCCCTTTCTCATTTATTTCCTCTGACTCACCTGTGAATATTTTTTCTGGGAGGACAAAAGAACTTTGGGTGAGAAACAAGACAGATTTGTGGGATTATAAATTCCAAGGCAGACTGGGAATGCCACATCAGAGATGGAAAAAATATGCATCCATTTATGCCAAAGGAACCAGATACATTCCATCCCCAAATGAATGCTTCAGTAGTGCTCATGAATATGTTGGGGATATCCCATGGCATAGCACTATCTTTTTTTGATAAGATAGCTGATTATCTGAACAGAGAAAATGCAACAGATCTAATCTATCTGAACCTGACTAAAATATTTGACATGGTGTCACCATGGGAAATGATCAGTTGTGCTGGTGAGAGTGGGGATTAGTAAAAGAATGTAAAAATATTTAAGAAATTGACTCTAGCTGAAATGCTAACAAGTTGTGTTGACAAGGAAACTACTGAATTGAAAAGGGATTGAAGTGAAAATTCCCAAAGATCAGACTTGAGGCTGTTCAGACTGAACATTTAATAGATTAAATTGGTTGACATGAGCTAATGAAATCATCAACAGAGGAAGACCAAGAGGTCATGTAGAAAGACATGGACGGTTTTGAGATAATGGTAATAAGGGGGATGAAAATCATTAGAGCAAAACTACCCTCTCAGGGACCAATAAAAATGTCTGCTATCAGCTAGGAGTTGCTTATCTGGAAATGAAAAAGGTGAAAGGCTTGCTGTGTATCGGTTGATCACAGAAGGTATATTTAGTCTAGTAAATTAAATGGTGTCAGGAAACATTCCCAGGCAATACTGGAACAGTATTACTCAGAATGGCCTTTGGCATTCTTTTGGCCCATGTCAATCAGCAGTCTCCCAAACACCTCCAGTCCTATTCCAACATGTATTGCACATGAGAAATATTTATTTCTGGCCCGTGGCAGAGATGTCCCTATGTCCTTTTACAGGCTCAGGAGTTTAATAATATGGATGCAGGGTATTCCATGCCACTTGAACTCAGTAGCACATAAAAATACTGTGAGCAGCCCTTAACTTTTAATGAACAATAATCCATAATTTTCTAGTATAATATGACCAGAATGTCAGTGACTATACCATACCATACAGTAGTAAAAATGCACACTAGTTGTGGGGGTCTGGAGAAGAAAAACCAACAAACCAGATCCAGTTCTATGGTTCATCAGAAGGTCTATTTCCAATAGGAATTGGAAACATACTATTTACAAGACTTTATGATTTATTTTACTCTAAAGATTTTCAGATCAGAACAAGTATGGTGGAAGGCTATAAGGCTGATAAGAAGTTACTCAAAGCTGCTGTTTGTCCCATCCAGCAAGCAAAGGCAGCAAAAAGCCCAAACAACAAAATGTCATGAAGAGTGAAACATAGAGAAAGGCAATACTGACTAGAAGGCACAAATTTCAGTTTATTAAAAAAAAGTAATAATTATTTTCAGTTTCCAGTCAGACACATGAGATTCTGAAAAAGCCTTCCTGCAAAAGTAACATGTAAAAAAAGTAAAGCTAGAGTTTGATCCTTTGCTTAAATACGGTTATGGGTAACTGGATTGCAATAGGAACCTTAAAAGGTATTTTCCAATCTTATTTTTCTTTGAATATTTAGAGGAGAAAATAGTCAGCTTTGTTAAAAAAGGTTATGTGGTCAAATATTTAATGAAAAATAATGTTGCAGTGTTCAAATAAATAAATGTGAAGGAAGCCACAGGTCACATAATATTTTTACTGCAACTGAAGTAAAAGGAAACAGATTACAGCACTTACCTCATTCTTTAGCTTGCTTCCAGAGAACCTTTGAAAGTAAACACATTTGATTATTGTTTCCTAGGCAGAACATTTCTAGAGATTATATATATGTCTTATCTATTAGAAAAATTATCACATTTTCCCAAATGCAATTACAGGCTTTCAAGGGGTTTTTTAATGTGTTTTTTTTCTTAACTTCTTCCACTGATTTTCAAATACCTGGGGACAACAGAAAACCTACTGATGTCTTATAAAACAAGAAGATTAAGACCACTAACTAAACACTTAAGATAAAATCCAGTTTCACATTTTTGTTCAGATCTTTGCTACGTCACAAACAGCAAAATAGTAGCATCGGTGCAAGTCCATAATGTCTTTATATGGGAATATATGCCGTTTTTAATAGAGTTGAGTAAAATCAGAATAGAAAAAGTATATACAAACACATAAAACTTACATTCCTTGGAAAAATTAGGAAATCATAGTGATTTCCCATTCTTTTTCACTACAGTATTATTTTGATGCAACAAAATAAATTTCTGAGATAAAGATTCCTTAACCGGCAAAATGTGTTACAGTAGAGTGAATGTCTTATTAAGAGTCCCATTGAGAGATTCCCAATGAAGTCATTGGACTATCAGACAATCTTTTGGTGCAGACCCCAGAAAGAACATTTTAAATTATAACTACTAAAGTAGTGAATGTGTAATAATAGCGATTCTAATGGGTCAGTATAATGATAAATGTTGTTTGATTATTGTTATTTCCTGTACTACTAGCTGCCAACTGATAAGATACTACTGTGGGAAATACGAAGTCTCATAATTATTAGTGGCAATATCATTGTTTCCTGCTGTTGAGATGCTCTCTGGCTGTTTCCTGCTCTCTAAGATGCTCTCAGAAATCCAGAGGCTGAGCAGTTGTGGAATTCCTCCTGCCCAGGCCTGGCACAGGTGCCTGACAGTTCCCACCACGTGATAATCCAGCATATGTTACCCAGACAGTTCCCTTGCGTGTTGATAGTTAAGTATAAATGAAGGCATCACTCAGCTGATTACAACGTGGATGTAATTAACTACAAGGCTAGATGTATTTGTTTTGGACTCTGGATTTCCACATGTTCAGCAAAATGTACACTGCATGTACAGCAAAAATGTGAGGCAGCATCTGCTAGCACTCCTCTTCCAGAGCCTCAATGACTAGAAGAGAGGTAAAGGACAGATTTATGGATCACTATATGCAGTAGCCAGGAACTGAGAGTTTTGAATCCCTACACTGCCTGATTCTTTCATTATTCAGAAGTTTGTTCTTAACCCCAGGCTACTGCATCATTTTCTTCACACAGAAAAATCCAGCTACCATGATGGGCCAGACTGTGCAAAATGAGCATCTGAGCTTCTGCTTTAATTCAGATAGGGAGGCAGTTCAACTACTGGACCCTGAAAATTCAGCACCTCATACAGGATAGCACAGGTCCTAACACAAAGAAAAGGTTCCTAATTAGTGAATCTAGTGAGTAGTCCTGAAAATCTTTGAGAGTACCTACGCCATCTTTATGTGAGTATATACTTGCAGAAATCTAACCTTGGAGAATTTAGCAGAACTTCCACTTTCTCTGTACTCATTGCTACTAGTTTGTGCCTGCCTGACCTAAAGCTGAGGAGTAAGAATTATTACACTCCTTTAAATGAAAATAACTGTATTTTTGTCAAGAAAATGGATAATTCTGTATTTTGAAAGAAAAATACAGTGTACCAGCAATACCACCACAGCTCTTGATACATACCAGACAAAGAAATAGAATATTCTAATCTATTACACCCTTAGTACTGCTGTGGAGAGAACCTCTCTTTTTAAGCATCATTGCCAGCATGACCCTCAATTTTTACACTTGTCTTATTGTTTGAAAAAGGTCTCTTTAGATAGAACATAAATCTGCCTCCAGTCAAATTTTCTATGTGTGATTATAAACTCATTTATTCCTTTCCTTTCTCAGAGTCCCACTTATCCAGGTATACTGCCACGGACAATGAAAGCCGTCATTCAAGCCATATGTGAACAGAGACATTTGTTTTACAAACTATTAATCTTTGGCAAACCAACAGGCAGCTATCGTAAGGTATTGATCCTGCTAGCTGTCCCTTAAATAAATATAATTAGAGCTTCCTGGGTTAGGTTTAAACTGATATTACCCAGTCAAAGGACCTGTAAATATTAATCTACACTGACCCCTCCCTCCTGCCCCACAGGTGCCAGCTTCACACCATTCTCCAGACGTTTCATAATGGAAAGCTGTCCTGGGGAAAGAACTCCCAGGGTGACACACCGGCAAACAAAATTAGACAAGTGTTCTGGAAATGGGATTTTGGTCCCTCACAGAAACTTGAACAAATGTTCTGCTGTTAAAAGTTGATAGCTCTGCACTGACTGTGCCGAGGTCAAACTGGAAGACACTAGAAAAATATAGAGATCAACCTTTTAAACACTGAGATAACCAGCAATTCTAGTTCTGGTAGAAACAAAAATTAGAGTCCTACAGATAGCTTCCTAAGGAAAGGTTATAGTTAAATCTTCACTGATTAAGTCTCAGAAGTTATTTTACCTGGTTAAGCCCTTTCCAGAATACACAGAGTGGTAATATGCACTGCTCTCTTTAATGCCAATTCCATAATAGTGATACCTGCAGGGAAGAAAAAAAAAATAAAAAAGAGGAGCATTTATGAGTGACATGTCAAGTAAACCAAGCTGCCAAATTGAAAGTAAAGCAAGCTGTGAGACTGATTTTAAATGCTTTCGGAAAACTTCTCTTAACAGAGACTAACAGAGTCTTTTCCTAACAGTACCTTCCACTGGCACAGAACAAAACCTACTCTCATAGAAAAGAGTATTGTCATGATTTGACCCAAAATTCAAGGGTTAAAATTAAAATACTTTCTCTCTTACTGGAAGAATGTAGCTAGAACAGAAAATCCAGAAACCTGTTACATTTATTTTCCCTACTATGCCTTCTGTTTCACTTTACTTCTTTTGTTTGAAAGGGTGCTGGGTTTGATCTATCATGTTCATTTTATCTTGCTTGCCACCATTACATCTAAGATAGTCCCTCAGAGCCTTTCTCAGTTGAAAATAGCTTGCCAATGCACCTTATAACTTAGTGTTCAGTCTCCTGTGACTAAGAATGATGTCATTCATTCATTATTCTGTCAGGTTGTAGCCTGACTAAATTATTAAGCCAATTAGGCACTTCTCACCCACATTTGTCTCCCATGTTGCTCTCATGGAGATTACTGCTCCCAAATAGAGACTGAAAAAGAAAACATGCGTATTGCTCAGGCTTTGCAGTGCTTACACTCAGCACCTTAACCAAAGACACCAAAGATGCAAAAAAAGTTGGGTTGGTGCTAAGAAAACTGGCTGTGCAGTAGCTACTTACTGCTTTTCACTGATTTTGCTACAGAATAAGTGACCTCTGAGAGAAGGGCAGGAATGCAAGCTGGGGGCATCTCTTCCCTTATTGGTCATAGCAAAGTTTTCTTGAGTTGATCTACCAATGTTGATACTCCCTGTCTCATAAATTCCACTCAATAGGTTTAAAAAACTGATTGTGTTAAACAAAATTTGTCTAAGAATGTCATGGATAGAAGAGAAAGGTTAATTTTCTTTTTACTTAAACTAACTTGAAAGTATCATGGCAGCTGGTTTAACTGAGCTGCTTCAAAGTAGCACTTTGCAACACACTGCATCAATTTCACTGAAACTCCCCAAAAACTCCAAGAAATGCATTCTTAAGACACAAAGCCTCAGCAAATAGTTTGTAGAACACATTGACAAAAGCGTGAATTTCATCTCATCTCTGCTGCTCCTGGTGATGACCATTAAAAATAAAATCACAATATTTTGTTTGTTCTTGTATGGAACTGTCACAGGTAAGAACAAAACCCTCATGTGCTTTATATTTACAAAGCTGGTAAAAGGCATTAGATACAAATTATGCCTAAGAAAATGTTCATTAGGATGATATGTTTGCCTAGCCTAGGTAGCTTTGACAATCTCAGCTGAAATAGTTTTTGTTTCTGGACAGTCTGTTGTGTGCATTCGGGATTTTACAGCCAAGAAACATAACAGAAAGTGGTACCACTGCTTTTACTGCTTTCCTGAAACTGTTGAGTCTACATAACATTGCTAGGTCACTGTGGCACCTGTCAACCCCTAGGAAAGCCAAAAGTGTCTCCCCTCTTTCTTTACTGTGCCACAAGAGGTATTGAAAATATACATGTATGGATTCTTTGAAATAACAGCATTTACTTAGCCTTTACATTGCAAAGGGTGTCCATTGAACAGGATGAAAAACAGAATAGGGTTGTGACTGCTTCTCCAACAATGTTATCTGCCCATCTGTCATTGGCCTGTAAGCAAGCAGTTGCCCACATCTCATTCCAACAGTTTAAATCTTTCAGCTTCAATCACATGCCATTTTTTAAATTCTAAAATAAAAACTTTTACACTTTCAACATAAATTTGGTATTCCATCCAGTTAAGGCTTGAGTGGGTCAGAGGCAAGGAAAAGCATTACTTCTTTACAAAGTTATGATTCAATATCTAAATTATTCCACATCTAATTCAATATTAATATATTTGGGCTAGAAACAGGAATTGTTGTATAATTTAGATTCTCACGTATCCAGTGGTAGGCAATATACTTGTTCCTGCTGGAATGTCCCAGGATATCAGACTTATCACTGAGACATCTTGTTATGTAGAGGATATATTTTCAGTACATATTCCGTGTGTATTAAAGGCACAGCAGGTATCATTCTGTTTTTCTTCAGTAATGTGTTGTTTTTCACTGTAATGTGAATTTTTACTGCTAAAAAATACAGCTTTCCATTCACAACACAGAAACTATTAAAAATAATAGAATTTTACTTTTTAAGCTCTGTCTGGCTTACTCCATAGAGTAATAGGGTATGAAGATTATTATTCTCTTACAAGCCATTAGTTGAATAGCTTATTTTGGGCTCCCTGTTGAGAGTAGTATACCCATGCCAGACACACTGACAACATCTTTAACCTACATCTTCAAATGCCTTCCTTCTGTCTCTTTATGTGCATATTTTTATGTGTATGTACAGTCTATTTGTATTTTCCTATTTATTATTTCTGTTGTGTAATTAACAAAATGTAACCAGTTACTACAAGGATTTTACTCTCAATTTTTGAAACAAACACTTTATAAAACAAGCTGAACCACTTTTCTCTTTTAATTTCAGTGGTTTGATGTAACATATGTTCCTACACAACTTGAAGCTCTGATTTTAGCATACACTGACACAAATGATAGCTGATAAGGAAATGATAGGCTTAAGCTGTTCAGGGACTTGCAATAACCCCTTATCACAGGGCCAGCTGCCATATCAGTTTTATTAACCCACTAAATCACTCCTAATAAATAAGATAATAGTTTTCAGACATGATGGATAAAAGCTAAGATTCATCATTGATCAAAGTCTACAAAGAAATTAAATTGTAACTTGAGCTCAAACAGTCTTCCATGTGTGTGGACTGAGCAGTTTGTACATTTTTCCCAAATAGCTGCTTCAGGTGATTCATGTACTGTGAAAGTTACAGCTGAGTTCTAGCCTTGACCACAGTATGTTCAAAATTACCAATGAAAAAATGTGGATTCAGAACAGAGAACTGTTGCTTATGAAATACTAATCTAAGACAGCAGTCTGCAGTATTTATGGTGCTGCATCTTCTTCCACTCAGCAAAGTGAAAACAGAAAATTTCCCTTACTTTCAGCTATGTGCAGTGATTAGCACAGGCATGAGAGATAAATGTATTTTGTTATCAAAATTATGTCCAATGGGTTGGACCTTCTTGGCCAAATGTTTAAATGAGTTTTAGTACTGACACTTTTGCACAAATGGGTTGTTGGATGTAAACACAGAGAAAGAGAGATTCTGACTGAAATTCTAGGAATCATCAGACTCAGTTTTAAGTTTGTCCTTTGCCCGGAACTAGAGATGACAAATGCTGTTTGGGAACAGAGGAGGAACTAACATTTGTGTATCTCACACCTTACAACAGCAACTGTATTTCATATGTTAGTGCAGGAGCTTTTCCTCAAATCCAATTCATGCTCATGAGGATGCCAGAAAGAGCTTGTTTCAGAATGGGAGGAAAACAATTTCCATCACCTTGAAGATGATGGAAAAAGGAAATTATTTTCTTTCCCTTCTTCTGATCACAGCCAGGCTCCACCAATAGATTATCATGCAGACACTTTTTCCCCAGGGCGTTAACTTTTCTCTAAATTTAAGAACAATTATTCCACCGTAGAAGAATTGTCTTCTTCCTTTTTATGCTTTTGCAGCATCTGACTCTGTTAATAGAGTCCTTGACAATGATCAGAGCTTCAGGGCAATACTGCTATATAAAACATCACTGCCAGGAACAGTGAGTACTAATACTGCTCCTGCTAGCATTATATGGTAATAAAGATAGCAGCGGTGGAAATAATACCATGTCACTACACTACTGTGCTTTAAAATATATGATTTAATTGCTAGTAAGAACTCTCCTACTAGTACCAGTAACTCAGAAACAGCTTATAACATTTAGAGTCATAAAAAGAGAGTAACTAGTAATTTATTGAAGCTGATGAACAGTCCTTTAACTTTATTAATAATGCAATGGAAGTACTTCTGTAAATAACATTTGTGTTACTGCTGCCTGGTGAAATCAGAAATTCATTTACTCTTCAGTGAGTCTGTAGTTCTGAGGGGAACATGGCCCACAACACCAGAGATAGAAAAACTGATTATCAGAGATCATTAAACTGAAAAAGGGTAGATTTGGATTAGATATTAGGAGAGAATTCTCTACAGTGGAGGTGTTGAGGCGCTGGCACAGGTTGCTCAGAGCAGCTGTGGACCTCTCATCGCTGGAAGTGTTCAAGGCCCGACTGGATGGGGCTTTGAGCAACCTGGCCTAGTTGAAAGTGTCTCTGCACGTGGCACAGGTGTTGAAACTAGATGATGTTTAAGGTCCCTTCCAACCCAAACCATTCTAAAATTCTATGCCTATATGATTCCATGATTTATACTGAAACTTGTCTATGACTACTTGATGCTATATTTGGTCTCTGAACTGGAAATATTGTCATTTGTGACTTTTGTGAGGTCGTTTTTAGCACAGCAAGATCAAGGTAAATGCATCTTAGCAGAAATGAGAACTGCAGAGAAAAAGCCTCTGAGGAAAACTGATGAAAAAAATACAGAGAAACAAGTGCCAGATGTTCAAACAAAACCTGATGATGCCTCATTCCTTTGAGGAAATTGTTCAAGAACAGTTAATCCATATGAAAATATGGCACATAATACCCACAAGGTCAGTAGGGACATGGAATCTGCCAAAGAAACATTGGGCATGTGTTATTTCTATATTAATATTGTTTAATGTCTTTGAGAAAAGGGGACTATAGTGACACATGTTCCAACACAATTAATTTTGTAGCTATATACATATTTGAAACATACTCATTTACTTAATAAAGGTTGACTTACTGTGCTTAGCTCATGCAGACATATGATAAGTTTTGGAAGTTTGGATCCTCATTGGATCTTCTTTATCAATCTCTTAATTATGTCAGAACAAATACATAATGAGCATGTGGGAGGGTTCTCCCTTGCATTATCTTGTTCACTGTAACTAAGTGGTTCACCAAATATGTTGTGTTATGAACCTGACTAAGAATTCACCATGGCATTGATGAATCAGTATATTGTCAAATATTCCTGCACAAATTGTGAATGCCAGATCTCTTAAAATCTTAAATTTTAAGCAAAATTTTAGCAGCAAAGCTATGTCTACATCTTCTTATGCCTGTAATCACAGCTTAAGTTCACCACAGCAGACAATACACAAGATCCCTCCTTTCCCTAATAAATAACCTTTCTAATAGTTGCTCTCCTCAAAACACCTCTACTCAGCATCTATAGGTCACCTACAAAAAGAGAAATGAACTTCAGTTCCAGTTTTCTTCTATACATAGCAGACTGTGTACTATCTCCTAAAAGAGATGTATGGATTACAAATCTGTAAGACTGTGAGAGACACTATGCAAGAACTATCCTCTGTTAAAACCAACAAAAAAACCCAAAACCAAAACAAAGCCCAAAGCAAACAAACAAACAAAAACAAAAAAAACCCAACAAAACAAAAAAAGGAATGATATTCTCTGAAGACCTTATTTCCTTTGGTTTTTTTTATTAACGGTTATTTAAAATAAATGCTTGAGACATGCTCAAGAAATAGAATGTCTTTGCAAAACTTTGAAATTTGAATTCTTCCCCACCTTCATTTTTCCTGCAACAAAACCTAAAATTCACAAATGACATCTCATTCATTCTTCAGCAAAACTAAGGCAGAATTAACTAGCTATTTCTTGCATTTCTAAGGCAGAAAGAAAACCAAGTATAACAACATTTAATAACTCCCCAAAACTATGAAAATAAAAAAAAATTATCTTTCAGATATTTCTAGTATATTGCAAAACATTTAGGAAAATGAGTCTTATTAGGGTTTTTTTCTTTTCAGTCTCCTTTTGTTTTGAGCTTTGCTTATAAACAACTGAAAGACAAGAGTAACTTTGTCTTTCAAGGCTCAGTAGCTTAAAATAAAGAGTTTTCCCAAACAAACAGAATTTTTCAAACAAACAGCTTTGAGTTTCTTCTGTTTCTATCATTATTCCGGTTTCCTAGCCTATTAATCAGCACTAATAGGATGTGAGGGAATATGGGTGTTGCCACTCTTCACAACAAATTGTTCAAAAGCATAATGCCAGAACCAGAACTAATAAAAATTTTTACCACCAGGTGACACACAATTGTCTGTGATCTATTCCTACAACCTAATATTTCACAGATAGAATATACAAATAAATAGGATACATTATTTATGAAATGACTACACTACAGATGGTGTACTTTTCAGAGGTTTTGTAAGATACCCACAACAAAGAACAGAAGTATACCCTAACTTCAGTTTAAAACAATGTTTTTTCTGGTGGTGTAGTTACGTGAACCCAAATTGTTACATAGAGAACACAATGGAAGTTCTTAGTCTTGCAAAGGAGAAATAAAATCAAAATTTATAGAAAGATGACCAGCTATAAAAAGACATACGCATTTTAAATTCTTTTTATATCTAATATTTTGACATATATTTGCAACATATGCATGGGCCTATAAATGTAATGACAAGATTTAGAAGCCTAATCTGTTTAATTTAAAAAATTATGCAGCAATGTTTTCAAACTTAAATGCTTGAGTTTGAGTATCAGTTTCACCACGTACATGGAAGTTATCACTTGCTGTGTACCATCTAAATAAAGTCCCCTGCCAATTAGCACGTATTGAGGAGACATGGAAACACATATGATTCCTGAAATGTGTTCTATAAGCAGATACACACGTAATTGTGCCTTACTTTGAATGGCCCCTCGTTCCAAGCCGCCTTGTGGTAAGGAGAGGGAATTTCTGGCGAATGGTCTAAAGAGAAAATAACTGCATTAATTTCTAACACCGGGAAACTTTCTTAGCAATCTGTTTATAGAAAAATCGTACTGTATATATATGGTCTCAGGTAGTTCAAGAATAAAGATTTTTTATACTCATGGCACAACATAAACGATTAGACCATGTTTCACACTGCAGGCTTTCTTCCATCCTTGTCCATCTTGCTGTGTATCTCCAGTCATCCCACCTGTTCTCTCTGGGTTTTTTTTCACTTTTATATTTTAAAATCTAGTTTTCTTCACCAGAATCCTGCTATGTTCAAGTTCCTGAAGAAAATCTATATCTTTTGCTTCAGAGATCTAAAGAAAATCAGGGGGATCTCTACCCTCTAGGTACTCTGTTTTCAAAGACAAACAACTAGAAAGAAATTGATTTTTTTTTATTTGAAAGTGTGAGCTGAAAAATTAATTTAGTAATAGAGGTAGATCTAATAGATTTGTCTAAGAGACAGATCACTGTCAAAACAATGTTTAAATGGAACCTATTGTCTTTCGATTTAAACTGAAACTGTGTATGAAAATTAGATATCCTCTTTTTTAGTATATTCAGTTCAAGAGGAAAATAGGAAATGAACATTTTATTAAGTAGGTTTAAAATCCATTATGATTATTTAATTAAATTGATGCATTTTGCTATGTATAAACCATTACTAGATCAGTAGAGCTTAAAAAAAACCAAAAAGATCCTTGAAGCATTTTTGGTTTCCTGTTTCACTAAATACTCAGGATTTAATTTGGAGAGTTCACATCTCTCCTTCATTAAATTACTTCAAGATTAATTGTAGGGAAGGGTAGAAAAGAGAACAAATTAACAATTTTTCATTTGGGAGCTCTTTGTGTTATTAATTTCTTTTTCCCTTCTAGTACTGCTTCTGTCACATCTCACTTTACACTGCCTTTACTATAATTATAAGTGTCTTCCATGTCAGATCTGGTTTTGAGGAAAGAACTCATTAATGTTGTGTATAGAAAGATGACCAAAAAAAGCACTCAGAGAAAATGTCTTTTTTTTGGTTTGTTTGTTTGGGGTTTTGTTTTGGGGGTTTTTTTTGGTGGGGTTTTTTTGGTTTTGTTTTGGTTTTTTCCTAAAAAACACAACAATAAATCAAAGAGAATTTCAGCTTCAATTTCCTAAAGGTGATGTTAAGAAATGCTTTCATAGGAGACAGTGTAGTTATAGTTAGTCTGATTAGCAGTAGAAAACATGTGAATTTCAAAAGAATTTTTACACAGATGTACTAAACTGTGATTCTTCCAAACAACTGACCTAACAAATTATGAAGGTGTTTACTTATTACCTTCCCAAAAGTTGCAGCACAGGCAGGTTCCAGCTTCTCTTTTCTGCAGAAGTCTAAATAATGTGCATAAAGGATGCATCTTGGTAAACAAACTCCTTCACAAACAATGTAGTTTTCTTCCAGCCTGTGTAGAGAAAGAAACTGCCAGAGTAAGAAGCAACATGCCATTTCTCCTGATTGCATTTTCCAGGTCTCGGTGCTGCTCCCTTTTATTCGGTTGTGCTTTCTTTTAACTTTACTGAAGAGTTCCATCAGAGCACACAGATGAGTTTCTCCTGAACATTCCAGGCACTACAGACAGACTCCACACTTGGTGCTTAGGCTAGCTGCAGAATATGGAAAACCTGGAGCCAGATCCCTGTTCTAAATGAGTCTTTTTCAATGTCTGGACTGTTTTGCTTTATTTAAATAACTAAATCATCATCACCTAAGAGCCAGCCTTGGTCTGAAAATAAGAGCCCTAACTAGACTATGAAAGACCTGGACTTAAGCCAGTGCTTTGAAAGGATTTAAGAGCAGGGACCTGGACGTGCATCTTCTGTCCCACTGTATCCTCAACACCTGAACTAACATCTCTTTTCTTCCTCCTTTTGCTTTTTAATTTCCACTCTGGACCTGGAAATGCTTCAAACCACAGTGAAAAATACAAAGAACAGTGGTTTTTTGAAGGTGAATTTCTATGTAGCTTCCCAATCAGTTTACAAAATACAAATGCTGAGAGATGGTAATTAGAGCAAAATTTTTAAAACTGAAGTAAAACCCTGACTGTTTTCACTTGAAGAGAGCCCTTGGTAACAGCTGGGTATTTCTCAGTCCTGTTGTTTTTTTTCTTTATCATTTTACATTGTTCACTACTCCTGGGATGATGTGCAGCAAATTTGTCTCTCGAATTACACAGGTTTGTAAGAAAATACTGTGTAGTAAGCACTGCATATTGAATAATTTTACACTGACTCACCAGACTTAAATGCTTAACTATTTACACTGAGAAGTCAGATGTAAACTAGAATAAGAAACTGAATAATTTGGATTAGTCTAATTTTTCAAATAGAAGGGGAAAAAAACTCTATTTATAATCTGCATTTTGTAATTAAGTTCCCATTTAATTCAACAGCACTCCTCCCTAATTTCAAGTATACTTTAATATAAGCATTTATCAATTAATGTCTGCAGAATTTGACCTCTTATTTGGTTAACTTTTTTTCCCAAGATATAATAAACCAAAGTTAGCGCCTCAATGGGTGAGAGAACATAACATAAAAGAAATGAGAGAACATAACATAAAAGAAAATAAGACAGTGAAAATCTAACTGTCACTGCCTTAAAGGATAATCAAAGCAGCCATTCACAAATGCAATTCTTAAATAATGTTTCATTTCTACATTTTGATGATACATTTAATTGATAGCCACATAGTGTGAGAATCTGACTGAGACTTCAATTAAGTGACAAACCTTTGATAATTTCAAAACTCAGAAATTTGGGGAAGGGTGTCCTTATTTGTAGATGAGGCTCATCCAAAAGAAACCCTCAAAACAAAAACAGAAAACAAAAACCAGCTAACGAAACACCCCAGAAATGACAAATTCTTTCTAAAAGAACGGCGAGGTGCCACCCTCCTTGCCGGCTCAGCTGTTAAAGGTCCCTGTGAGCGTGACGGACCCGCCGGCTCGGTCCTGGAGCCCCCAGGGCCGGCAGCGGGGCTCTCTGGAGCCCTACCATTGCAGGGTGAGCTGCGTCTGCTTCTTCTTGTCCTTCATGATCTGCGTGATGCTCTTCTTCGAAGACGAGCTTTGGTCGGCGGCTGTCAGCGCGCCGTCGCGAGCATCCGCATCCTCTTCTTCCGAGGAGAGGGCTTCGCCGCCGAAGCGTGTTTCTGGGCGCCGCGGGGGACAAGAAGAGAGACCCGAGGGCATCGTTACGGTCCCGCAACACGCCGCCCCCGCCCGGCAGCCGCGTCCCCGCCGGAGCCCGAGCAGCGGCTCCCGCTGCCTGCCCCGCCGCGGGCTGAGCGCGGCTG